>CM021109.1:383922571-384347283 GCA_007115665.2 Sequoiadendron giganteum | reverse complement strand
GCAATAAGATGGTTCTCACAATGAGCGATGAAAAAATGGAGCTGATGTCAAAGGTAGATAGGTGGCACTTTCCTACCAAGCCCGCTAAGATTTTGTGGGTCCATGCTTTCAGTTAGCGTTATAGTGGGGGATGGTGTTGAATGGATGATGGTTGATCCAATGGTGATCGCCATGTTCATTCACATCGCTGAAAAAGAAATAAAGTCATGAGCTACAACAATACTCGATGAATGAAGTCAACAATGTAGATCATTTGGCGATTGATCCGATGATGGTTGTTGCACCTCTTTACATCACAAAAATGAAAAGTGCACTCCTTGACATTGTAGTGATAAGCGATGGATGAGATCAAAGGCTTAGATTCAATCGAGGAAGATCAACGATGCTAGCTAGCCTATGAAACCTATGGTGGGACCCCATACATGCCTCGTGGGGGAGCGAGGAATGGTGGAGATCAAATAGAGTTTTGATTAGATGATACACAAAATTGGTAGTGGGTCCACCAGACATGTGGTAGCATATTGCTTGGTCGCTTCACATCGCTTTTGTGAAGTGAAGTGTTAAGATGTATCTTGCAATGAGAAATGAGAGGTGAGTTATAGTGGAGAATGCTAGAAGCAAAAGAAAGGTGGCAAGATTTGATTGCATTGCTAAGGTTCTATGCATCACGATAATGAAAGATGGAGGTATATGCAAAGCAGTGATATGCGATGTGTATGATTACAAAGGAACCCAGATCTATGACGCGATTAGATGATGATCGCTATAATCATTCACATCACATAAATGAAAGGTGAAGTCTTAAGTGAAGCCACGATGTGTGATGGCTATAAGGTAGACGAGATCTACAACATAGGTTTAAAGGAAAATAATCTGACGATCATGTTTTAAAGTTTTTGAGATCAACGAAGAGCCAGAGGATCATGGCACGAAGATAAGAGATCGATAACCTAGTTTCAAATGTGAAGATATCAAATGGCTAAGTATGTGTAAACAAGGTTTTAATTGATAATCGGCTTAGTGGATAAATTTAATTCATTCAACTACACCTGTAACCAATGTCGGTGAAGATTTGATCTGCTAAGCAGTGACATAAATTGCAAAGACGTTGAAGATAAGAATCAGATCGAATGAACAAAGAATAACATTCAATACATATCTGATTCTAGGGTTTGACAAAGAGAATAAGAGGGAAAATTATTTGCACTAGAATTTAATGTTGCACGACTCAATGCATAAGTATGGTAGTGAAGACGATGTCCTGGAACCCTAATAGTAGATCAGTTACATATTATTGTACAAATTTTGATGACAATGGTGTGTGGTTCGATGCATAGATAACTTTTCAGAGAAGTTTGTGAGTAAAGGAAACCTTAAGAGATGATTTCAGATGAGTTTTTATGGTGGTGCACATCTCGAGGTAGTTATTGCATATCAGTGGAGAAAAGAAAAGAAAGACTATCAGAATATTATTGAATGATAGTATTTGCAAGAGTAGAGTAGAGAAGAGGCGGTGTAGTGCAACAAACAAAGAATGCACTAAATATGAATGAGTAGAATCCCCCAAAAAATAGAGATTCAGATCTGGGTTACTATTTAGAGAGTAGAACAAAGAATGTTCTAAGTGCAAAGGATAAAAAAAAGAGAGTTTAGAAAGAGGGAGAGTGAATAGAAGAGAGGATGTGTTACTGAGATTACAATAGCAGTAGAAGAAAGAATGCTTGCAAAGTTTCCAAGTAAGTTATGAGCAGTTACAGATCAGACTTGTAACAAAGAACTGGATTCATATGAATCACTTTGTAATACAGTCATTGTAAATCTGATTGGTTGGTGCCATCAGATAACTAAGTTGGTGCTCAGTGTAAGAGATTGGTGTCTCCTTGGAGTTGATGCTCCTAAATTAGGGTTTTGGTGCTTCCTTAGGGTTGGTACCCTTAAAATTTGTAATCAGTGATCTATTTGTGAGGCTAGATTAGGACAATAGATTCTAGCAACATTTCTCATCGTGGTTTTTCCCATCTTGGGTTTTCCACATACATCAAGTGTTATGGGAATTTGTGTGTGTGCATGCTTATCTTTCTACGAGACTAGTAAATATACACAAAGTACTAAAAATGATTAATCTGCAGTATTGATTAAGGGCTTAAGAAGCTAGTTTGCACAAAGCTTTTAAGAGCTAAGCTTTGATATGTACCGATTCACCCCCCCTCTCAGTAGATTGTTGTTCCAAAAACTAGAGCATGTAATGCTTGAGTTCCCTATAACCAACTAGGAGAGAGATGCTTCCTTGAAGAATATACATCCTTCAATACTACCTATCCTCTATGGGTTGGTTACAAAGGATCTAGACACCTTTCTCTTTGATTTTTATGTGCTATGTCGAAGTTATGATTACATCATAGATGCTCATAGACTCAAGTTATTTCTAACAACACAAAAAGATGCTTCTCTGAGATGGTTCATGGGCTTGGGAAGAGATGTTTTTCCCAATTGGAACATAATTAAGACAAAGTTCTTAGAGAAATATCAAGATTATTTTAGAGGAATAGATAGAAAGAGGGATGAAATCTTCAAGATTTCATAGAAAGAGGATGAATCATTGAAAAATTATATTGAGAGGTTTCAATTCTACCTCAAGAAATCCCATCAAAATAGACTCTTTGATGAATCCCTGAAATTTCTATTCTTAAGGGGAGTTGATGAAGACTGTATGGATGCAATCAACCTCATTGGGGTAGGATACATCTCACATATACCATTTGATGAGATTTGTAAAATATGTAGAAACTATTCCAGGACCTTCTCCAAGAAGACTAGGGATACGAGACATCTTTTCTCAATAAATCATCCAATGGAGTCTCAAGGGTGGAACAGAGCAATATTATATCAAACATGAAGCACATCATTAGCCACATGGCTACATAACTTGATACCCTCCACACCAAGAAAAAAACAAGAGGCAAAATTAGCCTCATTGAATACTTCCCACACTATAGATAGAAGAAGATCAATTGCAAGTGCAAGTTGGCCAGTATTTCTAAGGAGAAGCAAGGGAAGCTAGAATTCCATGCACTGGAAGATAAAAATGGTCAGGTGTTTTACTTAGCTCAATGTAAAACATGGAAACCAAGAAAAGGTATGCCCCAAGATCCTTTGAACTATAACATGTCATTTCTAGTTAATAATAATAAATTTCCTAGTTGGAACCCTCAATCTTGGACCAATGTACAAAACTCGCAATGGCCAATGCCTCAATCCAACTGGAATAAAAAATAACAAAATATGTGGCCACCATAGAATTACAAAGGACCTAATTACAATTCTCAACGTCCACCCCAACAAAGTCAATGGTAGCCCTAGTGGCGAAGAGGCCAATAGTGGAAAAACCAAAATTTTAATTATCAATAGCCGTAGCAGCCCTTGTAGCCATAACAACAAGCCATAATGCAAAACCCAATAATAGATGCACCAATTCCACAAAGAGAACCTCAATTACTAGCACAACTTGCACCTAACCCAAATAATAAGCATGTCCAATAGGCTTATGCTAATGACACCATACAATACCCCACTTATGGGGTTGAGGTGAGTGATGTACACCTCAGATTAGGGAATATGTTAGTTGGGCCTTCATCTCCTCATATCAACGAATTGACCGATGAGGAACTCCCAACAGAGCCCATGGACAAACAACCTAAGGAACATGAGTCAAACTAGGTTAACACAACCATGAGTCCAGAGCCTCCATTCCCTAAAAGATTAATAGTTCAAAGACATCATTCACAAGCTAAAACTGGTCTATTGGGATAACTCAAGGATGTTTGCATCAAGATACTCCTCATCTAGGTCATTAAGGAAGTACCCATTTATTGTAAGGAAGCTAAGGTAGCGAAACAAATTCCTACACTAATCTTGAGAGGAGAATAATACAAAACTTTATAGATCTTTAATAGTTACAAAACTTAAAAGGAATAAACATAAATATCATGTATATCATGACAGTGATTTATGTGGGAAAACCCTTTCGGGAGAAAAATCCCACACTCCAAAAGTCACTCAATAATATATTATTCAAAAATCACAAAGATTACAATATACTTGCATAGCAAGCTTCTCACAGGAGTATTACCACCAGAGATCAAGTAACAACATGACCTCTATCAGACTCTCAAAAAACATCACACTCCCGCAACTATAATACAATGCCCCCATAAAATAGGGTTACATTCTAGGTCAAGACATGCCAAAAAAATATCTTCCATTAGATCTAAAACCTAATAAAAAACGGTCCAGATTTACAATATATCATTATTTAATGTATGTAAGCCATTTAGGATTTTTTGTTAACAAGCTCACATTTCTCTTTGTGCTACCAATGTATACACCTATTGGTGTAACTAGGAAATATATATATATATCCTATCAACAATAAACCTTATATAATTGTAAGGTTGAGACAAATTTTATCAACAAATCTCCCACTTTTTGAACACCTTGCAAGAGCAATGGGAGGGTGTAAACATCGTCTCTTTAATTGCTGGGGGATGAAAGGCCCATAATCTTTGAACACCATCCGAACTTCTCTATGCTCACAAGTTTATTTAAAGAATCAACAACATTCATCAAAGTCTCTACCTTAAATAGCTTCACCCTGCCATATTTGACCATATCTCTAACAAAATGATATTGTACACCAATGTGCTTGGTCCTAGCATGAAATATTGGGTTCTTACCTAGACATATCATGCTTTGAATGTCATAATAAATTGTCACTACACCTTGTTTTATTTCAATATCTGAACACAGTATTTTAAGCCAAATGACTTCTTTACAAGCATGAGTAGCTTCCATATACTCCTTCAGTAGTGGACAAAGCAACCACATCCTATCACTTACTCATCCAGCTAATTGCAAAACCAAATAAAGTAAACACATAAGCACTGGTGGATCTTTTGCTATCAACATTACCTACCCATTTTGAATCCACATAACCATGAATATCAAGGGAAATCTCATCTTTAGTCATATTACTATGATGACAAAAGGAATAATCTGAGGTACCACAAATATCTGAAGACTCTTTTGACTGCATTCCAATGAACTCTCCCAGGATTAGACAAATATCTAGAAAGAACTCCCACTGCTTGGGCAATGTATGGTCTTGTACAAACCATAGCATACATTAACCTTATAACTGCACTTTGGTAAGGCACTTTTCTCATGTCTTCCATCTTTGATGGAGATGTTAGACAATCTGAAATAGATAACTTTGTTCCAATTGAAAAGGGAACACACAATGGTCTACAATCCTGCATGTTAAATATTTGTAAAATTGAATTGACATACTTACTCTGGACAAACCATAGCTTTTTGTTTACTCTTGTCTATCCATGGGTCTCGATTCAACTTTCTCAGGTGTAGAAGGAAATTGAATCACATCTTCTTGTTTACTTTTTTTTGGCTGCAATGTAACAAAAGAAGACTTAGTTTCTCTAAAAATAAAACTTCTACTATGTATTACCTTATGTGCAATAGGATCCCAAAGCTTGTATCCTTTCACACCATAACTGTATCCGATGAAGATACATTTCACAACCTTTTTCTCTAACTTTTTTTGCTTCTCCTTTGGCACATGTGCATATGCCTCACAACCAAAAACTCTAAGATGCCTTAATGAAGGATTGTGACCTGGCCATTCCTCTATAGGCATCTTATCAACAAGAGCTGATGTAGGAGACTTGTTAATCAGGTAACAAGCAGTGGCAACAACTTCAACCCAAAACCTTTGTTCTAGACCAACACAACTCAACATACTCCTAGCCTTATCCATTAGTGTCCTGTTCATTCTTTCTGCAACTCCATTATGTTCTGGAAAATATGGAGTTGTATTTTTTCTATGAATACCACAATATTTATAGAATTTATCAAAATTATTAGAGAAAAATTCACCACCATTATTAGTCCTCAAACATTTTATTTTCTTTCCAGCCTGCAACTCAACCATTGCTTTAATTTCTTTAAATTGTCTGAAAATTTTAGATTTACTCTTTAGAAAATATACCCATGTCCTACTATAATCATCAATAAATGAAAGATAATATGTGGATTTACCAATTGAAGGAACATATACAGGACCAAAAAAATCAGAATGAATAAGATCCAATACACCACAAGATTTATGAGAACTTGAGTAAAAATGAACACGGTTTTGTTTTCCATTAATGTAATGCTCCTAAAAATCAAATTCAAGATTACAATCAAACAAAACTTCAAAGAAGTTTTTATTTTTCAAGGTCCTTAGACCCTTTTCTCCAATGTGCCCAAGTCTTTGATGCCATGACATAGTTCTCTCTATAGGTAACTATGATTCAGAAGAAAGAGCATCCTTGGGTACCCAAAAGCTATGACCATCTACTGAAGGTGAAACCCTCACTTCTTCCACAAAATTTCATTTCATAAAAGTTCTATTGCATTCAACAGTTCATACATCAAGATTATTGCCCAAGATGCAATGAATGTGTCACCATTTTCCTTCTCGGCCTTAGAATCATAATCAAATTTCTTCTTTTTCTTCTTATTTTCTTCTTTGCAATCCTTACAAACATGTCCAGGCTTACCATAGTTCCAACAAATAACTTTGGATTTTCCAGGAGACTTAGATCTCCCCTTGGACTTGGATTTGTCACACTTCCCATTCTTCTTTCATTTTTCTTTAGGTAACCCATGAACATTCAAGGCCTCCTTGGTACTGATGGATACCTTTATCCTCATCTCTTTAGAAAGAAAAGAACCCACCACATCTATAGTCTTCAAAATAATAGAAGTACTCTCAATAACCATAACAAGAGAATCCCATGAATAAGAAAAAGAACAAAGTAGGATCTGACATTTCTCTTCCTCATCTATTTTAACACCAATTGATGCCAACTGAGCCACCAACATATTGAATGCTTCCAGGTGGTCTATAATTTTTTCACCCTCTTCCATTCTCAAGGAATATAATTTCTTCCTCAAGAAAATATTGTTCACTAAAAATTTGTCTCGATACATATCACCAATCTTCTTCCATAGTTTCTGTGCAAAGGTATCTTCATGGACATTGATTAAAAAAGAGTCTTCCAAGCACAATCTGATTAAACCCTTGGATTTACGGTCCATAAAATCATATTGAGCAGCTTGAGCAGGATCTGTAGGCTTTGAAACATTCTCATCAATAGCATCCCATAGATCTTGATCTATCAATAGATCCTCCTTCTTAAGCTTTCATATTTAAAAATTATTTCCAAAAAATCTATCCACCTCTATTCTCCCTAACGAACTTGCCATCTAAATATTCCTGCAAAAAGATGACAAAGTGTCTTCTACACAAGCTCCCACTCAAATCTAGATTAGTTCAAAAACCCCAACAACCCACAATTGAAATCAAAGGTGATCAGGCTCTAATACTACTTGTAAGGAAGCTAAGGTAGCAAAACAACTTCCTACACTAATCTTGATAGGTGAATAATATAAAATTTTATAGATCTTTAATGGTTACAAAAACTTAAAAGAAGAAATATAAATATCATGCATACCACGACATAGTGATTTACGTGGGGAAAACCCTTTACCCCATATTCCAAAAGCCATCCAATATATTATTCAGAAACCACAAAGATTAAAATATACTTGCAGAGAAAGGTTCTTATAGGAGTATCACCACCAATGATCAAGAGACAACATAACTTCTATCAGAATCTTAGAAAATATCACACTCCCACAATTGTAATACAACACCCTCATAAAATAGGGTTACATTCTAGGGAAAGACATGCCAACAAAATATCCACCATTAGATCTAAAACCTAATAACGAATGGTCCATATTTATAATATATCATTATTTAATGTATATTGGTCCTTTAGGAGTTTTTGTTAACATGCTCACATTTCGCTCTGTGCTACCAATGTACACACCTATTGGTGTAACTAGGAAATATATATAAATCCTATAAAAAATAAACCTTATATAATTGTGAGGTTGAGACACATTTTCTCAACATTTATACTAAAACTATGAGAGAGTTGTGCCTCAAAAATCTAGGTAGGAAATGTAAGGAACCTCAAACTATACATTTCTTAGGACAACTTGCAGACATTATGTTGGGATACATAACTATCTCCAAGTATGCAAACCATGGGAGTCCTGTAGTGGATGTCAAAATCAATGGTAATCTCATGAGAATACCTTAATTGACCTTGGGTCATCCATTAATGTAATGACCAAATAAACCATAAAACTATTACAACTAATGGAGCTTAGACCTACACCTACTGTGCTAAAATTACCAGATAGGTCCATAGTTAAGTCAAAGGGAATCATAGAAGACTTGGTAATAACATAAGACTCATGGGAGTATCCAGTAGACTTTATGGTGTTGCAGTGTAAAGCTAATCTTGCAGGATATCCCCTCATTTTGGGGAGACCATGGTTGGAAACTAAAGATGTTTTTATAGGTTGAGGGTCTAGTAACATGATCATTTCCAATGGAAATGTGACTAGGAAACTAGTCCTCTATCCACCTATCCAACCATATGCAAACTTGGAGCAAACTTTATGGCCTACCCTACATGCGGAAGACCAATAATCCTTCATGACACTTATAGACTTTAATGACTATTGAACATAGTCCCTTGTTAGAAGACCAAGATGAAGATGAGATTATTGAAAACATCATGCAAAAAAATTATGGTAGGGACCCACTGCAACATGACTATCTAACATGTTTGCAAGAGCCCCTACAGAACATCATCCTTGCCAATATGTCTGAGTCTATTTACCAAATATTTCATACTTTATTGCCACATCATACCATATCCAATATATCAGGTATTGACATTTCATCTATTCAAACACCATCCTTAACTTTAGAGATTATGTCAAACAAGACACTAAATGTAAATAGTCAACTGAATGTTGTACAATAGACCTCACTGTTGAATGTGTTACAAGCACATGTAGCTGCATTTGCATGGGATTACCATGACATGAAGGGTATAGACCCAAAACTATACATGCATCGGATTTACATCAATGAAGGCTATAAAATAGTTAATAAACCCTAAAGGAGAATGAACCCTGTAGTCTGTGACATAGTCAGAGGAGAATTACAAGTTGTTGGATGCAAGATTCATATACCCAATATCTAACAGTCAGTGGGTGTCTCCACTAGTAATTATACCTAAGAAAGGATGGAAATGGAGAGTGTGTGAATATTATTATGAGGAATGAAGCAACTAGGAAAGATAACTTTCCCCTTCCATTCATTGACTAAATACTAGATTCACTAGAAGGCAAGCAATACTTTTCCTTTTTGGATGGGTTTAGTGGGTATAATTAGATTAATATAATGCCAGAAGACCAAGACAAGACAACATTCACATGCCCTTGGGGAACATATGCTTACTTTGTCTTACCATTCGGATTATGCAATGCACCTACCACTTTCCAAAGGGCAATACTGAGCATATTCTCAGACTTTGTACATGATTCCATGTAAGTTTACATGGATGATTTTATAACTTATGAGAATACCTATGAAGAAGCACTTGCCAATTTGGAGAAAGTATTAAAGAGATGTAAATATCATAACCTATTTCTAAGACATGAAAAATGTTTCATGATGATTATTGAGGGAGTAGTTTTGGGGTATTTTGTGTCCAATAAGGGAATTCATGTAGACCCCAACAAAATTGAGATAATATCAACATTTCTTGTACCCCAAAGACAAAAGGATGATAAAAGTTTTCTTGGCCATGATGATTACTATGAGAGATTCATACAAGATTTTAGTAAACTTGCAACACCACTATTTGTCTTATTATCCAAAGATGTAGATTTTGAATGGACACCTGCTTGTCAACACTCTTTTGAAGCTCTAAAGGCAACACTAACCAAAACCCTTATTTTAAGAGGAATAAATTGGAATTTAATTTTCCAGATCCATACAAATTCTTCTAATTTTGTAATAAGAGTTGTGCTAGGGAAAAAGGATGGAAACCTTGAGTATGCCATTTATTATATCAATAAAAATCTTTAAGGGGTAGAACTCAACTATACAATAATTGAGAAGGAGATGTTAGAATTGGTTCATGCAATAAACAAATTTAGACACTACATAATAGGTTATTATACCTTTATACATACTGACCATACATCAATAAGGTATTTAATGAACAAACCAATAGTTGGTGGCAAGCTTGTGAGGTGCTTACTATTGCTTCAATAATTTGATATTACTATTGTAGATAAGCCAAGGAAAGCTAATGTAGTGGTAGATTTACTCTCTAGACTTCCAAACAAGTTAGAAGATGTTGTAGATGATGCATTCTCAGATGAGAATCTATTTTACCTCTCTTTGCATACAGCTTGGTATGCAAATATAGTTAACTATCTGGTAGCAAGGAAACCACCACCACAATTCTCACCCAGGGAGAAGAGGTAATCAGTTCATAAAAGTTTTCCTCACTCATGGATAATAGGGTATTTATTCTACGTAGGACCTGACAACTAATGAGCTTAGATAATAGCTAGTTTTCTTTCATTTAGTTCATGAATTTTAACATTTCAACCTGCCAAGTTCATAGACAATCCTAAAGACATACATCTTTTATATCTTTCATGTATCTTAAACCAAACTTTAGTATGTGGAAATATAATTATGATATGATGGTGTTTGTATGTGTGGATATATGAATGTTCATGAAATTTAGTATGATTATATGCTTGATTTATGATTATTAATTATGTGTGTGCTTTAGGATTAAACTAACCTTTTTTAGCTAAGGAGATCTGTAACTCGCAACAATTGGATTTATAGTTTGCCACACAAGAGTGCAACTAGTTGTGGGGGAGAAGCTAGAATGCTTGTAACACAACAAATCTAGGAAGGAATGAAGATGATCATTGAATGGTTAACTGTGAGTCATCACCAACACCAAATAAGATGACAAGAAGAAGAATTCTACTATGAGTAGGAAATATTAATGACGTGATAGTTTTCATAGAGCACATCTTTTTCATATTGTTAGGGAAAAGTTATATTTTGAATTCTCTTATTTTGTCTTTTTAAATTATGGTTATCAGTTACACAAACTAGTGTCCTCTCCCTATTCTTAAGGGAGAGTGGAAATATGCATTTATGTTCTATTTTTAGTCCTTGTGTGAATAAAACTCTTCCCACGCCTATATATTAGGATCGACAGTTGAGGAGAAAATATAGTTTTTAGTTCTAATTTTTGATTGTTTTTCCAGAAAATACTTCATTGTTGTTAGTTTCATACTATTTATTTGTAATGGACATGTATCTCTGAATGGGAAATATTTTTAAGATCCTTGTCAAACTATAATAAGTTTAGTTCTTATGCAATAAAGGAGTTTAGTTACTGTCATGATTTTTTGATCAGTAATACATATTTGATATCTCTTGTAGGTACAACAACTCAAGCAAGGGCCACTTGAGGTACTGCCAACCCATCCTATTTTCTATATTAGATTAGATGTTATATTCTTGTATCCATTTATCTAAATTCTCACTTATATGTATGTGAATTCCATAATTGATATACTATAGAATGAATTACATTCTGTAACATTATGTTGAGTTCATATCCAGAGAAGTTAGGAGTCAAAGGTTAGTAGTGTTAGTTAGTTGCAAGTTTAGATTTAGTAGTTAGGAGTTACAACATTAAGCAGAAGGTACCCATATCATAAGCAATAGATTCATGTTATTTTCCCTATTTTGTAATTTGATAGTTTATTTTCCTTTCCAGCCTTTATAGTTTTCATTACATGTGTGACCACCTATGTCTCATTGATATAGGTCATAGTTAGGATCCTTGACTATAGATATAGTGCTAGCACTTTCAAAAGCTTACAATCCCTAGTTGATAATTTAATGAATCATTTTTGAGGGTTTGGTGAATTGTTAATTTAGGAACCTTTTCTCTGAATTGTGTGTCCACTCATGAACACCGAGTTGATTGAACATTAGAAAGGCCTTAAATTTTTGGTGTCATTTTCGAGGATGGTGCTATGTTCAGGATTTTCCTATGTAATTTTAGGATTTCATGGTTTAGTATTTTTTCTTTCAACATTAGGGTATTAGGTTTTAACCCACCAACACAATTTACTAACAATGTGTAGGAATTGTTGATCCAAAGATTCATAATCATTGTATGTGAAGGCAACAAGATAGTTTGGGAATATTTCTCCCCACATCGCACAAAACATTAGAGGATACTGGTGGAAAAAGTGAACAAAGTGAGGGTATTATTGAAGAAGAATCATCCTTGACACCATTACCCACACTAGATATAGAGGAGAATTCCCACAAAAATATCAACATCACGGTTGATGCAACAGTTGAGAACCCACCGAAGCATGTAACCTTTGAGTTCCCCATTGCCAACTAGGAGAGACCAACTAATTTGAAGAACATACCTCCTTCAACATTGCCTGTATTCTATGGGTTGGTCATGGAGGATCTAAATACATTCCTTTTTGAGTTTGATGTGCTATGTAGGAGTTATGATTATACTATAGATGCATACAGGCTTAAATTATTTCTAACAACACTAAAGTATGTTGCTTTGAGATGGTTTATGGGTTTGGGAAGAGATGTTCCAAATTAGAATTCCATGAAAACAAAGTTCCTAGAAAAGTACTAGGATTGATGTAGAGGCATAGATAGAAAAAGGGATGACATCTTTAGGATCTCACAGAAGGAAGATGAATCTTTGGAAGACTATATGGAGAGGTTTTGCTTATGCCTTAAGAAATCCCACCAAAATAGACTCTCTGATGAGTCCTTAAAGTTGATATTCTTGAGAGGGATTAATGAGGACTGCATCGATGCACTTAACCTCATTGGAGCAGGAGATATCTCACAAGCATCATTTGAGGAAATCTGAAAAGCATACATGAACTATTCAAGGTCTTTTACCAAGAAGGTTAGAGGAAACATGGCATCTTCCATCAACAAGTCACCCAATGGAGTCTCTAAAATAGAGTTGAGAAATCTTCTATCAAATATGAAGGAGGATATCATTAACCACTTGGATACAAAATTAGACACCCTCCATGTGAAAAAGAAGAAAGAAGAGGTAGAAGTATCCCTTATAGAATACTACCCACATTGTAGACAAAGAAAGACTACTTGCAAGTGCAAGAAGGTGGCAAGTATCTTTGAAAATAAGCAAGGGGCATCCAAATTTCATACATTAGAAGGTGAAGATGGATAAGTATTCTACATATCTCAAAGGAAACCATGGAAGCAAAGACAAGGTATGATCCAAGATCCTTTGATATAACATGTCATTTCCTAGTAACAATACAAATTTTCCTAGTTGGAACCCTCAATATTGGGCCAATATGCAAAACCAACAAGGCTCACTACCTCAATCCAATTGGAATCAACAACAAAAAAACATGTGGCCACCACAAAATTACTAAAGATCTAACTATAATCCTCAATGGCCACCCCAAAAAAACCTTGATGACAACCTAAACTTTGCAAAACAACTTACTAGTAATCATGTGTCGCAACAACCAATTTATCACATAGTTGCTCACACATATAACAATAGAAACAATAATAAACCAAAAAAAACACCAAAATCCATCGCATTACCTCAACTGTACCTCCCACCTACACCCAACATTCCTCAAAATAATGGTAAAGAATATGATCTTGTAGAACAACTTCGTAACACTCCTGTTAAGATTTTTTATAGGATCTGATTCAAGCATCACTTGTTTATCATGGAATACTTCATGATGCTTTACAAAAAGTTAATTTGCATCCTAGTGTGAAACACAATGATGTAGAAACTTTGCTTGAAGCTATGAATGAAGCTAACTTGGATATTATCTTTCATCAAAATGAACTACCCCCTTTGGAAACAAAAAAACAAAATGATGCCTTGATGATAATGACTATTATTAACAAGACTGGGATTAGGCGTACCTTTATTGATAATGGTTCATGGATAAATTTTTGTAGCATCAATCTTTTGGATAAAATTGGAGTGGACAAAAACTTTAATTCAACCCGCTGATTTATCGATAAGAGGTTTTGATAATGTGGGAAGACAATCACTTGGTGTGATAACGTTACTTGTTAATGTTGGTAAGGTTGTGTTACAAAATTCCATCCATGTCATGCCCCATGATATTTCTTATAATATTCTCTTGGGTAGACCATGGATTCATGAGATGAAAGGAGTGCCTTCAATTCTTCATCGTTTAATGAAGTACACATACAAAAATAATGTTTTCACAATAAAAGTTGATCATAAATTTGAAAAATTGTTTACAAACTGAAACAAGAATAGAGAGTCTGTTTCAAACATTGGTACCAACTTCAAAAGTGGAACCTTTACAATTTGAAGACAAAGATGAGTATATTTCATTTGTGAAAAAATTGTTGAATGATGATTGGGATTCGTAATATTTAACACCTACATTCATTGGAGAATACAAGATTACACAATCAAAATCAGAAAAAGAGAAAGAAGTTGCAATGGTATCAACACATCTTATCACTGGATCATCAAAAATAATAGAATCCATAAATTCTAGCAATAAGGAAGACACAAATTACACATACATGTATGATGAAACTAATTATGAGAAACCACCTTCCTCAAAAGAAATGGAAGCCATTTATGGAAGTGGTTATGAACTTTTGAAATAATTTGGCTATATTGGAAAAAGGATGTGGTGTAAAAGAACAAGGTATCCATGTCCCCGTAGAGCTCAACATGCAAGAAACAACAAAAGGTCTTGTCTATTGTCCTTCAAAAATAATGAAAACATTATAATGACCTTCACTTAATCATGCACGATTTTCCCAAGATAAATAACATTAGTTGCCACTCCTTGCCATGTGGTAGTTGTTGTATCATAACATACTCACTACCATGAATGTGGATATAAAATAGGCTTATTCAATCATATTTGATCTCGCAAGGAGCAAAACATCATCATCTATATTGGCTCATATTTGTCCCTACACTTGGGGGGCAAGGGGTTATATATCCTTGTCTTAGGTGCATTCCTTCTAGCAAGGGATCCCTTTCTATCTCCTTGAAACATTAGTATAACATGTACACTAACATTTTAAGGGGGCATATGGTCCCCTACTTATTATTTGCATAAAAATGGTCCCTTTTTAGTAGTGATGGCATACATCTCCTAGAAAGTATGAACTTGTCAATGGTAATGTGGCTTTCTCATTCTAGGTTGTGTCTCCTTTGTAGTGATATTGGGATTGATATCCTCTAAGTGTATGAATTTTCTTGGCATCTGATGTTCCCCTTTGTGGTAATACCATGCATAGTATTCCCTAATGTGTGATATATTTATTCCATAACTTTTCCTCTCTTTGTGGTGATTTCATGTGTGATATTCCATAAGTTGTTACCTTTCATGTATTGAACAATGCCCCTTTGTCATTTTTATAGATCACTTTTTGTGGTGGTGTTGTGTATAATACCCCTTGAGGCTTTGACATTGTCTTATGCACCTTCGTAGGAAAGTTTATGCACCTTTGTAGGCGAGTTTACCATTTATGCACCTTCATAGGTGAGTTTTTCATTTATTCACCTTTGTAGGAATGTTTGTTATGCACCTTCATAGGTGAGTTTAAGAACCTTCTTAGGTGAGGTTTTGGCAAGATAGTTCATGGATTCAACATAATGGAGCTTGTTGGGTCATGAACTTGAGCACCTTTTTTTAGCATGGCTGCTAAGCATAACCCAACTTGCTTGATAGTAGAGCTATGTGTTTCATAAGTTTCTAGCATAACACAACTTGCTATCCTTGTGGAACCCCGTTTATTAACATGGTCGTGAAGTATAATGCACCTTGCTTGATAGTAAAGTTATGTGTTTCATGAGTGTCTATCATAACACAACTTTCTAGCCTTCTGTAATCCATCATATTGCGTGGACACCTAGCATAACTTAGCTTGCTAGACAATGGATTCATGTGGTTCATGAGTGATTTGGAATAACCCCACTTGCTAGTCCTCATGAGAGCATTCCTTTATCTAGCATTCATTTGATGGATGACATTTGGTATTTGGGACATGTTTAAGTTTGAGGTCTCTTTTCCTTGCCAACTCGAATTCTAAATAGTACTAATCTTGTGTGTCTTCTTCGTGTTTACATTGTGTTTGCATCATTTTTGTGTTCATTTTGTTTTCATTTGTGTTATATTATCTCACGCATTTTCATCATGTATGCTTCATGTTTTCCATGTATGTTTGTGTATGTTGTCTTATTGCATTTCATGCATGAGTGTTCCTTTGTGCTTATGTTGGTTTACCATGAGATCTTGGATCCTGGGGGCTTGTGCACTCCCCCTCAATCCTTTTTCATCTTATCTCTTCAACATTTGCACATTCAGACCCCTCTTGACATATTTTCTATTTTAGTATGAGTTTGAGCATAAGTTCATACTGTCACTAAAGTGGGGGTTAAATGTTGTATTGTAAATTGTCACCCTTGACAATTTCACACTATGTTTTGCTCCCCCTTAAATAATTGAACCTAATTGAACATTTAATTTCCTAAATTATGCATTTTGTGGCCCATTTTATCATTTTTTAACAATTTGCAAGCACGAAACAAATGCTTTCATTTAATGCTTTGCTCTCGACTCAAACTTCAAAAAATAGGTCTGAGACACTAGTGCTTAAGGTATCTATGTCCCCCTATTTTGGCTCCAAATTCAAATATGTCGATGTCAACATTTATTATTTGAAATTCAAATATCTAAAGTCAGTTGTTAGGATTTTATTTTTGGGAAATTAGAATAATTGTGTATATTTATACTTAGTTATTGCATCATTTGGATACTAGCAAGAGATATCTAAAAAATTATTGAGAAATTTATGATCAAGTATTATCAAGAGTAGCCATTAGAGGATTTATTGCAGAAATTCAAGATCCAAACATCATGTCAAAGTGTATGAGAGTTTGTTCATGTTTATATTTTAATATTGTTCGTTAGATCTAACCCTTGTAGGTCTTCAAGCAATTCAAGCAAGAAAGATTCAAGATTTGAGGAGATGTGTATGACTTCAGTCCTTTAAGGAATCCATTGAAGGGTGGTGAGATGCAACACTTTATGGATTTATCATTCCTTTTCATTATTTATCCATTTATCATTGACATTGCCTTTGTGGAAGTGGAAACACTAACACGGGGTTTGACTAAGGCAAGCCCCTAAATGACACACATTTATTCTCTCTTTGAAGGTGCAGGTTTCAGGTTTGAAGAAGAGTGAAAGAAGTTTGAAGGTCAATTATCCATTGTTGCAATCAAAACCCTACACCTTGATAACTCATGGAAAATTAGTTATAAAACTATCTGAAAATGATCCGATAGTGCGACAAGTAGAGAATAGAAGCCTTGATTTGATACCAAAGGACTATGAAATCAAATATAAATTATCCCTACAAAGATAGTGGCACCTGGGGAATCTATGCCCAACATTTTCAGCTTCAAATTTATATCACAGGTGCACAATGTCCTACTCAATCCATTTATGTAGTCGGTTTCTGTCTCCGACTTCCCCGATATGCTATATTTACATCAAAATAGTAATTTGCATCATTAGGTCAATTGAACTATTGTATTTTATCCTTGGGTTCACTCCAAATTTGGTCAAGGGTATATTTGACTCACCTATCAGGTTGTAAGTTAGTCCTATATCTTGTCCAATTCCATGAAATCCCTATTTCATTTTGATAAGATTGGTTGCTATTGGTGTCAAATGCATGTTGAAGATTATATATGTTCCAAAAATAGTAAATATACATAGATATTAGTTGGTATAGGTCTATATTGTAGTATATGGAAGAGTGGTGATCAGCCTGATGTCTAAGTGTGATGTGGAGGTGGGTACACATGTTCTCACATATTTCCAGTATGTCTACATTGATATCTTTTCAGTTTGGTGTACCTCACTTAGAGAAAAGTTGCAAATTTTTTTTCTAAGGCATTAACAGTGTATCCGGAGACAGAGACACAGTGTTTTGGTTTGCATCATTCTATAGAGAAAGATTTAGTCTTATAGATCTGAAGATAAGTTGATAAATATGTGAAAGTGTTATATCCAATATTTGAAATCATTACACTTTCTGTAATGAAAGTTAGAAGTGATAGAGTTCTGGTCTGTGCTCTGGCAGAGTAAAGTAATGATGAAGGCTTGTTGGAATGCTCCACATTCCTCCGGATATGAGGACTTGTCCATGCGGTTTTGTGGACATGTTTAGAGATTTCCTATGCATGTTATATTGTAGTATCAAATGGTTCGATGGTCCACAAGTTCAACTTTCAAATGATAGTATGCTACAGATAGTTCTGGATGCCTAATTATTCTACAAAACATATGGTTGGGTTCTTGTACTAATTGGAGAATGTACAAATCAATTGTATGAGTTTTTGTGGACATTGTACACATCTCAGTTTATCTTAGGTTTGAAGCACATGGAAATATTTCTTGTTTCTAGTTTCACATAGTTGTTTCAAGTCAGTTTGTGATGTTATGATGTTGCTAAGACCGACTAAGGTATATTATTATTGTGGCCATAAGTTTATGATTGAATGGAGTTCAAGGAGTGTTTTTAGATGTTGTATGATTCATGTCAACTCATCTAGGTGAAATGTAAATAATGTTTAATCATTTTTGTATACCGCCAATGAAGATGTTGGCCGACATTTTACAAGTTTCATTATTTCTTGTTGTGGCCGGCTGAATTTATAATTGCAAAGCATGTAAATGATATATATTGAAGATCAAAGTCATGGAGATGATGATGAAAGTGTGCGAAGATGTATGAGTGCATGAGCAGAGCATGAAAAGATCCACTATAGACCTAATGAGCAGAATTGATGAATATCAGTGGTTGAAGCCATAATGTCAGTCATATTTTAATTGTTCTTTCTTTCAATTAGGGAGTAGTAGCCTCCTTGAGTGCAAGCCCCTAAATCAAATTCAGGGAGTAGTTGCTTCCTTGGGTTGCAGCCAAAAACCAAATTGTAAACTATTTTTACTTGTGAGGTTGGATAAGGACAATAGCTCCTAACAACATTTCTCACT
This sequence comes from Sequoiadendron giganteum, assembly GCA_007115665.2. Classification (NCBI taxonomy): domain Eukaryota; kingdom Viridiplantae; phylum Streptophyta; class Pinopsida; order Cupressales; family Cupressaceae; genus Sequoiadendron; species Sequoiadendron giganteum. The sequence continues at coordinate 384,328,134 of CM021109.1, read as the reverse complement.
GTGGTTTTTCCCCAGTGAGATTTTCCACATAAATCTAGTGTCATATGTGTTGTGTGGATGTTTATCTTCTTTCATCTTTTGATTAATTAGGTGAGTTCTTAATTGGATTAAATCAACATCAATAATACTTAATTGGGATTGAATTTTAAAGCATACTAATTCACCCTCCTCTTAGTATTCTAGTGTGTTCAATAATTGGTATCAGAGTAAGGTTCCTTGATATTTGCTTAACAACATAGGTAGATCTTGTCCTTGAACACATGGAGAATAAAGTAGTATCCAAGAAGAATTCCTCTAAGGAAAAAGAGGTCATACTCCAAAATGAGGATGATGAATATGAATTTGAATTCAATAAGGAATATTTTCCTATGGATTTTGTAGGTGAGATTAATTTTTCTCTAAATGATTTGGATGAAGAAATAGAAAATAATGAAGAGCTTTAGTCTCAACTTAAAAAAGCAGAGAAGAAAATTGGCAAGTTGAAAGTTCAAGTTGAAGAAGGGAAAATAATTGAAGAGCGTATGAATTTCAAGCTCATTGACAAAACTATTGAATGTTCCAAGCTTGAAGAAGAAATTGTTTCCCCAAGGAAAGAAAAGACTGTTGAATGTCCCAAGCTTGAAGATGAGATTGTTTCCTTGAGGAAAGAACTAGAAAAAGAAAAAGAGAAAATCGACAAAGGTCTAAAGCTAAAAGGAGGTTCTAAGATTCTTGATGAGTTGATTAACTCTCAAAAGCCATCAAAAGAGAAGTTTGGTCTTGGTTTTGAAAAATGGAAAGTTCCTATAACCAATGCATTTGCAAACCTATATGAAAATTTCAAGCGAGAAGGAAAGTCTAAACTGAAGGAGGAGAAAGCTTGCATTGAAGAACATAAGAAGACTGCCTCCAGAGATGCAAAAAAAAATCAAGATAGCCAGAAATAATATGGATTCATTCATTTCCAAAGAAAAAGAAGATTCAAAGGTCCTCCACTTGCTAGACAACATGCCCCTACCAGGTTCAATCATTCTTTTCAAGGTCATTGTTTTGCTTATAATAAATTTGGGCATAAAGCTATTGATTGTTAATCTAGGAAAAAAAGAAATGGTTTCATGGGTAGAAGATCATTTGTGCCTCAAAGATATGATGCTATTTCATTTTATGGATATTTCTATGCATGCAACAATTTTGGTCATAAGATTTCTAAATGAAGAACTAAGGTGAAGAGGAAAAAAATTGTTCTAGAGCACAACATTGTGTCCTACAAGTGTAATAAGGTTAGGCATAAGGAAAAAACTTTCAGAAGTGGCTCTGTGAAGCCACTAGTCAAAACTAGAAGAAAGATGAAACCCTAAATCAACAAAAGAAGGGTAATGAAAAGGTTTGGAAGGAAAAACAAAGTTAGGAAAATGAGAAGGATGATACTACACTTGTGCATTCTGCACAAGATTCTATGAAAAACTGAGATAAAGCATTATCTGAGGGGGAGCTATGATTTGAAAACCTTTTATCCCCATAAAAGGGATAATATGATGAATATTTCAACATGAAAGTTGAATTGGAAAAATTCTTTCAGTGTGAAGATCTGCTAAACAAGATTGAATATTTTGATGAAGGTGTGTTGAGCATCCTTGTATCCTTGTGATGACATAGATTTTTGGCATAATGGTTACGTAATAAAGTACAAATGTATTTATGGTGGAAAGTGACACTAACTCATTTGATTGCAAAATACGATGAAACGTTTCAATGAAAGATGTATAATTAGATGTATCATCGGGTACCTATGTATTTAATATGAAATTTTCAATTTTTTAAAAAATTTATGCCCAACGTTCATCGAAATTGCGATGCTCCATGATTTTCATCGCTATTTTGACATACACTTAAAGTCGACCATCCCCTTCCATCAATTTGTGGGCCGACATATGGTTAGCCTCCTTAATTTGTGGGCCAACGGGTATATGGTTAGTGTTCGTCAGGGTTCTGACGAATGTTTTTTAATAAATAAAAGTGGGTTCGACAATTTATCTATACTTGTGACAATGTTTTTATATACTTGCAAATTTTCTATACTTGTAATAGTTTGTGGAGGTTATAGGCCGATTTTTTTGGGTGCAAAATATCAGAATTATTAGATTTTGTTACCTGACTATGATTAAAAATTATTGGAGTGTGAGTTTGATAATTTTTGAAGATCTAAATATTCAAGCTTGGTAAAGAAAAATCATGTGAGATAATATTAGTGCAAAAAATAAATGAAGAGGCAGTTGTTAGATTGTGGGCTAGATTGAAAAGAAAGGGTGATGGGAAATTTTATTGTCCTTGCAATAATTGCAAGGGCTTAAAGATGAGAAGACTTTTAATCACAACAACTGAGAAACATTGTAGGCAACATGGTCGTGTTGAAGGGGGGCATGGTTATCGTCCATTGGTAAGTTGTTCATTATATGTTTTTTATATTGATTGAATTTGTAAATGTTTATATCGTTTTTAAAATTTTTATATACATAAAAAATCACTTGATCATGATCATGGTTTATTTGTGTCAATCATTATTATAAAGGTGGGGCGCCCTAGGGCACATGATATGGATTATCACGACCCAAATAATGTGGTTTTGCAAGCGGAGGAAGATGGAGCTGTGAATATCAAAGATGAAGTTAATGATCCTATGGAAGAGGATGATCATGCGCTAGAAAAATTAGTTGAGGATGATGGTACAAATACATTGATCCATGACACATTTAGTGGCACAACTGATCATGATGATCGAGATGACTTTGATGATGTTGATGATTTACCTATACTTGAGAAGGCATACGAGCCCCTTTACGAAGGCTCCCAAACAACTCTTCTCTCTGTTATATTGTTGTTGGTGAACTTAAAGGTTATGAATGGTTTATCCAACATAGCAATCTCACGGATGTTAAGGTATGTCATATATGTCATCTTTTTCCATCTATTTTTGTTGTTAGTTCATCACTAGTAAATAAAGGATGAAATATGTACCATTAATATTCTTTATATTAACAAATTATTTTTTTGTTGTAGATTGATAGGTGAATTTTTGTTACCACCATCAAATATTTTACCTCGCTCATACAGAGATTTATCTACCATTATGAAAGATATTGGAATGGAGTATCAAGCAATAGATGCATGTCCCAATGATCATATTATATATCATAAACAACATGAATTTGCAACAGAATGCCCAGAATGTCATATCAGTAGATATCGAACAAATTAACTAACAAAAAAGGTGCCTCGCAAGGTTCTTCATTATATGCCCATTATTCCACGTATGCAATGATTATTTAGGTGCAAAATATTAGTGCAATTTATGGATTACCATGCACAAAATAGAAGTGGAGATGACATTATTCGAATGCCTGCGGATGGTTCTACATTTAGGGACATGGAGGAAAAATGACCACACTTAAAAGAAGAACCTCGTAATCTCAGGCTTTCATTGGCAGTGGATGGTGTCAATCCATTTGGAGAGCTGAGATCTATTTACTCCGTGTGGCCTATTTTTGTTATCAACAATAACATTCCATTATGGATGCCAACAAAGAGGGAGCACATAATGTTGGCAATGATTGTTCCAAGTATTTGTTTACATCAATTTTATTTAACGTAGTAACATCTCATTTATCTTATTTGTTGCATAATGACTTATATTTTTTTCATTTAATAGTCATGTACATTAATTTATATATATTGTAGTAAAATGGTTATAATAATTATGTAATGTTTATGTTCATTCAACTAGGTAATTACCAAGTTAAAGATATGAATGTATATATCGAGCCTCTTATCGACAAGTTACTAAAGTTATGGAATGGCGTCACTATGTATGACATTTCTAGACCAATAGGACAAAGACAATTTCAATTCCATGCAATGCTTGTATGGACAATTCATGATGCCCCAGGGCTAACAAATTTTTGTGGTATGTTATAATGTTCGACTGCACTTTAATGATATTTAATTTTATGAAGTAGATATCATGCATGTTTTTTAAATAATCTATTCATTATATATAATTTTAAAAATTGACATATTTAATTCAATTATATATGATCTTGTAGGTCTTCAAACGAAGGGAAAATTTGCATGTCTAGTTAGTGGTCCAAAGATGAAATCTCGTCGTTCAACAAGTTTAGGAAAGCAGGTGTTTGATGAGTATAGGCACTTCCTCCACAAAAATCATAAGTATTGAACTACTGAAAAACATATTTTCAATGGGAAAAAAGAGACTACATCAAAAGCATGAAGAATGACACCTCGCCTATGGAAGTTGGAATATAATAGAATTAATCGTCAAGGTTATACATCATATCAAATTGTTTATCTATCATATATGATATGTTTAGAATTTATATTTTTATATTGTGTTTTGTTTACTCATGCTGTAATTGACAATGATTGTCGTTAATTTGTTTAACTTATATGCTTCATGAAGGTCGTCAAGGCATTAATGGTCAGCTTCCACAGTGACTGAAAATTTATCCTAGGCAATTTAGTAGGTTTCCCTACTATGAGTAGCTACAAATTGTGCATTTGTTTGATACAATGCATATCAGAAAGAATATAATAGAAATGTTATGGAAAATATTGGATGGAGGGCATGACAAAGAAAAAATTATCAAAATTTGTAGTGACATTCAGGAAGCCAATCATGCAATGAAAAATGTAATTCAATTAAATAGCGATGGAAACCAAATTAATAGAAGCACCCTTGGTTATTAACGGATCAAAAAAACAATGCTATAAAATAAGTCATACGAAAAATTCAATTTCCCACAGGATTTGCTGCGAACATAAACAATATCATAACAAAGAAAGGTGAATTTGGGTCAGGGATGAAAATGCATGATTGGCATACCTTCATTAAGGTAATTATTCTATCATATTATATATATATTTGTATACTAAATATACTTTTCAATGTATTACGTTTACTAGTTTTGGAAAAATAATGAAAAGATCATTTTATAATTGTTGCAGTACCTTCTACCTCTATCTCTCCCAGACAACTTTGACAATAATGTCAAGCAATTTATATATGATCTTGGAAAATACACGAGGTAAGTAGTGATATTTGTTCAATTCGTTGTATAGATCTTAAATTTTTCATTTGTTTGACTTGTTATGTAATATATTATATATTTTTGTTAAATCTCGTTAATATATTTGTGCCTTGAATCACTTGTAGATGGCTATCATCTAAGGAAATCCATAAACAAGATATAAATTATTGGAGGAGAAAAATTGCTCGTCTAATGTGTGAATTGAAAAAGTGCCTACCTTCGACATTTTTCAATGCACAAGATCACTACCTCATACACCAAATTGAGGAGATTGAATTGTGTGGACCTGTACACATAAGGTCAATGTGGATGGCTGAGAGGCACTTGAAATTTTTGAAGGCTTTGGTTAGAAAAAGAGCACATCTTGAGGGTTCTATGGTGGAGGGATATATGGTATACCAGAACATGGTGTACATTATTGAATATCTTCCTAAGTTCGCAGCAAAGATCCATGTAGATCGCATTTGGGACCCCAACTCCATTAACAAATTCGAAGGGGAGTACCTGATCGGGAAAAGTAGATTGAGGAAAGTGACAAGTAATTATAAGATGGTCATGAAGATTAATTAGAATACATTTTACATTGCCTTCAATTGCTTGAAAAGAAACAACAAAGAACTAGTCCAAATGAAAGAATCTTCCACACACAAATATAAAAGTACTAGTATTGTATTACTCCAGAAAATAAGTCTTTCACTACTAAAAAGTATTAAAATATTAAAAAGTGCTGATGATCAAATATTACAATTCAAATTTCATATATATAAGAAGAAGACCCAAAAAAGGTATCTCTTCAGATTGTCTTTTGGAAAATAATTAAACTACTGATCTTAATTAAACTTATAAAATACTTCATTTTATCCTAACATTGACTTAGCCACTGAGAGATGTTTTTTATACTCCTCCAAGGTATGGGTATCCGCATCATGCACTACATTTTGGGCTTCATATTTAAGTTTTATCATCAATTCCATATGTTTGCATGCTCCATCCAACAATAAACCTTCTGCTTTGATTGTATCCAATGCTTCCTAAAGTATCCTATTGCATTCATCCATCCTGTTAGCTCTCAAAAATGTAGGTTAAATACCTCAAGAGGTTTCCAAACTCTTGGTACATTTCAGGGTAACATACAAGGCTGAATGGTTTAGACCTTCTTCTCTTTAGGTGTTGCTAGACCTAGGTGGGCACACCTATATGAATGAAGCAGACTTGATTTGTGTTTATTCCCTAAAATAATTTATCCACAATGGAAAGTGGGAGTGGATAAATGAAATCTTATTTTGGTATAGATTGTATAAGCAATATCAAGGCTAATCTTAATATGTTCAATTAACAGATGTAAAATCTAATATGTTCAGTTAATAGATGTACAATATAAAATGAATGAAACTAAAATGATGGAATGTGAGGGACTAGTGCTCTATTGGGTATATGGAGTCAAATAGAAATCAGAGTTAAGTGACTTATAACTAGCAATAATTCTAACGGTTTGGCACTTTTATGTTTATAAATTGTATGAATAGGTGAGGGTGTAATTATCAGATTCTTCTTTAATAATCCAAAATAATAATTCCAAATTGTTGTGAATAATCAAGAGGATTTTAATATTTACTTGAAAGACCCAATTAAATATGCCACACAGATACAACAAATGTGCATTGATAAATTGAAAATATGCTTGATATATCAATTTAAACAACAAAGTAATATTAAATATGGAGACAATCTGGAAATATCTTCAATTAGCTTAACAAACAATTGATACCAACATAGAGCCATCTAATTAGAGATTTTCCATTAACTTCATCAAAAAATTTACACGTGCATCTTGGTCCTTTATGATGTAAACATTGTATCAATCCCTATTCTCCTACTTCTTCTATCTACTCCTACCTTAATAATTTTTTCTTGGTCCTGGTCTCTCTTATTTATAGGAGAGGCAAGAAGATTTGAACCAAAAGACATGAATTTTGATAACAAAACTTAACTAACATGTAAAATATAACTAAAACAATTAACAACTAACACATGACAATTCTGTTAATCTCTGAGTAAAATCCCGAGTCACCAAAGACCTATGCAAAGCTTTTACTTTATGATAATCATCATTGATAGTGATTAATCTTCATCTGAACTGAGGTATTGCTCTTTCCACTTGTATATGGTTAAATCATTCGGCCACTTGTATTCCCGTGCAACAGTGAAGTTTGACAGGTGGTTTTTCCATCTGCTATCGAGCAAGTTTCTAGCATCTACAACGAACTTTGTATAGCCATTATCCAATGCAATAATTCCATCAAGTAGAGCATGAATTTTTTCCAGATTGATATTACCATCACCCTGTATATGTGTCAAACATTGTGGAACCATTTGATCAAATTCATTTATCCATTCATCCACATCCTTGAGTTGACCATCACCTTTAACGATCAGAGGGATAAAACTGTGTTTTATTGAATAAAATGAATTCCTTCTATTTTCTACCTTCTTCTTCATATCAATCAAATACTTATGCTCATCAATAATTCCTTTTACCATTTATTGAGTAGGTTTTAACCTTTGGGGTGCATTAGGATCTCTTTGTGTGGCTTTACACAGTGTGGTTAAGATATGGTAAGTGGGCTACCATATTTTTTGCAATTCCTCTAAGAGATGGGAATTAGTATTTATCTGTTCCAGAGCTTTTACCAAATGTTTGAAGCCCTCATGAACTCCACTTATTTTCTCTTTTAAAACTTCAACTCCGTGTTTCAGTATATCCTCCAAGGTACTCATGATGTGTCATTTGATATCATCCATATTATGATTCTTTAATTTCTCAACCTCTTCTTTCAATTGCTGAATTTGTGGATCTTCAACTGCAGCAGGTGGATGATATACAACCATTTCATTCCCATTTAAATTTGTGGCTTGTTACAATTGTTGTTTCAATCTGACATTTTCAATGAATAACTTATTTATCTCCTCATTTGATAGTTTGAGTCTTTTCTCATACTCTGTCATCTTCTTTTTCATGTTTTCCACTACATCTCTTGTAAACATTGCTGAATGCATTGTCATGGTTGGTTCTTCTTTGGGAGTAGTGTCCTTCATAGTTCTGACTAGAGCAGACCCTCTCATTTCTTGCACCACATCTAGAAGCCTAGGCTTCCTTGTGCTTTTCTGTTTCGTCCATAGGGAAATGGTCTGGGTGGTTGGATTATATCCTGTCCCTGATACTCCTTCCGAATCAAATTTTGCAACCAATTTGGGATCATATTGATCTCTAATTTGATCCAATAGAAAAAAATTGGAGAGCTCCATTCCTGGTATAATGAGCATGTTTCTTTTCAACACTAACTCCCTTGCATCTTTAGGAGTAATATTGACATTGTCAATATTTAACTCTACCATTGTTTGTGCCTGCACTTCTGCATGTTTCAAATCATCAACTCCAATGAGGTTAATATTTAGTCTATCATCAAATTGTTTCATCTCCATTTTTATCCAAAAATCTTTGAACTCCCTAGTATGGATAAAGTCATCATCCTCCATGAATCTCAAGGAAGCAATAATTCTTTCATCATCCTCCATTTCATCAATAGCCTCCTCCGATATTCTCATCTTGGGATCATGAGGCTCAAGGATTTTCTATTCCTCTGCAACCTCTTTCATCTCAGCCGAAGTTAAGACTGCCTCTTGTTCTTCATCACTTGACTCATAGTCCACTAGTGACCCAATCTTCTGTTTCTTGGCAGGAGGCTCATCTATTTGAGATAGAGGAGATGGATGAATTGGTGATGAAGGTGGTGTATGTGATGTAGAGGTTGTGGATGCTGGTGGCTAGGGTGTAGGAAGTGGGTCTGATTTCACTTCTTGAGCCTTTTTAGATAATTCATCAAATTTACCAAGGACTAATTGCATTCTTTTCAACAAATCTGGCTCCTCATGAAAAACCCCTTGAACTTCTTATCTTTTCCTCTCTTTTAATCCTCCCATCTCATCATCAATAACCATTTTTTCCTTCTTTCAAACACATCTACAAAATAGACTAGGTTTCTTATTACATCCTCTTCCGGATCAAATTTATGTGTTATTGCTCTCTTTGTGAGTAGGGCTCTTTTGATATTGTTGATGTGGCCTTTTGGGTCACATATTCTCTCTTTCCCTAATCTAAGAGAAAAATTAGCATTTATAAATCTCTGCAATTCCTCCAACATATCTGATCCAATTGACAATTCTTCAAATACCGTCAAATCAGGTAGAAATGTGCCTTTTTTCTGATTTTTCATCAAATCATGCTCCATCCAGAGCATTTTCCACATAAATTCTAAAAACAATACTCTGCTAGGCACAAATTTTGGTAAAATATGAGGGGCCTGATCACAACCATATACCCTGATGATTGTGTGTTGTGGCATCAAAAACCAATGAACATAATTATGTGTAAAACCTTGATCCGATTTGTATTGCAGGGGTGTCATGACATCCATTAGGGATTGTGCTAATCTTGGTGTAGGAAAACCAAGCTGAGAAATTAGTCTGATGACAAAATCATCCCTAAGTACAACATAATCACTTTCATTGCATTTACTATCCCAAATATAACACCAATTTTGTACTGGGAGCATAACTCAATTCTCACGTGTTCTCAATTTCATCCTCTTTGTCCATTTTGTTTCATTTTGAGATAGAATCAAATGACATAATAAGGATTAATTTCTAAAAGTTATGGGGGCCTTGGCTTCCCTAACCTATAACAGACCTTCATGAATCTATTCCTTAATGAATGAAGCAAAATCAAACTCCACATTCGATTCAGGATGCTGGATAATCATGGCCATTCTCATCAACCCTATCGACATATTCTCCTTTGCATCAACTCCAAGAATTTGACATAATGCATAGTAGGTATTTTTGAAATAGGTCTTAAAGTTAGAAACTGAAAAGGGTTCAAGTCTTGAAGAGTGAATGGGTAGGACTCTATTTTTGTCACCCCTTTTCATGTGTAAGGGGAGTTCATCAGTTCTATAGGTCCTTTTCAACCTTCTATATTCTTGCTCCAGCTTCCCCAAGTCAATTTCAGTGACAACCCGCTTGTTTAGGTCAAAACACCTAATTATAGCTTCCCTCGAGATATCTACCAGACATTTACCATCTGAAAGTCTGACCATTTTTTATGGGGCATGATATCTATTGTCCAAGGCTCTAATTAGCTCGACATCAACAAAAACATTAGGAACAACTAATTTTCCTATGTCAAAAGTCCATGGGTTTGACACTGGAACCCTTTCATCTTTGTTCCTATAAAAATACCAATATAAATTCCACCCAGACTGTGGAATTATTGGGTCCCTACACCCCTGAGCTAAATCCTTAAAGACTTTCTTAGAACCCTTATCTACTGAACCAGGTAATAGGGCAAGTAATGGCGATTGCAATGAAATTCTACTAGATTTTTCTTCCTTTTTAGTTCTTGCCTCTGATTTCTTTTGCGTCATTGTTTAAATTTTAGTGAATGATAAGTAGACTTACCCAAAATTTTGCTCGCTCTACAGAATTATTCCACTGTTGTACTTTGAGCTCGCTTGTATTCAGCTTCTACTAGCACGAGTGTACAAATTCTCAATTTGCCTTGTTAAATTTTGATATCACACCACATTAATTTCATATCTTAAGTTCTTCATCATTCAAATCTTTCATACCGAGCTTAATTTCATACTTTGATGCTAATTGATGTGACTGGCCTTCATTTAATGCTCCAATGATAGATTATTGCACTACCACATGACATTTTTCATCCCCTCGTGGTATAGCGGTTCCTCCTTATCTCTATTCTTATTTCACCGCTCTACCGTGGGCTCCGTTCCAACCCTGCGGGGTATGGCGGTGCATTATTACCTCTGTTCTTAGCTTTCCGCTCTATCGCGAGCTTCATTTCAACCCCTCGAGGTATAGCGGTTCCCTCTATTAGTATTAACCATGACCTCACTCTACCATGGGCAAGACATCAACCTTCCGCGGTATAGCGGTTCCTCCTTATCTCTATTCTTATTTCACCGCTCTACTACGGGCTCCATTCCAACCCTCCATAGTATGGCAGTGCATTATTACCTTTGTTCTTAGCTTACCGCTCTACTGCGGGCAAGACATCAACCCCTCGTGGTATAGCGGTTCCCTCTATTAGTATTAACCATGACCCCACTCTATCGCGAAAAAGACATCAACCTTCCGTGGTATAGCAGTATATAATGTATTACTTCCTTTACCCACCGCACTATCGTGAGTTGCTTTATTGGAGGTTGTGGTAAGGCAATAAAAGGAAATTTTGACTTTGTGGATGGTAAAAACATGGTTTTTAAGGAAAAAAATGATTTCATATGAAAGGACCATTATATTTTCGAATGAAAATTCTAGTTCCAACACATGTAGGCCATTCCTATAAATTTTTTTATCAGTGAAGCTTGCTAGTTATTGTGCCGATATATTGTATCCTGCCAATATAAACATAAAACATGATTGGGGTGACATAGATACTGCTTGGCCGATATGTTATATCTCTTCAATTTGAAATGTGTGAACAATGGGTCTTGGATACATATGGTTTAGAGGTTTCTTATAAAAGATAATAAGATCATTGGTAGTGGGATGTTAGGTTTTCAAGTACATCAATTATAAATTACCATCGTATGTCGTGGTAATTAATTGATTATATGTCGTTTGTGAATTTCAATTTTTTTTGATACAGTTGGTCGAGAGTGGGATGCACTACATTTGTACATCACAAACAATCTTGATTGGATGATGGTATGGATTGAACGATGTCAACAATCTGGTTGTGCATTAACATGGGAAGGTGTGACTTCATTGATTAAAGAAGCTCATCGTAATGGAGATTCCAATGTTACACCAAGGGAAATTGATTTAGCATATGGTTTAAGAGATAAACAAGTATGTATAAATATATTAATCACCCATATTATTTAATTATTTTGAATTATATTGATGTATATATATGTTGAGTTTTTTTCTTTGCATACATTCGGCCAAGAATAATATGTTTATCAACTAGCGATGCAATAACTTTTACATGTTTGACATATTGCAGGTGAAACACCACAAGGATATGTGGTGCAATGGTCATAAATTTTGAATCAAAAAGTTGGATGACATGAATAAAACTTTTGATTATGGGGTAACTGCAGTCTTTTAGGTGACTAATGTTTCATCTAGAAGCGACATACATCCAAAAGTATCAAAAAATTGATACTATGGGATTTTGGATGATATACTTGACTGTGACTTTAAGTCCTTCAAATTAGTTTTTGTTCATCATCCAATGGTACAGGCTACGATTGAATGAAAATGATCTCGAGAGAAATATTATTGAACATGATAATGGATTTACCATGGTTAATACAAGGTTGATCAAGCGAGCTGGAAATGAGCCCTATGTTCTTCCAAGCCAATGTGAGCAGGTATTTTACTCAGAGGTTCTAGGTAAACCGGGTTGGTCATTTGTTGTTAGACATGATCCAAGAGGAAGGCTGGTAAAGTATAATGTGGTGGAAGAAGAAGATATCGAAGAACTAGAAGATGATGTAGATGATGATCAGGATCAACAATTAGTTGATGATGTGCTTGACGAAGATTTCAAAGAAGAGGAACTAGATCATGATGATGTAGGAGTTAATGTTCATGAAGATGATATCCGTGTGGATGATGACATTATCGAAATTGATATCAATGACAATGATGATGATATGACCAATCCTTACAATGTCGAATCTGGATTGGATGATACAGACAAAGAGTTGGATGAAGAAGAAGATCAATTACATTGAAATGTATGAGTTATGCGATTATATTATCTATTTGATATTAATTTCTTGATAGAATTATATTTGACTTATATGGTTACATAATTAATTCATGATGTTACAACTATTGTAGCTCTCCTAAAAATTTACATATGATCAAATCCTAATTACTCTATGAATATTTATGATTAGATATTATTTGATCATATCTTTGGTTATTTCATTCCCAAAAAATTAGCATTTCCTCATGTTGACCCTGCATAGTGACATGTGAATGGGGCCAACACTGTTTTTTTTTCAATTTGTGCTTGTGTGGAGTGAAACTTGACATGGTTAGCTTAGATGCACGCATTGACGATATGGGAGGGTTTTGAGACTCAAACATGAGGTCATGCATGTTATGAAAGTGTATTGTAATCCTACATATAGAGGAAGTTCACATGATAAGCTAACCAATGGAATTATATTGGAGGATAAACCCACCTATGGAATTAATTTAAGAGGTAAGGGATGCCTCTTAGTGGAATTTTGAGTCTTGGATTAATCCATAGTGCTAAAACTAGTTCTAGTGTTCTTCCCTTGGTGTTATATTTATCTCTACATGAATTTCCCATACTTAACCATTTCATCATCCCTTTTCCCAAGCTATTTGTATCATAATATAAACTTGGTCCAATCTCACATTAGCCCCTTAGGTAATTATCCATTTCCTCCAAGTTGAATGGAACCTTTTGTACCAATACATCTATGTTTTCCTACCCTAATGGATCAAGACTTGAAATCACCTTAATAATCTTCTTTATGTCATCGCATATCTCTGAAGTGCCTTTGGCATGCTTTAGATGTGTCAATATTAACTAGATTGAATATATTAATTTTAAAGTCTCTTAACACATTCCATGACAGGAAAATGACTCATTTGGATTAATGAGTACTTTCCTAAACCATTCCTTCATATTCAACAATCCCTTCTCACACCCACATCATAATTCATATCCATGTTAGTTGTAATGAGTGTTTTAAACCAACAATCAATGAATCATAGGATAGAAGAAAACTCATTATGCACAAGGATAAGAATCAAAGAGACTGAAAGAATCAATTCACTAGATATTCTTCCCATTACTGTAATAGACCAATGTAAAAAATTAAGTCATAACAAGAATATGACTAAAATAAAACTAGGAAAAGAAACCTTTTAGGCTACATTAATAAGACATTGATTGCAAGCATTTCTTCCATGATGTTTAAATAACAAAATATCAGATAGCTCAATCTTTAGTCAAGTCGTATTTCAATTACTGATTCTCAGACATCCATCATGATTAAACATCACATATCATAAGCCTTTTTAAAAATAACTAGGACTATAGATAATATTCAATCATGTCATAGGAAATAAATCATCAAAAATTATAAAGAAAGAGAAAACCAACTATATAAGCTCAGCAAGCCACCATACAAAAATTATATTGTGTAGAAAATAAAATAAACTATATGTTGACATAGCATATATATTTTGTATATAAACTATATATTGACATAGCATATATATAAACTATATATTTTGAATTTTGGCCCTGCGTGCGTAGGAGCACAACATATGAATTTTAGCCCCACACGTGCAGGAACACGACATAGCATACTACACCAAGACCCTAACTGGAGAGTTGCACCAAGAACCACTGCATCCAACCCCTAAGTGGAGAGTTGCGAGACTTCACTGGATGAGTGCTACAAGGCCATTACGTCGAGGAGGAAGACTAGGAATCATTTGGCAGGAGGAAAGCCAGAGCGAGAGGTGAGGGCACCTAGAAAGGGAAAATCAACCAAGGGACAATGACTGTAAGTGATTTTTACCTCACATTTAGAAGTCTTGTTGCAAGTATAGTGATTTAGACTTTGTTTTTTCCCATCGAGGTGTTGCATGCTATATTTTGGTCAATTCGAGCCAATGTCCCATTGAAAAACCCAAGTACTACCTAGTACTAGTGTCTGGTTAGTTTGAACAACCAAGCTTTGAAATGTTCAATCAGTTGGGTGGCCATTTTTGTATCTGTCTTAGCATATTTTTTCTACTATAAGATTGAAAGGAATTCCCATCACATAACAACACATGAAGTTCACTAGGGTTCAAATTTCTAAACTTCGATGAAATAAATTTACATATTGAGGTCCACAAATGATCAAAGGGACTAAAAAAAATACATGGTCTATGAGTGCAATGAAAAATGCCTAGTGCCTGTCCATAAGAGAATGTATAGAAGTACATGATGCAGAGTCAGAGGAAGGAAACAAACTCACACAATCTCATTTGACAAGTCACAAACAATCTTGAACTTTCCTTCTTTTGACACACTTATTCCACTATATTTCCCTTCACAAAACTAAACACAAACACTCAACTTTTGCTTTCCAAACCATTACAAAACCTTCAAACACCTTAGTCAACTTCATCTTGATCAAAACAAACAATTACCCAGTCTGCCCTTTCATTTTACCATTAACTCTCTTTATGACTGCCCTAAACTTCACAATTTCAACTCAACATAAAGTAATCTGACCCAAAACAGTATTTAGGCTAATATTGACCACACAATTTCCATTCCATTTCACTTCAAACAAATGTAAACCATCTGCCATCTAGTGCTTGGGACATGTTTATTTGACTAGTATATGCTCTTCAAAGCATCAAAGTCCATTTACAAAGTATTTTCAGAAAACCCTAAGGGCTTAACCTTCATAATTACTCTGTTCACATACTGTACACACAATTTTTCAGTCAAGAAACTTCATTCCCTCGCATCTTATCTTTATGATTTTGCCCTAAATCCACTGAAACATGAAATAAAATTCATATTAGTATAATCTCACAAGAAACCAGAAGATTCCACCAATTAATAAAGGAGAAACATAATTATTTGTCTTTGCTTACCCTAACTAAGGGTTTTAGCAATCTGAAGTAAATCCACAATAACTCACACAAATCTCAACTAAAATGCATGAAATTTGATGTAACAGGAAGGTGATTGAGATTATTACCATATCCAACCATTCTACCATGCCTTCAAGGCCGTACAATTCTGTACAATGCCTGGAAATGCAATATTTATGAAGAAAAATGATTAAAAATTAGAGATTTTCCTTGAACTTATTCTTTATTCAACCACCCTCGAAGTTCTAAAAGATACAATAGCCTTTTTAAAGGAAAAACAACTAAATTTTAGCCTTCTAACTGCCTCTAACCAACCCTAATGACTCTTCATCTCTTAATATTGCCTTTTTGATTAAGTTGACAATGTTTTACATTGTTTTCATTTTTGCACTTTTGGACTTAATAAACACCAAATGACCTCAACATGACCTCAAATATATGAAACATGACTCTAATAACATGATTTACAAAGTAGGAACAATAAAATTGAATGAAATTTCAAAACATTGCTTCATATAGGCCTAATTATGACAAGGTGCTCTTGCACCAGTACAAGAGATGAAAAAAAGACAAGGAGCCAATAAAACCTTCTGAATATTTCACTGACTCAACCAAACCTCCAAAAGAATAGTACAGATGTCAGCACTAGGGAAAGCCCGAAAGAGAACACTAATGAAAGTGGAATTTTTTTTTTCAAGTTCTAGAAGAGTATAAATGGTTTGAAGATGCTGTGGGTGTTTGGAAAATGGTGAAGGAATGTTGGATAGGGAGGGACCCAATTAGCCTCTTTAACTGGATTATTAAGAAAGAAAGAAACTCCGATACATTTTGGGGTTCTTCTGAGTAGGGCCCATCTTTTATTATTTTATTTGGGGGACCCAAAAATCCATAGGGGTAGAAACCTATGGAGCTTAATCATTAAAGGCAAGGGGTCTGTCCATTTAGAAATAGACTAAAAGGATGGTTGCACGAGGGGCTATTTCACATCAAAGGTGGTCCAAAAAATTTCATAGACTAACTAACCGGACACCAACACTACCTCAAAGGGACTATTGTCTTTGAGGAAGGTGGTCCAAAAAATTTCATAGATAGGTACAAAAAGTAATAGCAACCTTCCACCAACTAACCCAATCAACCTCAAAGAAACAAGACAATGAATTGTCTAGATGTTCCCAAAACCCAAGGCTTCAAAACACAAGGTTGGTGATCCTACAAATCATTCCCATGCTTACCAAGTGATCTCTAATCATCAGACCCTTACAAGGTTTATGGATACATTCACAACTACTGTTACCTCCACATGCATTTGACTAGTAGTGACAACCTTGGTTTTTAATCCTCCAACCCCATACCTTGGGATCACATCACCATGAAAGAACTTCATCCAACATCCTTATGAGTGCAGGTACCACCAAATAGGTGTTTTTCAGACCTGTCTTCCTCGAGCAAGGGAAATTCAGGAAGAGAAGAGGAAAGCGAGACATGTAGTAGGTCTAAAAGAGGGAGATCAACTAGAGGTCAAAAGATTAGAAGAAAATTCCGTAAACGCATGGAATTTTTTCTTGCTGAAGGGGGGTCATGTTCTTATGATGATGAGAGAATAGGCGACATCGAGGTGCCCTTGAGGTACAAACATCTTTGAAAACAATGGGTACCCAAGGAACTTCCTTCAATAAACACTGATTTTTGTGTCAACGAGAGGATATATCGCATAGCACCATCAACATTACATGGTTTGGGACTATTTTGCATGGATGACATAAAGGTCTGTTACGACAAAGTTACTGAATTGATGGAGTATGTCAGACCCTGTGAAGTATGTATTTCTAAAAAGTAGCCATATACTTTGAAAGGATCATGACTATTCCCCTATCAAAATAAGACGCAAGAAACATCAGACATGTTGGATCTCCTTGGAGCTTGTCATCATTATTGTTAGAAATATCGACATTTTTGGATTCTTGTGTAGAATACAACCCTTGTTATGCTTGTGGATCTCTTTTCCTATAGGGGATGGAGTAATAAAACCTTGCTGGACACCTTTTTGTTTTCAATACTTAGTACTTGAACTTCCTGCTCTTCAGTGTGGCAAAAAGAAATAATTTAGTGGTAGTAGGTCCACCTGCAAGACTTTTGTTTGTAGTGGAAGGGTTGGGCTTTGAGAAGACCCTTTTTCCAACAAGAGGGTTCTTGTTTGGCTGTTGAATTTGGTGCACAGTAGGCTTTGAAAATTGTCATAACCGTGTTAGGGAGGGAAGATTTTTGAATGAATTATTTTTATTTTTTAAAACTATAGGGTTTCGTCGCAATTTCGACTAACATATCCTGACGAACCACAAAAATGTGCGACGAGGTTGCTATACACACGACGCAATTTTTGTTGTAATGGCAACGACAGTTCACTCCAATGTTCGTCGAAAAATAAACACGGTTTCGTCACAATTTCAACGAACATAGCTCGACAAATCAGAAAAATTGCGACGTAATTATCGTCGGAAAATGGACGAAGTTACATTGATTTTGCGATGAAAACACCCAAAATTTTATGTGGTGATGACCAACGATGTTGGGCCGTGGTTTCAACGTAAAAAAATGGGTCGTTAAAGCGACACAAATTTAGCGACGAAATTGAAATTAGTGTTTCGTCGGTAAGTTGACAATATTTTCTCGATATGTCACCAAACATTCATCGAAATTTGTAGTCAAATACAATAGTGTTAGGGAAATTGAAAGGTTTTTTTATGTGTTAATTAAATCATTTGAGCTCATTTTCATTCAAGAGAATTTATGTTTGGAGCAAAGAAGAGTGTTTAGGTTTTCAAGTTATTTGTGTGAAACCCTAGTTGTAGTGTTTGAATATTTCTGAAGGAATTTCGATGGAAACACTTCAAGTGATCGATGTGGTGGAGAAACCCAACCCCAAATACAAGAAGTTTCCATTCAAAGCAATACAGGTTGAAAAAGAGTGAATTTTTGAAAGTTCCTGTAGATGTGGTTTACCTTGAAGATGTGAGATATACATTCATGCCTCGTTGAGTGACATTGATCATACTTCATCTTTTGAAGTGGTCCGACATGAGCTGCTGAATGAGAATGGAGTGTACAAGCCAGAGTATGCAAATGTGGCTATGAAAGGGTTGGATAGCTAGAAAATGTTTTTAGACTTATGTGGATGCAAGGAATGGGTAAGAATTACTTTGAGTTGCATTTATGAAAATTTCATTTGGCTAGAAAAACCCTATATGATCACAAAAGAGGAAATTAGGGTAGTCACTAGTCTTTTTTCCATCAGACCAGTCCTGGTGTGGAAGTCTATAAAGAATGAAACAATTATGGAACTTACCAGAGCTAAGTTTAATAAGAGAACCCTTATAGTGAAGGATATCATTGATCCCGGTGTCCGGTATGTATCAATGTGGATTGCATATAAAATTTACTTCACAAACAGAGAAGGTTCTACCACCATCACAACAATTCACACCACAAATCAAATGGTGAAGGAAGATGTCAGTTTTGACCTATGTGAGCTGTTGGGAGAGTAGCTGATGAACAACCTGAAGCATACAAAGGAAACTGGTTTTAGTTTTATGTTTGGTTCTTTGATCATGTGCCAAGTACTTTCTTCTTCCTGAATGAATTACCTAGATTTAAGGGTAAAATGTGGGATAAGTTCACTCCAGTTATTGCACAAATTAAGAAACACATTGATAGTTTCCATGATAAAAAACATACAATACATTTTACTCGGGATTCTTCAAGAATCTACAAACAAAGATGCAGATAGAGAAAGGATACCCTCTGATTTGGTTTGAAAGTATAGGGATGAGGTAACATTCATGATGGACAAAGATCACTATTATATGGAAGTTGTAGAGCCCAAAACTTCATGGATTCTTGAGTTACCATATGAGGTTGCTCCTGAGTATGTACTTGAGGATATGTAGATATCCTGCTGAAGAAGCCAAGAGATAGATATGTGCTGATAAATTGTCAAGTCCAAACCTTGACCGATGTTAAGAAGCAATAGGATAACAAATTGGTTCAACTCAAAAACATCTACAAGGGCATTCTGCCATCACCAAAGTGAGTTGTGATTGTTTTTTTCATGTAAGATATCTTTATTTTTGTTGTTTTGTACCTATGTAGAAGTAGATATGAAGATATTTTTTTAATATCCCAGAGGGAGTAAAAGTTGAATAGATTAAGGGGGAGCTTGCAAAGTTGTTCAGAGAAAATTTTGTTGCCCTTTGCCCTTGATGTCAAAGGGGAGAGAGACATGTGCACCTAAGGGGGAGTGTTTGTGCATAACTTTTTAGTTTTTCCATTAATGAAAAAGGGGGAGATTGTTGCATCTTGAGAAGATTGGTTGTCATTGATGTCAAAAGTATGTTGAAGATTACATATGTTTCAAAGATAGTAAATGTGCAAAGATATCAGTTGGTATAGGTCTGCATTGCAGTATATGGAAGAGTGGTGATCAACTTGATGTCTAAGTGTGATGTGAAGGTGGGTACACATGCTCTAACATGTTTCTAGTATGTCTACATTAATATCTTTCCAGTTTGGTGTATTGCACCTAGAGAAAAGTTGTAGAAGTTTTGCTAAGGCATTCACAGTGTATATCCTAAGACATAGATAGTGTTTTGGTCCGCATCCTTCTGCAAAGCAAGATTTAGTCTTGTGGATCTAAAGATGTTGATAGAGATGTGAAGGTGTTATATCCAAGATTTCAAGTCATTATACCTTCTGCAGTGAAAGTTAGAAGTCACAAAGTTCCGGTTTGTGCTCTGGTAGAGTAAAGTAATGATAAAGGCTTGTTGGAATGCTTCACATTCCTCCATATGTGAATACTTGGCCATGCGGTTTTTTGGACATGTTCAATGATGCCCTATGCATGCTATGTTGCAGTATCAAGTGGTTTGGTGGTCCACAAGTTCAACTTTCAAAAGGTAGTATGCTACAAATAGTTCTAAATGCCTAATTGTTCTACAAAACATATGGTTGGGTACTTGCACCAATTGGAGAATGTACATATCAGTTGTATGAATTTGTGTGGAAATTCTACATGTCTCATTGTATCTTAAGTTTGAAGCACATGCAAATATTTCTTGTTCCCAGTTCCACACAGTTGTTTCAAGTCAATTTGTGATGTTATGATGTTGTTGAGGCTGACTAACATATATTATTGTTGTGTGCCACAAGTTTATGGTTGAACGGAGTTCAAGGAGTGTTTGTAGATGTTGTATGAGTCATGCCGACTCATCTAGGTGAAAAATAAATAATGCTTAATCATTTTTGTATACTTCCAATGAAGATGTTGGTTGACATGTTACAAGTTTCATTATTTCTTGTTGTGGCCGACTGAATTTGTAATTAAAAAGCTTGTTGATGATATTTATTGAAGATCAAAGTTGTGGAGATGATGATGGAAGTGTGCGAAGATGTATGAGTCCGTGAAAAGAGCGTGACAAGATCCACTACATACCTAATAAGAAAAATTGATGACTATCAATGGTTGAAGCCCTAATATTAGTCATATTTCAATTGTCCTTTCTTTCAATTAGGTAGTAGCTTCCTTGGGTGCAAGCCCCTAAATCAAAGTTAGGGAGCAGTTGCTTCCTTGGGTTGTAGCCCAAAACCAAATTGTAAACTGTTTTTACTTGTGAGACTGGATTAGGATAGTAGCTCCTAGCAACATTTATCACTGTGGTTTTTCGCCTATGGGGTTTTCCACGTAAATCCGATGTCATTTGTTTTCTTGTGTGGACGTTTATCTTCTTTCTTGTTTTAATTAAGTAGGTGAATGCTTAATTGGTTTAACTCAGCATTGACAGTAGTTAATAGGGATTGAATTTTAAAGCATACCGATTCACAACCCCCACAATATTTTGATGTGTTCAACAATCCCCACCACCTCCAAATCTTTCTAATGAAACATTTAGAAAAAGGTACCTAAAGCCTAAAGTGAAATCTCCAGGGAGAGGGGCTCACCTTTTTTCTACGTTTCAAGTGTTACTACAATCCAAGAAATAAAACTATCAGAAAGAGACTCAAGTAGATCGTATGAGTTGGTCATGTGAATAGAGGCTCTTAAGTCAAATATCTAACTTTGTGAGGATGAGTCCAAACCTTTAGTTGTAAGTGTTTAACCCTTATCAGGTTTGGGAATAGTAATATTACATTTCTTCATGGCCTATTACCTAGTATACAACAAAAAGAACAAGGATCATTACTTTTCTTCTTTGTCTTGGAGGGACACTCACTTGACTTAGAAGAGGCAATGACTTATCATATTTGTTCTTCTACTTGGAAGGATTCTTAATTGTTGAAGTACATTCTACCATAGGTTTGAAAGATTTATTTCCTTTACCCTTAGATGTTTATTCCATAAATTCTTTTAAAGGAGCTGATTATATTTATAGAGTAAATTTTAGGTTGTTCACTTGTGAGTCCATCACAAAATCACTCAAAAGTTGGCATTTTAAATTCAAAACCAAGAGCATCCACTATAAAGTAGAAGGAGAAGAGAAGACCTGAAATAACCCTTTCAATTTAGACAAGATCAAGAACACACATTCTTTATCTATTTTTTTTTTTGCCACAATCTTATAACTATGAACACTAGACATTTGAACTAAACTAGGAAGTCTTCAATCAAAGGAAAAGCATCAAGAAATAGAGTCAACAAATTAGCATCTAATTGAAAAGTGAAAAACCATTAACTCTACCAAATAGATCATTCAATTTTCCCCACATTGGTTTAGATGAAGTATGATTTACAAGATGAAATTGAAGGTTATTAGATACATGCAAGCCAATGATTCCCATTGTTTCATCTAGTTTGTTCTTATATACAAATTATTCATATTCCTTTGTGAATTGTTGTTTTCATTCACTTATCATTTTCCATAATCCCTTAGACTAAAGTAATTGTTGTACTTTAAACTTCCAATTGTGATAGTTGTGTGGAGTTAGGAAGTCAATTTTAGGATTCATGATGGAAAAACACAAAGAGACACTTAAAATTGTGTCTTGCAATCCCCCATAGTAATTGTAAAATAGAGAATTGAAATTATGTTTTGCAACCCCCCATATTAATTAGTGTTGTAAAATAGCCTCCCTCCTATCCCGAACCCTGCCCTCACCCCCTATCCCCCACACCAAAAAATTGATAGGGTTTGATTGCGATTTTTGCAACTTGAAAGCTTAAATTGACTATTTATAACACAATGCCTTTTACCATTTTGAGAATGATAGCTTGTTGAGGCTAAAAATTGTATGTACAATTGAAATTTTTGCAATTTTATGAAAAATTTAAAAAAATTACAAAATCTTGTTAATAGGGTGAAAGGTATACCCCATTAAAAAAACGTGAAAATGCCACTCTTTAAAAGAATTTTTTAATAGATCAAAAAGAAATTTTCGACACCTATGAACATTAAAAAATACCTACATGGGCGAAAGTACAATAATTTGAAAAAATGCCTATTTTTGGATAAACACACCCTAGCACTATCAGGGTAGTTGGTGTGCAGAGCTTTATAGGCCCTTAAGCAATGCTTTGGTAGATGGAAGGCCAATGGTTTATGAGAAATGTGTAGGTGGTCCTCATATGGTGCTTGAGTTGTGGCAACGACAACAATGACAAGTTCAATATCAACAATGAGTTAATCGATGTCAACGACAATGCATAGAGGTGCAACGACCAACAAATGAAAACGACGACTGTCGATAATGGGGGGTCATTTGTTTGCAGGTGGCATGCCAATGATTTGTCAATAGTAGCAATGGTGGATGCATAGTCAAGCAAGTTATAGCAAGCCCCTTTGAAACTAGAAGCGACCAAGTGCTTCAACAATATGACTGGGGTTGTTGTAAATGCTACTCCATTGTACACTTTGTGTAGCTTATCGTAAAACTCTACACAACTTGTAGTTCGACTTTACATAAAAAATCTATCAAATCATATTAGATGATGGGTGAACCCACAAAAGTGGTTTACAATTGGAATGATGAAGGAAAAGTTCAGAAAAATGACCCCATGCCAAAAAAAATCATTTTTGGGGTTCGAACGAACCAAAAGAGGGTTTGAATGAACTAGGGTTTGAACGAACCCTTTCAAATAACTTCCCACTATTCTCACAAAAAAAAGAGACAAAAAAAAACTCTTTTGGAAAGGGGGTTCGGATAAACCCTAGTTCAAGCGAACCCCCAGAGGTTCGCTCAAACCTCTAGGGGTTCATCTGAACCCCCCATTTCCCTCCTTCTCCCCCTCAGGTGGTAAAAATGTCCAGAATTTTATGCTTTGAAGTTCGGGTTGAGAAAGAAAATAGAGACCTAACAAACCCAATTGGATAATGGTAGTCCTCAGAATGAGCTATCCAACAAATATAATTTTAATGTTTTGGTTTTATTATGTATTTATTTTTTTAGTTTTATTAAACATAGGTTTTTCACCGAAAAATCAAAATCTATATTCTGCACATGTGGAAAAATAACAGATTATCAAAAAAAAAATTTAAAATATGTTTGGGTTGTGTATTGATGTCTTTGATCCATTTAAAAATAAAATAAAATTTGGATACATACATAAAAAGTTATATTGTATACAGTTCGCCTATGTCTGAGTTGTAATTGGTTTGACTTTGAAACTTGATTAAGAAAAAAATATTTAATAAAACACTATGAAACCAAATGAAAGTGCTAGATATCGTAGTTATAAATTTGAATTCGAAAAAATTAGAATTTTATCCTTCATACAAAAAAAAAAATGTTGTATACAATGAACGTCACTTTTTTAAAATGTTTGAAAAAAAAAAAACTAATTTTCAAAAGAGATGGAAAAAAAATGCAATCTGATTCCAATTTTTTTGAAAAAAATATATTTAGAATCTATAGACAAAACGTCACAAATCACTAGTTTGGATCATCTTCAAATTCCTCACAGTTTAACCGCTATAGAAACCTGAAAGTGAAGATTTAGTTTTAAAAAATAAGTTTACTATCAATCCATACAATTTTGGGCCTTCTAGACACAACAATGAGGTCAATTTTACTCCAAAATGCACCATATGAAAGTCGTAGATGAAAATTCTCCAAACAAAGGAAGGAATTTGTAGATTTAGAGCTCTAATACTATGTTGGAATCGGTAAGAGACTCACAAAGTCACAAGATCCTTACACAACCAAATAAACTTGCTACGAAGAAATTAACCAAAAAAGCTATAATATCAATACTCATATAAATAAAAAATATTTAAAATATACAAATAAGGTCTTGCATATAAAAGCAAGGATAAGGAAGTATGTAGGTAGGACTAAAAGTCCAACTAAACCCTTCAAAGGTGTGATCCATGTAAACACACTTGGGACAAGTGTGAAGATACATGCAGTGTGCTCATGAGGTGAGACAAAATAAAAAATAAAAAAATCTTTAAAAGAACTTAAGCATTATGTGAATAGAACAATTAGATAAACATCAACTAATTGAATAAAACATCTCTTCACACTAACAAATACAAATACTACATATTATCTTTACTTTTCATTAAGCTATTTAAAAAAAAAAAAATGCATATACTCTTGTTCTATTACACAGATTTATTGATTTACTTTTTCCCTACAAACACACCCATCACAAAGAATTTCTTTGAAAACAATTTTTTATTCCAATCTAATAATTGAAAACCTGAACTTCCAAAAACAATATCTTCTCACTTGGAACTTCTATTTTAATGCCCTTTTTTCACTTGCATATTTTCAGCAAAGAATCTATATCTCCTATGAGTTTTATACCAATACTTCAAAAATAAATAAATACATAAATTCCTATTTTCTACAAATATTATAAACAGGCTTTGACCATATATTCATAACAAATGAGATTTTTTTTTAAAAACATCTGCCCCAGTTTTCTAATGGCATTGTTTTTTATTGGAAGAGTCAAGAGAGATAGAAGCCCGCAAGAGTTGAACATATATTTATAAATGCATATACTTGTAAGCCCAGCCATACTAATTTCATTTAAAAACTATAGCAACTATTTGGCATATGCTTTCCAAGTTTTTGCCTCATGAAAACAGGTGACATATTTACAATTTTGTGTTATCTATAAAATGATAGGTAGGTTAGTACGTTTTAGCCTTGGCAGAAGGTCCCAGGTTCAAGTCATTGCAAGAATGGAAAAATGCATATACTGGATATGATCAACTAAACGAAGATTGCCCATCAACGTGTTATAAAAGATGCACCAGTATGCTTCTTGCACGGAATGCTTGTTAAGGAAATGATAATGCAATTGAATTTATGTTGCCACTCCTCATTGCTTATGACAAGGCAGACACAAGAACCGATTCATTAAGACAAAGAAAAAGGCTTCAACTAAATATGTGAGTGCCCTGCATCTCAAAAATGTTTTTCACTAATGTGATTTGCATGCAGACGAATAGTACACGATATATCTATGTGAAAATTCCATTCATTATATCATATTTCCTTGGGACTATCTCAATGTGTATGAGCCTATATTACCCAATTATTATAGATCAAAGCAATCATCGTAAAAAGCCAGCCAATTCTTGTACACTGACAAGAATGATAGATGATTCAGAGTTTGCTCAGCCTTTCAAAACCTCAGTTAAGAAATATTCGATTTGAAACAGAGTACTGAAAAATCAGAAATATTAGGACAATGCAAATGAAAATAAAAAATCATCAGGAAGTGTAGAATGAGATGACAAAAAAATTATACAGGCATGTTAAATGATAGATTCCCGCTTTACTTCATTTCATTCAACATCAAACCCTCCTGGTTCACAAGAGAAGACAATGCCAAGTTAATCAGAACTGCACTCAAACATAGTACTGGGATGAAGCATCTTATAATGAAGTAATGAGGTCATAAATTCATTCCTAATATGCAATCCTCCAAATTCAGCTCCACTTTTGTCATGCAAGCATGCTTCCTTTATTTACTGTTTTTTTTGCAATAGTAAGAAGACTGCACTGATCCATTCCATTTATTGCAACTATATACAGTACACATAGCATGCTTTATACTTGTTTGCTGTTTTGCTGATAAAATCCCATTAAAACCTATTTACCTTTTAATCAAAAGCATGCTTTATACCGAAAGCCAATACAAAATAATTAAACAAAGATGGTATATCAACGAGTAATAAAAGAAGCACCAGTATGGATTGCACCCTTCTCACATGGAATGTTCGTTAAGAGAATGATAATGCAATTACATTTGTGTTGCCAATTCCTCATTGCTTATGACAAGGCAGACACAAGAACCGATTTCATTGAGTACGTCAAAGAAAAAGACCTCAACTAAATATGTGAATACTCTGCATCTCAAATATGTTTTTCACTAATGTGACTTGCATGCAGACAAATAGTACAAGATATATCTAGAGTATCCATGTGACAATTCCATCCCTCATGTCATATTGCCTTGCGACTGTCTCTGAATCTGTATGTGCCTATATTACCCAATTATTATAGATCAAAGCAATTTTTCTGAAAGGCCAGCCAATTCTTGTATACTGACAAGAACTGTAGATAATTCATAATTAGCTCAGCCTTTCAATACCTCTGCTGAGAAATATGTAACTTGAATCAGAGAACTGAAAAATCAGAAATATCAAGACAATGCAAATGAATATAAAAAAACATCAAAAGTGTAGAATGAGATGAAAAGGCAATAAGAATGTTCTTGACAAAAAAATTATGCAGGTATGTTGCATGATGAATTCCCACATTACTTCATTTCATTCAAAATCAAACCCTCCTGGTTCACAAGAGAAGACAACGCCAAATTCATCAGAACTGCACTCAGACATAATACTGGAATGAGGCATCTTATAATGAAGTAGTCAGGTCATAAATTTATTCCTAACACGCAATCTTCCAAATTTAGTTTTACTTTTGTCATGGTATCGCAAATATGTTTCCTTTATTTACTGGTTTGAGTAACAGTAAAGAGATAGAAGATTGCACTGATCAATTCCATTAATTGAAACTTTATATGGTACACATAGGCGAGATGATCTTCTGGTAGTTGAGCATCTTAATTTCGCACTTCTCAAAATTCTATGTGGAAATTTCAAATCGCTTCCAATTTTTTACAGCAGCTTATTTGGCAAGTCCCTTACTTATAACTAAGGTTTCACGGCTGCATCATCAAATATGATGCCACATCAACATGCTTTTTGTCGAGGTGTCCAAAAAAGCCCAAAACAAAATGAGACCGATACTTGTGCACTAAATCATGTTTTATTGGTGCGCTGATGTGGCATCACATGACTTGTTGCTTTTTAAATCTAAAGAATACATTTCATTCAATTGTGGGTAGTTATCATCAACACTAACAACTTTAAAGTCACAATTATTGGTTCAATATTGTTAAAAATATTAAACATTAAATAAACAAATACTATAACAACTATTGAAACGTGCTCAGATATCCTCTCCCCTAACACACTTTATAGTATTATAGTGAAAGCCACATATTGATAACATACTCAAATTTTGTAATGCACTAAGTATGGACAAAATGGTATAAAAGTTTACAAGCAACATAAGATGTTTACAATTCCGATTACTGCTAGATTTAGATATTATAATAGCCAATTGACCTGTAGCAGAAATATTTCTCAGTATAAAAGAAAACAAGCTCACTAACTACCCCAAACTCAAATTGAACTGGGGCTACCCTTTCATGAGAGTTGTGGCCTAAATTCCAACCGGATACGATCATTCTACCAGGAACGAAATTGTGACTGTGACTCAAAAAACAGACGACATCTTAATGAGATTCAAAGTAAAGACCATTTCCTAATAAATCTTATGATTTGGCTGTAGGATATAAATTATTGTAAGCGCCCAAGGGCTAACCCTATTCGACACACGCAGTGGCTTAGCAGATATGGATGGGATGGTGATTACAATAAATGGAATAACTCCGTGGTTTCAATTGAATCTTTACGTACCCATATATTATGAATACTGGTTCACAAGAATCGTCTCTCAAGACTATCAATAGTCCAGTTAACTCGTTACATCTAAATGAAACATGAGAAAAATACCACTTACATGAATAACACTAACAGCGTCCTATGAGAAGATTTTATATTGACAAGGAAGAGGATAAATCTTCAATCGCAAACGCTTTACTCACAGAAAGCAGTTCCAGGGCTGTAACAGTCCCAATAAAAGTGAAATTAAAGAGTCAAGATCATCCGCCAAAAGCTTTCGTGGGCTCTCAGAGAGAACTCTGAAGCTGATACAACCCGAGAGAAGGCCCCACAAACCTGAATGCAATCCAACCCCCAACAATGATAAATATGGAAGCATAGGCCAACTTATTCAACCAAAACAATACACCCTTCTCCCCCACGTAAATTTCACTTAGCTTTTCCTGAAGGGTCATGGACTCCCAGTCCTTGACTTCACGCTTAGCAATGATGGGTTCGGCATCACGCTTCACTTTGTTCCTGCTCTTGCTCCTCCTAACTCTGCCCCCCCCTGACATTGCTTCCAAATCTTCCACTGTCAAGCGAGAGGAGCGAGAGGAGCGAGAGGACTTTCCTTTTCCTTTTCTTTGTTGCTCCTCCTGCTCCTCATTCTCCTTGCCCTCATTCACAGCTCTTATGCTCAACTGAAATCCACGGTGATTGCTGAGGATTGCAGAGGGAAAGGATGATGGCCTTGGAATTGAAGGCAGAGAATGAGGTAGAGAGGAAAATGGATAAGCAGCCAGCGCCTTCATGATTTTCTTCTCTGTTTTTCCCAATCACATTACCTAGGTAATGGCATGTTTTCGATATTTTGTTTTGGGCTAACCCTTACCCACTTGCTATCTGAATTATATTGTGGCCTCCTTATCGCCCCCTGTTTAACGCTGTGGTTTCATCGACGGGGCAGCTAAAATTCTTAAGAGGGTGTTGATGGCAAAAATTAGGAACTTATTTTAAAGCAAAGGGTTTTATGGATTTAAAAAAAAAATCCATTAAAGTTCAGATGATAAATTATAGTGTAATAAAATAATAATAATAAATTAAAAAAAATGATATGTAATAGAAGTCAATTTGAGTTTCATTTTTCAATATTTTTAGAAAATTTGCAGCTATGTGGAGTTCTTGTTTCAAAGAAAAATATTCATCTTAATCTTGTATTTGCATTTTTAATTCTATGATGGTTCCAAAGTAAAAATCAGAGCTTATGCCTCTTCCATTGGATTTTTTCTTAAATATATGTTTTCGATATAAAGTGATTAGGTTGTCTTTTATTATCCTAATTACATCATCACTCATCTCAACAAATTGATCTTGATTCCTAGGTCTCTTATTCTTGCCCCTAGGTCTAAATTTGATCCCAATAATTTTTGCATGCACATATTTGAATGTCAAACTTTTACAATTTAAAATTTTCAACCTTACCACCTTTTTTTATTAGTCATTATGAGTTGCCTAAAGTACACATGATTTCAAATTACATGCTAAGATTGTATATTTAAGATCTAACCCTAATTTATTTGAATAATATTGGAATGATGAATTGCAAGACAAACAAAACCAAAGAATAAAAATAATCTCATAAAATTATTGTTACATCAACACTACATCATCATTGTGTGGAGTATATTGCATGCTTTCTTATTGTCCTTGATCTTGGTTTATTGTCATTGAATCGATCAATCTAGGGATTTGATTAAGGAGATGTTGGGTGAAAATTATGTAATCAAATTTTCAATAGATTACACAACCTAGACTTCAGCTACAACTATGTGAGATAGAATCTCTCCTCTCAGAAAGGGGAGGCGCCCTTCTTACTGCTAACAAAAGCTACGTTAAAACTAATAAAGTATTTACACAATGTACACTACACTTATGAAATGGGGGCTGTGTGTTACATTCATGCTTCTCTCTTTTTTCAGAGAAGATGTTTTACAATGCTTCACGATTTGAAAGTTCTAGATCTAATAACTGAAATGTAACAAAAAACAGTAATGCCAATACCTCTATCTTGTCAAAGCAAAGCGTAGAGATACCAGATGAGATTTATAATAACAAAGTAAAGGAAAAGGGAAAGCTCATGAAGGCACAAAGTCGTTTCGTAGCTTTTTCAATGTTGGATCTGCAAAAGTATCGTTTGTCACATTAGAAGCACAAAGTCTTCTTAGATGCAACAATTCCTCGAACAACATGAACAATTACAAGCACAAAGTCTTGTAGATATTTCAACCAAAATATCCACACATAAAAGTAAATCCAAATAATAGATGCAACACAAAGTTTACATAAACTACTTGAAGGCCTTCAAATACCATTCGCTAATCACCACCAATCTTACTCAAATCCAAAGAAAATTGATTCCAACACAAAGTCTGGCATGCAACTTCCTTCTTTATTGATTAAATTCAGTTTCACAAAATTGAACACAAAGTTTCAATGTTCATTTCAAAAGGGCAGCACTTCATTGCAAAATATCAAAAGGTAATTATTACAAAAGAGATCCCTCTTATTTATAGAAAAGAGGGATGAGCTAATTTAGGAAAACAATTTGAGTAAAAATAGGAAACCCTAATAGTGACTAAGTCAACTTGTAATTTATTTTTGTGTAATTATATCTCATATTTTCAGTGTAATTACACTTTACAAAAAAACATTTTAAGATGTCAAAAAGTATTTACAATATGTATAGAAAGGAGCATCAAAATTGATGAACACTGGAGACAAAAAGAAGACTTTATTGTTCTTTGCTCTAAGCGCGGAAGTCTTCATACTTCTTTGCAGTCTATTGCATGAACGCATCATCTGGGCTGATTGTGTAATCTACAAGGGTGTGAACCCTTGTGATCAACCTTTTGGTGGATGAATGGATTTTCTTGCACCTACAAAGATGCATCTTGAGATTATCAAGTGTCAGTTGTATATTGCAAATGACATGTATTGAGGCTTTTGAAAAATTGGCATCCTCAACTTGTAGCATGATGACTTCTTTGTAGATTTGGGATAGTTCACTGGATCAGAATGTCACCTTCAAGATCACTTGATGAAATTTGGAGAGAAACTGCAAGGATGGTGAATCAACAGACGTTAGCAGAAAAAGCTGCATTGGGAAGCATGAAGCGAAAAAACAATGTGGAGCAAGCGTGATACAAGTGACGAGGCACGAAAAATGATGTGAGTGAAGAAACGGGGTCCAAAGTGAAAACAAAGTGGTTTGGAAGTGTTTAAGGAAAAAACTGCCAAAAGTGCAAGGGCGATAAAAATCAGAGCTCTTGCACCAAAAAATGACTTTCGGTGCAAGGGTGCTAAAAATCAGAGCTCTTGCACCAAAAATAGACTTCAGGTGCAAGGGCGCTAAAAATCAGAGCTCTTGCACCAAAAATAAACTTTAGGTGCAAGGGCGCTAAAAATTAGAGCTCTTGCACCAAAAATAGACTTTAGGTGTAAGGGCGCTAAAAATTAGAGCTTTTGCACAAAAATAAGACTTTAGGTGTAAGGGCACTAAAAATCAAAGCTTTTGCACCAAAAACATACTTTAGGTGCAAGGACGCTAAAAATCAGAGCTCTTGCACCAAAAATAGACTTTAGGTGCAAGGGCACTAAAAATTAGAGCTCTTGCACCAAAATTTGACTTTAGGTGCAAGGGTGCTAAAAATAAGAGCTCTTTCACTTAAAACAAACTTTGTGTGCAAGGGCGCTAAAAAACAAAGCTCTTGCACCAAAAACCGACTTTAGGTGCAAGGGCGCTAAAAATCAAAGCTCTTGCACTTAAAACAGACTTTAGGTGCAAGGGCGCTAAAAATCAGAGCTCTTGCACCAAAAACTAACTTTAGGTGCAAGGGCGCTAAAAATCAGAGCTCTTGCACCAAAAATAGACTTTAGGTGCAAGGGTGCTAAAAATCAGAGCTCTTGCACCAAAAACTGACTTTAGGTGCAAGGGCGCTAAAAATTAGAGCTCTTGCACTTTGGAGGTGAAAGAAAGAAGTCAAGAATGAAATGGATTGAACCAAAATCACTTTTAAGTGATTTAGAAGTGTTATAAACTAACTCAAGTCACCCATTTAATTGAGGCACAAAAAGTGGCAGTTTTAGTGAAAGGTGCAAAAGAGCCAAAAAATGATGCCTTAGTCAAAAATTGACTAAGTCAGGAGGTTAAGTGCAATGGCACTAAAAATCAGCGCCTTTGCACCAAAGTCGAAAATCACTTAAGTGCAAGGGTGCTGATTTTTGGCGCCCTTGCACTTTTCATACTTAGAATTTTTTCAACAAGTGCAAGAGCGCTCTTTTTTGGAGCTTTTACATTTTTGACAGTTTCATGAAGTATGATTAGTGAATGTTCGTGCGGGCACTCATTTCGAAGGTCTTCGCGAGGAAAACACAAGGGGATTCTCAAATTGACTATTTGAGACATTGGAACACATTTTGAGGTGGATCAAAAATTACCTCATTTTGTGTGCTTGAACATCATGAACCTAGGAAACAGACAAGTTTCGTAGGGGGGTTATTCATGGAATGAGAGCTGCTAGTTTCCATGATAACAGGAGAACATATCCCTCACAATCCAATAGATTCCCCAAAGGTGTTTGTAAATGTGATTGTAATCATAATATAGGCTAAATGCACCAAATCCTAATGAAATTTAAGCATTATTTAACCCCCTAAGCTACAATCCCAATGAGATGTTCAAAAGCTTCAAAAACTAAGAAACCATTAAACTAAGCATGAAATAGACATGAAATATTGAAAGAAACCCAATCTAAAACTTGAAACCTTAACCCATTGGAGGAGTGGTGTTGTATTGATGTGGAATAATAACCCTTTCCCAATCCTTTGGATAAAATGAGCAATTAATCGAACTCCCTTGTTGAAAAGTAAGCTAAAATTAAGAAAATGATGTTATGCGCGGATGAAAAAGCTTGATAATGGTGCAAGTATGAATAAAGATAGTATTCAAACAGGTGGCATAATTTTTCTTTGATGGAAGTGGATCCATTTCTCTCCAAATGGTGAAATATTTATAGGAGAGCAAATTAAGAATCAAGGGTTGAGATCGATTTGATCAATCAATGGTCAAAATTGAATTAAGGGTGAAAGCATGGATCAACGATTCTCATTAATAGATGAGAATCAAAGATCACATGGATCAAAGAAATCATCAAGGGCTCACAATGATCCAAACAAACACACTTTGTAACAACTTTAAAAGTTTGTTTGAAAAATAACATTCCCTTTTTGGAGCCAAATAGAAGAATATTCCCTATGCAAGTGGATGGGTGAGGAAAATTAGAAATTAGTAATTAAAACTAGGTTTTAATTGTGCAAGTTGAAAAAAATGAGGATGTCCATTAAATAATTAATTTATTTAATGAGAAGGGGATGCAAATGGCATTTAATTAAATAATTTAAGATTATTTAATTAAATGAGAGAAATTGGGGGGTTTAAATTAAATAATTTGATTTATTCAATTAAACAAGATGATAGGTGAAGGTGAAAGGGGGTGAATTAACCTAATTAAATCAATTAGATTAATAGATGAAATGATGCATTTAATTAAATAACTAGGTTTATTTAATCAAATAGGTGAAAAGAAGATGAATTTTAGGATGAGACAATGTTAGTGACCAGATTCAAGTGTGTAATACCATTCAGGACAATTTTAAGTGTACATTTTTCCCCTCTTTGAAGCGAGGTACTTGTTACATTGGTTCAAAGATTGATGTTTTTCAAATTAATGTTGCTTAGATCAAAAGTTTAAAAAATTCTAATTTTTCAGATGCCCCGTTGTTGCCCTAGTGGAAGGAATTAAACTGGTACCCTACCCCATCGAGAGGTTGAGTGGAAAATTCATTTTTTTGGTCGAGTTTGCGACAAAGATTCAAGAAAGGTTCAATTGTAGAAAATAGGCTATAAGATGCGAAAACAAGCTCAAGACACTAAAAATGCTTAACATAGGCTCCATGGCTCGAAAAATGGATGAATAGGCTCAAAATTCTAGTTGCCCACCTCAATTAGGGCCAAAAAACACTAGTTTCCTTGCTTAAATATAGGAGGGGTCATTTTCAATTTACTTATGCATTCACACTTTGAGATTTCCTGCACTTTTTGCTCTGACCCTTTGATGAAATGGCTCATCGTGTTCTTCCACGACACATCGCAAACCTAGTTTAAGAGTACCAATGGCCTCTAGGCACATGACCACTGGTATGAAAATCAAAACTTTTCTTGTACTTTTATTTTTCATGCATTTCTTAGGCATTAGAGCTAGGATAATTGTGGTGTCACCTTATTGCGATGCTTTTAGGATTTTAGTGTTGGTATGTGGCGATTGATCATGCTATATTGTACACTCTTTAGTACTGTACACCTTTTTTCGCTTCAAGAAAAAAGTCGACTTTGTAAACTCTAATTTCTGGAAGCTTCTAAAAGCTTGTTATAAGCGGTTGAGATGGGGAGTTGTAGCATGGAATTATTTGTGATATTGTAATATGTTTTGCACTGGATAATAAAATAATTGGATGGATGCGGTTTTGTGGATGTAGCCCAAATTGGGTGAACCACATTAAATTCTTTGTGTTGTCTTGTTTCTACTATAATTTTTTGTGTGTTTTATTTGTTTGTTTTATTGATCAAATCTGCATTTAACTTATTATATATATGCCTTCTAACCCTAACAAGTGGTATTAGAGAAAGGTTGTGTTCAGTTATCATCTACAGGAAGGTCTCATGGCTGAGTGGGAGTCTCATGGTTGAGTGGGAGAAATGGCAGACAAGGGTAAGTTGAAGGTTGAGAAGTTCAATGGGCAGAACTATCAATTATGGAAGATGCAGATGGAGGACTACCTCTATCAGAAGGATTTATGGTGGCCATTGGAAGGGAAAACCAAGAAACCCTCAGCAATCTCTGATGAGGATTGGGATATCTTGGACAAAAAGACACTTGGCAGTATTCATTTATGCCTAGCACAATAGGTGGTGTTCAATATTACAAAAGCAAAGACAACTCAAGAGTTGATGGAAACCTAGCAAAGCTATATGAAAATCCTTCCGCTTCGAATAAGGTATTTATTATGAAGTGTTTATTTAATATGAAAATGGTAGAAGGTGGGTCAATTGCTAATCATTTAAATGAGTTTAATATAGTTACCAGTCAATTAACTTTTATAAATGTAAACTTTGATGAAGAAGTTAGGGCTCTTTTGGTTATGTGTTCTTTGCTTGAAAGATGAAATAGCTTGGTAATGGCTATTAGCAATTATGTTTCTGGCTCGAATACATTGAAATTTTATAATGTTGTTGGTGTTATTTTGAGTGAGGAAATTCTAGGAAAAGATCAAGTGGAACATCCACATCAGGCAATGTTTTGAATGCAGAAAGAAGGGGCAAAACAAAGGAGAGAGGAAGCAATTTTGGAAGTCGTGGGAAGTCATGAGGAAAATCAAAGGACAAAAGGTCCCAATCTAGAGACAAGAGGGATTGCTAGTATTGTGGTAAGCCGGGTCATTTAAAGAAAGATTGTTGGTCTCAAAAAAATAAAAAAGGAGATAAAAAGGAAGGGAATAAAGAGGCAAATGTGGTAAGTATTACATCTGATGAGGATTCTTTGATTCTTTCCCTTGACAATGTTGATGATTCTTGGGTGTTAGATTTAGGAGCTTTATTTCATGTTACACCTCATATAAATTATTTTTTTGATTATGTCCAAGGGGATTTTGATCTAGTTTATTTGGGAGATAACGAACCCTGTCAGATTGTTGGAAAGGGGAGAATTAAGATTAAGTTGTAGAATGAGAATCAATGGCTACTACATGAGGTAAGGCATGTTCCAAATTTAAGAATAAATCTATTTTCAGTAGGACAACTAGATGATGAAGGTTGTGTTGTTACATTTAGTGATACAAATTGAAAGGTTACAAAAGGTGCCTTAGTGGTAGCAAAAGGTGTGAAAGTAGGCACCTTATATCTTTGTATAGGTCATACTGTTCCTTCTACTTTAGCTATTGCAGATAAAAATCAATGTTCAGGAACAATTGTTGCAATTTAGTAGGCATAAAATTAGATAGTTGTTGTGGATTTTGAATCAGCGCTATGGCATAATAGACTTGGGCACATGAGTGCAAAAGGTATGAAAGTACTTCATTCAAAGAATGTTTTACTGGGTCTAAAATGTGTTAATATGAATTTTTGTGAAATTTGTGTGTATGGAAAACAAAAGAGAGTTAGTTGTTGTGGATTTTGAATCAGCGCTATGGCATAATAGACTTGGGCACATGAGTGCAAAAGGTATGAAAGTACTTCATTCAAAGAATGTTTTACTGGGTCTAAAATGTGTTAATATGAATTTTTGTGAAATTTGTGTGTATGGAAAACAAAAGAGAGTTAGTTTTCTCAAAGATGGGAAACAAAAGAAAGATGAGAAATTGGAGCTTGTGCATACAAATGTATGGGGACCAGCTCAGGTATCTTCTCTCGGTGGCTCTCAGTATTATGTTACATTTATTGATGATGCAACTAGGAAGGTATGGATTTATTTCCTTAGGCATAAATCTAATGTATTTGAAACTTTTAAAAAATGGAGAAGCTTGATTGAGAATGAGATGGGCAAAAAGTTAAAATGTCTCAGATTTGATAATGGTGGTGAGTATTGCAACACAGAGTTTGAAGATTATTGTTCCTCTAATGGTATTTGTGGGCAAAAAATAGTTCCAAGGACTGCACAAGAAAATGGAGTGGCTGAGCACATGAATAGAACAATAATGAAGTGTGCATGAACTATGAGATTACATGATGGGATACCTTTAAACATGTGGGTAGAGGTTGTAAACACTGATTTTATTTAATTAATGGAGGTCCCTCTAATCCTTTGGGTTGTGGTATTCCAAAGGAAGCATGGACAGGTAAGAAGGCGAGTTATTCTTTTCTCAAAACCTTCATTTGTGAAGCATTTGCACATGTAGATTCTGAAAATAGAACCAAGATTAATGAAAAATCAAAGAAATGTATATTTGTTGGATATGGCATTGATGAATTTGGCTATAGGCTTTGGGATTTTGAAAATAAGAAAATTATGAGAAGCAGAGATGTCATATTCAATGAGAAAGTGTTGTACAAAGATCAATTGCAACAGCATGAGAAGAAATAAAATGATTATGTCATGCTGGATGATACTCCGAACAACGATGTTCCAGTGGTTCCTCATGCTCTGTAACAACAACAACGATAAATACCATAAACTCCAGTGAATGTTAGACGATCTTCAAGGATAAGTAGACCTCTGGAAATATTTTCTCCCTCTTTGTATTCTATTTTATTAACTGATGTTAGTGAACCAAAATGTTATCATGAAGCTATGCAGGTGGATACCAAGCTTCAGTGGGAGCATGGAATGGAAGAAGAAATGGACCCCTTGCTGAAAAAATAGACTTGGGAATTATGCAAGTTTCCTGCAGGTAAAAAGTCTTTACCAAACAAATGGGTTTATAAGATACAAGAGGAGGATGGAGGTAAGAAAAAATTTAAAGCCAAATTAGTTATAAAGGGATTTGCACAGAAAAAGGGTATTGATTTTGATGAAATATTTTCTCCAGTTGTTAAAATGACTTATATTTTTACTATTTTAAGTATTGTGGATGCTAAATATTTGCATTTAGAACAACCTTTCTCCATGGTGATTTGGAAGAGGAAATATATATGGAACAACCACAAGGATTTGAGGTCAAAGGTAAGGAGAAACTAGTGTGTAGATTGAAGAAAAATTTATATGGTTTGCAGCAAGCACCTCGGAAATGGTATGTTAAATTTGATAGTTTTATGGTTGAGCAAGGATACAACAAGCGTAATTCAGAACATTGTGTTTAATTTAGGAGGTTAGCTGAAGATAACTATATTATTTTATGTTTATATGTTGATGATATGCTTGTAGCAGGGTCTAACATGGATCACATAAAGGAGTTAAAACAATAGTTAGAAAATTCATTTGATATGAAGGATTTGGGGGCAACAAAACAAATCCTTGGTATGAAGATTACAAGAGATAGGAAAAATAGAAAATTATTTCTATCTCAGGTTGATTATGTTGAAAAGGTATTGCAGAGATTTCATATGGAGAATGCAAAAGATGTCAGCACACCTTTGCCCAGTCATGTCAAATTGACTAAGGTTATGTGTCCAAATACTTAAGAAGAGGAAGCAAAAATGTCCAAGGTACCATATGCTTCAATTGTAGGCAGTTTAATGTATGCCATGGTATGCACAAGACCAAATATTTCTCATGTTGTAGGAGTTATTAGCAGGTATATGAGTCATCCTGGAGTTGAGAATTGGAATGCGATAAAATGGATTCTTAGGTACTTGAGAGGTACATCCAATAAATGTTTATGCTTTGGGGGCCCTAATATAGATTTAAAAGGCTATGTTGACTCAGATTTGGCAGGGGATATAGATACCAGGTGGAGTACCATAGGTTATGTATTTACAGTTGGTGGGACATAAATGAGTTGGATTTATCAATTAAAAAAGGTGGTTGCTTTATCCACCATGGAGGAAAAGTATGTTGTTGCAACAAAGGCAAAAAAGGAGATGACATGGATGCAAATTTTCATGGAAGAGTTGGGCAAACAACAGGCTGAAAATCACTTGTTTATAGACATCCAGAGTGTTATACATCTTGCAAAGAATTCTGCCTTGCACTCTAAGACCAAACACATACATTTGAGATATCATTTCATTCGGTAGGTGTTGGAGGATGGATAGGTAAAGCTGGAAAAGATGCATATAGATGCCAATCCAACAAATATCTTTACAAAGGTAGTGACAAGGGAGAAGCTAAGCTCCTCTTCAACTTTGGTTGGTCTTCATGGTTAAAATTATAATAGAGCAGCAAGGTCTAAGGTGCTTATTTCCAGTGGGAGCTGTAAGTCCAGCGGTGTCATCCAGGATCAGTCTCCAAGTGGGAGATTATGTTGGTGTGGAGCTTGATCAGTCTCCAAGTGGGAGATTATTGGTATATGATGACTGATCATGCTATACTATACACTCTTCAAGAAAAAAATTGACTTTGTAAACCCTAATTTTTGGAAGCTTCTAAAAGCTTGTTATAAGTGGTTGGGATGGGGAGTTGTAGCATGGAATTATTTGTGATATTGTAATATGTTTTGCACTGGATAATAAAATCATTGGATGGCTACAGTTTTGTGGATGTATCCTAGATTGGGTAAACCACGTTAAATTCTTTGTGTTGTCTTGTTTCTATTATAATTTTCTATGTGTTTTATTTCTCTATTTTATTGATCGAATCTACATTTAACTTATTGCCTTATAACCCTAACATTTAGGTGATTCTTTTGTCGCTTTTAGTGATGTTATCATAGATAGCGACACATTACAATTTAAAATTAGGGTTTCAATTTGATTTTGGTGACGTAAGTGCAAATAGGACCACTTAGTGGGATTTGAGTATAGCGATGCTGAGAATTATGGCGATGCATGTGCACATAGTGATGCCACTTTGGATTTTAATTTTAATTTTAGATGTGCCTATGCATAGGGCGATACAATCCTGGATTTGAAATTAGGCGACACTGTTAGCTAAAATATTTATGGAGACACATTTGTAAATTGCAACACAATTATCAATTAGGGGTTCAAAAGTCAAAAGATTTATTGATTTTAGCCAAATTTTGATGGTTTTTGCATCGTGGATGTAGGAGGATGTCTACCCACTTTTGTTGTGTGAGCACTAACTTGGGCTACTTGTAGCGTTAGATGAATTGGATGAGATTTGGTAGGAGCACCTTGGGGAGATCGGACTCTAGTTTGTTGCATATATGCTCGAGGTGAGGACACATTTGGCCATGATGACTGCATTAGTTGAGTGATAGCATAGTGAGACATCATTGTTTCACCTACCCAACGGTAAGGCCATGATGAATTTGGAGAACATGTGGAGATACTACAACTTCCCATTTATGGGGAGCGGGTAATCTATGACACAAATACTGGGTATGACGCATGCCATGAGGTTTTGTGTCAATAGGATGTCATACAAGGAAGCTCATAGATTGATCTAGAGATGTACTGAGAGCACTCACCCATATTTAGATTAGTGGTTAAAGCATTTATTTCTTGGATTCTTGCCTCAAATCGATGAGGCAGAGGATTCATTCTTAGTTGGGGACTTGTATGGCACAAGATGATTTATAGGAGGACATTGTATGTGTGGGGATCGGTCATGTTGGCCTCACTTTATCATGATATGCACCGGTTCGTCTATGGTTAGGGATGGGAATTGTCAACATGTGCCACATTATTACATATTTGGACATGGGAGCATATTTTTGTGCTCAGACCCATGGTAGTGTTGGTAGATGTGGATCTAGATGAGCTAGTTGTTTTTAGGTACAAGGGACATACCACACTGCAAAACATGGGCCCATTGGGTATTTCCTATTAGTGACGGGTCATCAAAGATATGATAGTGTTCGGATGGCGACCATGGTTACAAATGCCTACTTGGTACGATGATCACCAACAACTATTCTATGCCAAATAGACCCGATATATGCAGGGCCATGAGCATACAATGATTGAGAGGTACTTGCTAGATTGAGTGGCCAGACAATTTGGTGAGGTGCAGGATGAACCTGTAGATGATTACGCTACTATATTTGCAAGGATTGCTAGGGAGGTATCATGGGGTCCACAAATACAACCACAAGTGGCTATAGATGACTTCAGACAACTTGGTGTTTGGCCATGGGTTTATGACCAGGGACATGCGAATGGCAAGAACACTCCGACATATGATGTAGTGTTTGTGCCTCCTCTGATATTGACATATCCGGTAGAGGTACCCCCATGGGGGGAGACCTAGGGGTTGAGTGGCAGGCAGGGGTCAATATGACTAGTAGTAGGAATAGGGTCGATAGGATTAGGGTAGGTAGGATCAGGTCATGGGATAGGTTCCAAGGGCACCCCCACCGCCTCCACCACCTCCACCACTTTAGTAGTAGCAAGAGTAGGGACATGAACCTAGAGATGCCTAGATCTAGGCTCTTACAACAAAGAGGGACCAGTTGAGGCAATTGGTTCAAGCATTGATTGGGGAGTGGGATCATGAGCGCCAGCTTTGAAAAGACTTGGATATTTAGTTGGGTGAGGAGATTGGTAGAAGGTGACAGGTGAAGGTTGTCACAGTGGTTTCCTAGGGTCGGATTGTTTCAGCATAGATGTATCGAGATGTGGTTTCAAAGGCCTCCTACTATCAAAATTTGTATTATTGGGATGTTCTCCCAGCACGTAGGCAACCAAAATTTTCACAAAGGAGTTAGGTACAACCTAGCGGGTCAGGTGGTAGCCCTAAGTTAAGCAACTAGGAGAGCCAAGCCACAAACATGATCAATCGAGACATGATGACTGACAGAGCAAGGGATAGATCATGCTCATTCTGTAGACACACTTGTGATACACAACTTGATTTATACATGTATACACATTCATCAACTCATTTTTGATAGCCTCTTGTATATGTAATTTTGATGATAGTTACACTTTGACTCTGATATTTATACCATGACATTCATTTTTGAGATATATATATATATATATATGAGATGGCCTGATTTGATTTATGATGTGATGCATTTATTGTATGCGTTATGATTATGTGTGGATGTAATTGATGCAAATGTTTATATTATGGATGCATTTCTGTATTTATGCGTATGTGATATGAGACGATTTATGATGTGATGTTTATGCGATGTCATGTATGATAAGGATGTAATGTAATGGATGTTTCATTCTCTTTTTCAGTATCTTTCTATGACATGCGATGAGATGAATATGCTTTTCTTTACATGATTTCCCATATAATGATATCACTTTCATATGATATGATATGAGTATGCCATGATTATGTAGGATGTATGGATGCTAATGGTTTGTGGATGCAGGATGGATGCATTTTTTTGTTGTTAA
Organism: Sequoiadendron giganteum; assembly: GCA_007115665.2. Taxonomy (NCBI): domain Eukaryota; kingdom Viridiplantae; phylum Streptophyta; class Pinopsida; order Cupressales; family Cupressaceae; genus Sequoiadendron; species Sequoiadendron giganteum. The sequence goes on along the minus strand of CM021109.1, from coordinate 384,285,325 downwards.
CTATCATGATACCATGTTAGCATGGAAAATAAGATAGAAGAATAAGATGAATGGATTGACCATTATTTTTGAGATTGATTCAGAAGTCCAACAACTCCATGATTCATTGAGAATTTATTAGATTACAGTGATGAGATTGATGGTTTTCTCATTTTTGGGATTGAGACTCTCTGTCATTCCTTATTTTTGATATAACACATAGACACGATGCATCATGGTATTGATAATTAGGATGGTGTTGTATCTAGTGTGATGGACTTTGATTCTGCAAATAGATAGGATGATCTCGGTTCACACCTTGACATACATAAACCTCGTTGGAATGTAGTTTAGAAGTTTAGAATATTTTGGACCAAAGAAAATTCAATAGTCAACAATCTACTCCAAACGACCTCTCTACACAAAACTAAGCAAGTATGCACCAGGATTATTTTACAAGAATACCCCACAAGCACAAAAAATGAAAGATAACGATCGCTTGCCCATTCATTTCTCTCTAAATCATTTTAGACATCATCAAGAGGTCCTCAGAATGGGTTAACAAGATAAATCAGAAGAAAAGATTTAAAAAACAAGTAATCAATGTTATCTATACCTCTTGCCAAAGTAACATAGCTAAGGTGATTTATGATGTTGATGCCTATTGTAGGAAAGATGCATCCTAGGACATGTTTATTAGATGTTTTGACTAAGACTAAGTGTGTGATAAGCTTTTGATACAAATGCTATTGACTCATTTGCCTATGATCTAGACTTTTAGATTTTGACATTTAGGTTCACACTTCACGACTTGCGACACTTGTTTTACCAAAAGGTTGAATGTGATGATTGATTTATTATGGATGAAGGTTTGTTGTGGGTGAAAGCGAAATGGGATGGATGGTTTTGGCATTTTCTGGAATATTTCAATGTTTTGAAAAATGTTTTGAGGTTGTTTTTGGTCTTTTCTGAATGTTTATGGTTTTCGATTATTTGAGGTTGTTTAGGGATTTTGATTGTTTTTCAATGTTTTGGGTTTTTCTAATTTTTCTAATTTTTTGGGGTTTTTTGAGTTTTGATCAAGACCTAAAGGGGACTGACCTAGGGCCTCGGGGGCTTATCAAAGATGAGCCTTGCCTACATTATACATGCAAATACCACAAAGATCAATTGACTTTGACCAGTTTATTGATGAGATATGAACACTTAATGAATTGCTAGTTTATTATGAAGGTTTCCTAAAGGACTGACCTAGGGTGTCTCGAGGGAACATCAACAATGTCCTTGCCTACATTCAAGCTCAAATACAATGTAGTTCGACATGGTACCATTTGTAGATTTTTGATGTTTTGACCTATTTAGGGATTTTGATGTGTTTTAGATGTTTTAGATTTTTGACTTTACAAATTTTTGAATGTTTTTTTATTTTAGCTGTACAAGATTTTGATGTTTTTGTATTTTTTGATTTTGCAAGTGTTTTTGGATTTTAATGAGGTTTTATGATTTTTTTTGGGATTTTTGATGATAAGCTAAAGATCCAAAGATAGATAGAGGTGCTTATTTATGCAAGGTTCCTATTTTCCAGGTTTTCACTAAGGTACTTGCCCAAAGCACCATCAAAGTGGCTTTCACTAAAGGACGATTTTTTTCTTTACTATTTTCAATCCTTTTTTTTATTTTTTGGATTTTTATGATTATTTTTCAAATTTACACCCTTCAAGCCTAGGCATAATTTTTTTTGAGATGTAGAATGTTGATTGGCTCTTGCAAGGGTTCTCCTTTAGGTGTTGACAATTGGTAAGCTAATTATCCATATCTTGTTGTGACAATGAATGGGCCCAACCAATTAGGCTCAAACTTTTCTTTACCATCTAGATCTAAAACATTCTTTTGATTCTACTTGAGAACAAGATCCCCTACCTGGAAAGATCGACTCTTGATCTTCTTGTTGTAGCTTTGTTTCAGTCAGTTTTGGTATGCTTGTAAATGATTTAGGGCATCAAGACGACACTCATCCAAGAATTATAACTCGTTCAGTCGAGATACCCTATATTCCTCATCAGTGATTAGTTTATGCAATGATGCAACAAGAGAAGCTCAACCTCAATAGGTAGGATGGATTCTAATCCATAGACTAAGGAGAAAGGGGTTGCACCTTTAGGTGTGCGAATATTGGTTCAATAGGCTCATAGGGTAGGGTTTAATTACAAATTTTAGTCATGACCAACTTCATTGATTTTTTTCTCCAGGATTTTTAGAATGGTCTTGTTTGTAGCCTTAGCTTGACCATTGCCTTGGGGGTAATAGGGGGTAGAGAACCGATGTTGGATGTTAAATCATTGGCATAGCTCTCTTACATCCTGATTCATGAAGGGTGTTATGTTATCTGAGATAAGGTCTTGTGGAACACCATAGCGGCAAATAAGGTAATTTAGGATAAACTTGGAGATTTTCTTCCCCGTTATATGTCATGGGAACGACTTCCACCCACTTGGTAAAGTATTCAGTGGTTGTGATGATGAATTTTTGGCCATTAGATGAGGTGGGGGTAATATTTCCTATGAGGTCAAACCCCCACTCCAAGAAAGGCCAAGGTGCAACCATTGGTTGTAACTCCTAAGTTGGATCATGGATAATGTCTCCATGTTGTTGACACTGGATATATTTCTGCACATACTGATGAGCCTCCCTTTCCATGGTTGGCTAGTAATACCCTGTCCTCAATAATTTCTTGGATAAGGTCATACCAATAGAATGGGAACCAAAAATACCTTCATTTACTTCTGTTAAGGCAGTCAAGGCTTCCTCTTGGTTGATACATCATAGTAATGTCCCCTTGATTCTTCTATGATATAGGGTATCATCTAAGATTATGAATCAGGGTGCCTTTTTAAGGAAGGTTTTCTTTAGGTTAGAGGTGATATCAGATGGGATGATACCTTTGCTAAGATAGGTGAATATATGGTGATACCAAGGGGAACCAAGACCAAAGATTACACACACAAATTCAAATTCAATAATTTTGAAAGCTGGAATGAGACGTTTTTCTACCAAGAATTCACATTGAAGGACATTGTGTGGCATGTCTAACAAAGACCCAATTGTCGGCATGGAATTTGTTGGTCAATTATTTACATGAGGTATCTTCTCAAAGGTTATACCAATGAAGAATTCCTTAAGACTTTCTACCAACTTCTTATAAGGAGTGATTTTATCATCCTTGGTTTGGTAGTCGTCATTGACTTGGTTAACAATTAGTTGTGAGTCCCCATAGACCTTTAACTCATGTATCTGTCACTGGACTACTATTCTTAAACTTATTATTAGTGGTTCATACTCAGTAATATTGTTGGTACATGGGAATGATAGTTGGTATGACTTTGGAATAAAATCACCTTAAGGGGTGATAAAGAGAATACCTTCTCTTGATCCATGTTGGGTATATGATCCATCAAAGTATATTTTTCATTGATTTGCTACAATGAAGAGAAACACTGATTCATCAAGAAACTCATTTATCAAAGGATTCTTTGCATAAATGGGTGCTTCTTCTAGTTGATTGGTAATAACTTGTCCCTTTATAGCCTTTCATTCCACATACTCTGTCAAAATCTATCAAGATCATTACCTATTTGGCCATTCGTCTAGTGAGAGTTGCTTTCGATAATAGATATTTCAATGGGTTGATCTTAGCAATAAGATTGATTTGGTGTGAAAGAATGGAATATTTGAATTTTTGTGAAGCAAAGACCACTGCTAAGCATGCCTTCTCAATGGATGAGTAATTAATTTCATATCCTACCAAGGTCTTTTTAATGTAGTAGACGGATCTTTCTTTTCTTGTTTCATCATGTTGGGCTAGAAGAGCACCTAGTGTTATTGAAGTAGCTGAGATGTAAAGGATCAATGGTTTTTTTGGTATTGGTGGCATGAGAACTGAAGGTGATAATAAGTAGTCCTTGATTTGTTGAAAGGATTTATCACATTTCTCATCCCACTTATATGTTATCCCTTTATGGAGAAGATGCGAGAAAGGATGGATCTTGTCTAACAACTACACTATGAATCTCCTAATGGATTGTAACCTTACTTGTATCCCTCTCATCTATTTCAATGTTTATGGTGGCTCCATGTCTAAGATTTATTTCACCTTTGTTGGATCTATCTCTTATCCCTCTTTGTGACACTATGTAGCCAAGAATTTTTCCCGATGTAACCCTAAAGACACACCTTTTTGGATTCAATTGTACCTTATACTCTTCGAGCATGTCGAAGATGGGTCCTAATACCTCTATGTGCTCCTTGTTTTTGATTTGGCCAAAACATAATCCACATAGTCTTCGACTATTTTATGGATCATATCATGAAATATTAGGTCCATTGCTCTTTGATAAGTTGCTCCAGTGTTATTTAGCCCAAACAACATCATGTTCCAACAATATGTGTCCCCATGAACAAGTGAATGCAGTTTAATGTTGATCCTCCTTAGCGATCATGATTTGATTATAGCCTGAAAGTCCATCCATGAGTGATATAATTTCATGTCCCATGGTTAAATCGATAATGATGTCGATGTTGGGAAGAGGGAAATCATCCTTTGAACATGTTTTATTCAAGTCCCTAAAATCTGTGCATATTCTAATGTCCCCAATGGGTTGGAGGCTGGTACCAAGTTGGAAACCCACTTAATATAGTTAATTGGCCGGATAAATTCGACATCAGGAAGCTTCTATAGCTATATTTCAACCAGGAGTACTATTTGAGGGTGCATCTTTCTCAATTTTAGTTTCACTATTTTGACTTTAGGATAGACTGCTAAGTGATGTACAACCACTTCAAGATCGAGTTTAGGCATGTTGTTGTAGGACCACGCAAATTTTTCCCTTCTTTCTTTCAGGAACATTGCTAAGTTTTTATGTTCCTCATCCAACAATGATTTAGCATATAAGGTTATCTTAGGTGCTTCTTCTATTGCTACATTCACTGGAGTAGCCTTCTCTGCCAATACTGCTATTTTTTTTGGATACATTACACTAAGGGGGAGATTGAATCTCTCATTCTTTGGTTCCTCAGAGAGATTTTCACCTTTGGATACATCCTTTCCTTTTACAATTTTATGATCTAAAAGTGTCATAGTGTGGTTTTCACTTAAAGATCTACATGTTATTCTCATGTCTTCGATTTTGCGACTGAGGGATTCAATCGTCTCCCTATAGTACACTTACATGTCTAGCTCTATATCAAATCCTGCTTTGTGATACCCATATGGTAAGTTGTTGTGGAGTCCCATGAATTCTGATATCACTTCATCATTTTTGAATATATCTAGAATTGGTGGTCCCCGTTGGTCCCAATCAATGAGTTGGGGGTATACTAGGCTTAATTTGGTGGTTTGGCCATTTGGGGTGAAGGATGTTGTGGATATCATAAAGAGAGAGGTATCCTCAAATAAGTCAGCAATGTTAAGGGGAAAGTCATCTAGGGTAGTATCACATGATGTTGGTAACCAAGAGGAAGCCTCAACCCATTTATTAGAAGTTCCTTTTCCAATAAGGGTAACCTTGATAGTAGTACATCCTAGGCCAAGATTCTTTGGATATCTCTCAAGAACAATGGGTTCTAACAAACCGTTGTTATTTTATCCCAACTCTTCATTCTTGTTGTACTCCCATCCCATCATTAACTGTAATCCTTCATTGGCATCTTCCATGGGAAGAACGAGCATGGTTAGGTTGTCTTGATAGAGTAGTTTAGATACATCTTCCTCATTGACTTCTTCTTTGTTCAAGTCTCCCCACTTAGTGAAGGTGGTAGATTCTAGTTTCAATGTTTCAATGACTTTGTTGATAGGTTGGGGTTTCCCATGATATTTGGGGGAAAGAGGTAGCTCTCCCAGCACAAAAGTTTCCTTCTTTAGTTTATAATCCCCATAACCATCATCCTTGATTACTGCCTTGATGTAGGGTATATTTTGTACAATGGGTGTTTTATATTTTGAGGTAGATACAAGGGAAGATGGGTCAACAAATGAGGAGGATGTAGGCCCTTCATCATTCTTAGGTATTTGGGGGATCTGTAGAACTTACCCTTAAGGTTCTTGCAATAGTAGAATGGCTCAGGATCTCCATGGACAGTAACTTATTTATCCTCAAAAGGGAACTTGACGCATTGGTGATAGGTGGAAGCTACAACTTGCATGGCATGAATGCATGGTCGACCAAACTGGATGTTGTAGGGGAGGTCAATAATTAGAACTTGGCATGTGGTTTCAACAATGACGGGTCCCACTTGGATAGTTAGCTTGATGATATCTTGAGATACTCATTATTGATCATCATATGCCCTTATGGTTGTACTCTTTGTATTTTCAATAGCATCCTCTGAAGTTCTTGACCAACTGAAGGGTGCAAATTTTTAGATCATCACCCCCATCTACTAGGACTCTTTTAACCTTATTCTTATGAATAATTACCTCAAGGTGTAAAGCACGATTGTGAGATGGTTGTGTTGGGAGATCTTGTTTTGAGAAAGTGAGAAGATAAGGGGTGGTGATATGCTCTACCATATATTGAAACTACTTGGTATCAATATTCTCAGGGATAGAGGAAGCTAATAAATCCTTTTCTATTATATCCCAATGTGTGGGCTATAGCTTCAATAGTTCCAAAATAAAGATATGTGGAGGGTTCTTCTTTAGTTGATCTAGGAGACTATGGTTACTAGGGTTTGACATTGATTGCGTAGGTTGTGCCCTAGGTTGAGATTAATCTCCTTGGATTGTAACCTTGCCATGTCATTTTGTCACCCAACATTCCACACTAGGCCCACAGATGGTGATGATTGTTATGACATTGTCACAAGAGGCGACCACAATGGAATAGACATGTCCTACATTAGTGTAATTTTTCCATTTGCCATTGTCATTCCCTTTATTATGATCTTGAATTACGGTCTTGTATATCTTGAGGTCTTGGTTACCTACTAGTAGTTTGACTGTTATGTCTTCATTTTCGATGAGGTCTTAGATAACATTCTTTAGCTTCATATAATTTTTTGTTTTATGTCCTTTGATCTTGTGAAAGTCACAAAGATCCTTTTCGTTATACCAAGGTGGTTTAACTTGAGGTTCCTGATAGTTTTGGAAATTGGGGAGCATAATCAAGTTTTATTGTATCAATTTTTGCATGACGATTTCAATAGGTTCCCCCAATGGTGCGTATTTGCATTTAGGGTGGTTATTTATGTTGGGGGGTCCTCTTTGCTGGGTGTCAGTGTTATTGATTTGGTTATTCTATGGTGATGGTGTGGTTTGTTGAATAGTTTTTATGTGTTGGTTTGTGGGTTGGTGTTTTGTATAGGAGCACTTATGACCACTTTAGCATCAACAACACCATCATTTGTCACATTCTTATTCTTAGCCCATATATTGGTCTTGTCATTTGAACTGGTAGATGGGTGGTTGTATTTATATACTTGTGTGTTTCCCTATGAGATTAGGGATCTCTCAATGTTGAGGACCCTAGGGATAAGCTCATCATAAGTAGTGATACATTGCATCTTTAAGTGAAGGATAGCTTTGGATCAACAATTTTTATGATAATCCCCACCTGTTGCTCGTCGTGAATGGGCCACTTGCTCTCACTAGCTCTTTGCCTCCATCTTTGTAGGAAATTAGTGAAGGATTATCCTTTGTTTTGCTTGAGTGTGTACAAATATTCTAAGTTTAAATCCATGTCAATATTGAAGGAGAAATGTTCTATGAACCTATCGATTATTTCTTGAAAGTTCTTAATCCTTGGAGGCAATTGTGAAATCCAATTAATTGTTGGGCCTGCCAAACTTTGTGGAAAGAGCCGCATCAAGTAGGAATCATTATACGAAACCTCCATACACATGACATGGAATTATTTGATAAGATTCATAGGATTTCCCATCCCTTTGTATTTATCAAACTTAGTGTTGTGCAGTTTTTGCACACACGCCCCACTGAAAGTAGGGACCCTCATTTTTTCATTTTTAGGTGTCTTGGCCTTTCTATTTTGGAATTTTTGCTTGATTGGGCGCGTGATTTGATGTTAATCTTGCCAATTGGAGTGGCCCATTTGTGAATTTTATTGAAAATCTTAAGATCTGAGTGCATTTCGGACTTTCCATCATTTTCGGGAAAATTTGTTTCCTCTGGATTTTCTCGGTTTTCTTTCAGAGCCTAGAGGTGGTTGCCCTTTCAACCAAATCCGTGGAAATCTGTCGTGTCCGGATTTCTCCGAAGTCTGTTGCTTTGTTGGATTTCTGGATTTTGGTCATGGTTGTCTTGTCAAGGGCATTAATGGTGATTCTGTGATCTTTGGGGCAATGATATATTTAATTTTGGGAAGTAATTGGCCATTTGAGTTTGTTTATTCATTTTTCGTTTGAGTTTGGAGTGTTGGATCTTGAGGTGTGTTGCTAGATCATGCATTTCAGAGCTATTTTGAGTGCTGCATTTGAATTTCGTGAGTGTTGCTCGTATCCTGCTTGTGTTTGTGGGTTGCTTGTTGGAATCACCGGTTCCAACTCTTTTACTCTCATGGTATGTGGATATGCTCCTTTCCTTTGTTGTTCTTCAATTACTTTGCTTTATCTTCTTTCGTGTCATTCATTGCTTCGTCATTTTCCTGTCTGTACACGCCATGTCCGGGCATTTGGGGTTTCAATGTTTTGCAAATCCACCCAGTTGATCATTGGACATTTGTTTTGGGCTTGTCTTTTGTTGATGTTCTCGAGGCTTGTTTACATTTATCCCAAAATCCCTATCTTTGTTCATAAGCAAGTCATGCTTGGTTTTTCCATGCTCCCATGGCGGGGTTTTTTAGGGTTTCTCGACCTAGGCCATAGCCAATACCTCTTGAATTGTTGAGAGGTGAGTTTTAAACTCATGATTGATCCGTTGGATGTCTAGGTCAAGTCGTTGTCGAGGTGCAGGTCCTACATCTGTGCTCATTCAATCCATTTTGGTAAAGACAAGTGATATGTGGGTAAGTTTGGGTTTTTGGCGTCTTCGCGGAATTTCGCTTCCTCTGGATTTCCACGACTTTTCCCATTCCTTCTCTTTTGCCACTTAAGCTAGACTTTTATTTGCCTCATGAAAATCCGCTTCCTTCGGATTTTCCCGGTGTCTGTGTTTGGGTCATTCCGTTGGATTCATGATTTGATGGTAATTTATCTTATTCCCGCTAAAATCCACTTCTATCGGATTTGCCCAAATGTTTCGCGTCTTCTTCGTTTTCCTGGATCGATTGGAACTATTGCTGTTTTCGGGGATTTTTGTCTCTGACGGATTCTTTTGGGGTATTGTGGAAATGAAGAATATGATGATTATATGACGGATTTTCTTATTGATAATATATTAAAGTGATCAAATGAACTTGTGCTAAGTAGTTCTAAGGTTATTCCTTTATTGTGTTGATTAATTGAGTGATATTAAGGGGTTTATATGTTTGTCTCACTGGATTCCGCCTAGTCTGGATTTCCCTGGAATTCCTCTCTAATCTGGATTCCGTGAGGGGGGCTAAAACCCGAACTTTGAGATATGGGTTTCTTGCATTTGTTGTTTCTCTTGGATCTCACTTTGGTTATATTTATTTGTTTACAGGAAAGATCAGGACAAGATGTTGCTGGTCGTGGCAAGGGAAAGGCAACTGATCCAAGTGCAGAAAGTTCTACTATCTCTGATGCAGAAAAGGTAAAATTGGATATAAGGAGTAAGATTCTTGAGAGCAAGCTGACTTCTGTTTGGTCAGGGATCACCGATACCAATGTAGGTATATGGGATTATGAGGAGTTCAAGGCTGAGATGGTAGCACTGAACCTCCCTTCGCTAGCTAAAAGAACTCTAGAGTCCAGATTGGCACATGTAGCGGGTTTCCCCTCCACGGTGCAGTGCTATGAGTTGGTGCTTGAGTGTGCCAGGAATTATGACAGAGGGACACAAAGGATAATTGGTCCCCAGGGAAGGATTGTGGTAGGCTTTAGTCCTGTGTCCATTGCTAGGACTTTTGATATGCCTGATAGGTCACATGTGGTGGATTTTGATATGGATACAACAAGGAAATACTATTAGGAAAATGTAGTTAAGTCCCAGCAGGTGATCAATTCTTGGTTGGAGAAGCCCAAGTCTCATTTCTCCAAATTGCCGAAGTAGTTATTTAGACTCAAGTTCAAAAGGGAGTACTACAATGTCATCACTCTCCTCAGCAGGTTGGTAGGGCTGAAGAGTGCAGGAGTGTTTGAGAGCTGGATGTTTAATGTTATTGCTCAGATGGAGCAAGGTATAGATTACCACTGGGTAGCACCATAAGTGAAGTGATCCATGAGCAGTTGTGTGATGTCTTGTAAACCAAGACTTTCACCATGACCTCCTACCTAGTGTATGCATTGGCAAGATTTCACCCATATAAGGGGTTAAGCACTAGGGGTACATTTGGATAGGATGCAATATACGAGGTATATCCACAACTGCACCTAACAGGAGGAAGCTATAGAAGGGAAAATGATTCTTTCATGATGTATATTACCTGGTTGCTGCAAGGTGCAGAGCATGTGAGGATTTCTGACAAGGCTAAAGAATTGATAAGGAGGTATGGGGCATGGTTTATCCAGTTCCCTACTTTCTCTTACATTAGGATTGATGGTTGTCAAAGGGCTCCATACAGACTCCCAAGGTACCCCACTGATCATATTATATTTTTGGAAGTCACTAGGCAAATTTGTGACTTTGACATAATTTTGAAGGGAGACTAGCACAAAACAGGCTTTGGGAATGATTTCCCCATGAAGATAGGAACAAGTGAGGTTTGTCCTTCTATCCAGTCTGCTCATGCTTCTGAGGAGGAAATGAGTAGTTTTGGCCTCTCTTTTCATTCTAAGAGAGTAAGGTTTGACATCACTGGTGAGGCACAAAAGAAGGCCAGTAGGGAGTACAACCATAAGGCCAATATTGAAGATTATTGAGCTAACCTTGGTGATGAATTTGAGGTCAGGAAGAGGAAATTCTCTAGGTTGCCAGCGGACTTAGTAAGGTTATATAATGTGAAGGCCATCCTTGACTAGGTGGAAGAAGATGAAAATTTAATTCAGGGTCATATCTTCGAGGCTGTGAAAGACAAACCAGTTGGAGAGGTTGTCTGGTTGGAAGAAGAGAAAACAAAATTAAACCAAATCATGACTCCTGTGATCAAGTACACCAAAATGTGGTTGAAGGACAAAATTATGGAGTTGGAAAGTGAGGGTGTCCAATGCACTTTTGATTTGATGGGAGACTTGGAGTCTCATTCTGCTTCCGAGGAATCACACGAATAGGATCTTAAGGGCAAGGAAAGGGTGGATTCCCCCTTCAAAATTCAGGTCACGGATGTTCAAACTAAGAAGGTGGCAGAGGTAGGTAAACAAAGGAAACCTATTGCCAAGAAGAGGAGGCATGTCTCGAGGAGAGAAGCTGAAAGGGATAAACAAGAGAAGGAAGAGGAGGTGTTACTCCTCCATTGACAAAGAGAAGAAAGCTTGTGGGACTATCACAAAAATAGGAGGAAGCTCCTAAAACCAATAAGGAAGTTGAGTCACATGTGGTAGAGGTAGAGAGTTCAGGGGAAAGAAAACAAGTATATATGAGGAGGTCAAGGACTCCTTCCCTGAAGGATGCCACAATGAAGGAGGATGTGCCAGTGACTGCTCCCATTACTGAACAGAAAGCATTTCCCTTCCTCAAGATACTGACAGTGTACAAGAAGAACCAAGGAAGGATGAAGATCCTAAGGACTTGGGTGAGGAGGAATTTCAGGAAGGGGACCTCTATAGTGTAGAGGTAGAAATTGACAAGGTGATCTAGTCCCCTTTGGTAACCTATGCAGATCCACCCGTGGAAGAGCAATTGAGAAAATCTCCTCAACAACAGGAGATACTAGCTAAGATCCCTTCACCAGCGCAGGTTGTTGTAGAAGAGTAGTTGTTGAACAAAGAAGATCCAATTAGGGATATCCCTAGTGTGCCAAGTGTTGAGAAGGATCCACCAAATGATCAACAGGAGTAGGATAAGCAGGATACAGTGTCAACTGAGTCTACTGTTCCAAGTTGGCTGGATAAAGAATTAAAGGGAAAACAGGTAATAGTAGAAGATGCTCCTCCTAATTGGGATGACTTAATGGCCAATGTTGAAAAGGGAAAGACTAAGAAGAAGGCTAGGGTGGTGTCTCAGATTGAGAGGGATGGGTCAGGCAAGAGAGTGGCTCACATTGCTACCGCTGCTCCAGATAAAGATAGAGATAATGTAACTATAGAGGATTATCATGTGCAGACTATTGACTTAGGGCATGCATCTATGGAACATTACATTGGGGAGTATGAGGGCTCTAGTGTTGTAATTGTGGGAAGATTGAAGAGGGTTGTACAAACCAGGCATGAGTTAGAAAGAGAGAATGATAAACTAAAGAAGTATTTGCAGGAGTTGATGAAACCCTTGCAGTCTATTAGCTCTTCCTCCTTTGCTGTGGGTTTCTTGCCTCAGGAAACAATCTCTGAGCTTGAGAAGATGAAAGGCACTACACATGCCACAGTTGCCTGGTTGTAGGGGGTTCAAACCAAAGGAGATGCTGCCATCAAAGATATCTTGTAGATTGCAGGAGATGCCATGAGGTTGGTGGATTGGTTGAAGACTGTGCTAGCTCAAGATAGAGAAGATACTGATATGCTACTGCAGAAAACAAAGAAAATCATGGAGTTCACCGAAGAGAAACTGGTAAAGAGTGGGATTCCTCCTTTCCCAAGGGTTTCTGAGCCTTGGGAATGGTTTGAGATCTTGCAGATGAGGCAAAAGGCCATGAAGAAGATTCATAAGCAAGGGAAGCTAATTGGGGACACTCTGATGGGTATTCATGAGAAGTGTGTCTCCTTCTTTTAAATTATGACAAGAAGGAAGAACTTTTCTCCGAAGCATCTCAATCTGGAGCAACTTAGGAAATGGTGGAGGGATTTTTATTCTCCAATCAGTGAAGGTCCAGTCACTGAACATTAGCTAGATGATGCTGCAACTTACATTGCAGTTATTGACCGATATTTAACTAATAGGGCTGATTGGGATGGTACAGTAGGATAGGCAAGAGATGACATTGAGTCTCTTGAGAGAAGAGTTAGAGTTTTGCTTGTACCACCTATTGATGAGTTGGACAGGGTGGTGCTGGCCGTGCATAGTGAAGAAGATTGAGCTAAAGACAAGGATGGGAAGTAATTATATAGGGCTACATCAAAGTTTGTGCTTCCCATTATCCACATGCATTGGGCAGACCTTTTTGTGACCCTAGGTCGACTTGGATGAAATTGGTGCAAATTTCACATTTCATATGATATTCGAAGATCTTTTGAGGCCGACCTCTTGTGTGGCATGTTTTTATTGTAAACTCTTATTTTGCGCTGACCTATCTTAGGGATTCTCTATAAATTGGGCATGTCGCCTCATTTCATGATATAGGTGATACATAGTAGGTGTAGAGAGATAGAATAGGGATTTCATATGTGAGTGAATTAGGGCTTATCTTCAAGCAAGTATTGTAATAGAAGGCTGGAATTGTTGCCATATTGGATGACCTAATATAAGAAAGGATATTATGATTTGGTATCTTTCTTGTGTGGAGTTTTATCTAGCATAGTTCTTGTTTTTCTATCTTTAAAATTGCTTAAGTTTATAGTTAAATAGTTTGGTGATGCTTAGGGTTTCATGTTTGGAATGTTTGCAGCGATCTCTGGTCCATACTTTTTACAGTTAGCTGACTATTAGTTGCTTTGCAAATTTATCCTGGGCTTTAAATTTTGCTTAGTTCAATTATAAATGTTTGTTCATATCCAATAGTATTGTTTTGAATGAATGTTTATGATTTGAAAATCTTTAAATACCTCAGAAGATTGCACTATTTCTGCGAGATTGCAGATTTATTTGGGTCAATCAGGAAGTAGTTTATGAGAGATCTGTCCATTTTGAGCATATCATCTTTGGCATTGTCCATCTTAGGGTTAGAATTAGTATTAGAGTTATCTCTTAAACTTTTATCTTTTGCTATTTATTTTATTATTCGGGTTCAATTGAGGATTTCAAGTATCAATTCATTATTCAGATCTGATAAATTCAAAGCCCAGTAGTTTCTTGTAGTAAGGTCCTTTGTGATTACCAACATTTTCACATTTATCACTGAGTTGTTTTGTTGCATTGTCAAGACCTGACATTAGAGACCTTGGGGTTATCTCTTTTCCCATAGAGATTTACCTTTCAAGAGAGATAGGATATCACATTCTATCTGAGTTGTTGCTATGCAGAAAACACCATCAACAACTTAAGAACCTCAAAACCGAGTGGGAAAGGTACCATTGCAATGTTTCTATCAAATGGGTATGGGCACAAGTTTTTTTTATGTATGTGGCTTCTTTGTTTTTCCCATTTGAATTTCTTGGATTTGTTTTGTTAATGCCTTGAGCTATGATGACACATCATCTTTCAAAATTGGTGGAGGAGCATATGTTGTGTATTTGTGGGATGGCAGATGAGTTATAAGTGGGATTTTGATATGATGGGGTATTATATGGTGTGTAGGGTGGATTCCAATACTGTGAAGGTGAGGGTGATAGAGGTGGTGGTGTATATGCTCCTTGTGTAATTACATTGATGACATTTTTTTGGGGGTTATAGTACAAACCTTGTTATTGTTGTTGTGTAAACACTTGTTGTTGTTAGGTATACTGTTGTGCTATCAACACTTATTGTCGGGCTTGTTATTGTTGTTTCACAATCAAGGCTTGTTGTTGAGATTTTTTTTGGTGTTGTGCGACTAAGGCTTATTTTTGAGCTTGTTGTTGTTGTAAGGCTTGTTCTTGGGCTTGTTGTTGTTACAATGATTATTGATAAGCTTGTTGTTATTGAAAATATTGATCTTGAGCTTATTGTGCTTGTAGGGCTTGAGCTTGAGCTTTTTGTTGTTTCAATGCTTGTTGATAAGATTTTTGCGCTTGTTGCAAAGCTAGAGCATGAGCTTGTTGTGATTGCAATGTGGAAGCATCTTGTTGTTGGGACATGTGATATGGGTTTTGAGTGATCATGGTATGAATGGGTTGTGGGTTGATGGTGAGTGGTTAGGGTTGCTTTGGCTTAGTATTCCTTATAAAATTGTTGGTTGGGATGGAGAAAAGTAAGTTTGGGGCCCCATTTGATTTTTCATGATGTGGGGGACCAATGGGAAAGATGAAGGTGCTATTTGGTGTTGTGATGTCAATGGAATATTAGAACCTTGAGTCAATTGATTGGAAGGGTTCCCTTGAATAATGTGTTGAGGGTTCACTTGTTGCGTTTGATGTGGGACCAAGGTATTACCTTGGTTTATGGGGTTTGTGATCAATGTGTTGCTTTGATTTGCATTGATGATAGATTGGGTTGATGTGTTTTGTGAAACCAATGGGTTTGATGAGCCAATTGGGTGATTAGATGAAGATGTCCCTTGTTGTGTTAAGGGTTGATTTTGTGTAAGGGTGTTAACTTTCCCTTTTTTTTTCTATTTGAGACACTAAGTTCACATTACCTTGTGTAATGTTAGGCACACTTGTAATACTTGTGGTGATGGATGAATATGGTTGCACTGAAAATGTTGAGGTCATTGTGGTGTTATGGAATGTAAGTGGCTTGTGTGGATGTAGAGGATATTCAAGAATGGTAGTGGTAGAATGGGATGGGGCACAAAATGTTGGTGTCCAAATTGTGTTTTGGGGAAGGTTGGTGTTTTGAGTACCCACAAGTGTGCCACTTTCTAAAGGAAGAGTGTGAACAAAGTCAATGGCAATCCTAGTTGCAAGACTAGGATTTAATGTTTGTATTGGCACAAGGGATGCGGTTAGTTGATTTGTAGATTGGTTCAATCCTTGTATCAAGGTTTGTGCAATGAAAGTTGGGGGAATTGAAGCAAATTTATCTAAGGTTTGATGATCTTGTTTATACTCAAGGATTTATTCCTTAGTGAGATCAAGTGGGTTGTTTGTGACATATTATACCTCATACACTAATGGATTTTTTAGTTATTGTGAGGGAGTAGAATGGCTCCTTGGATAAAATTCTTGCGAAATAGTATCACTTGTGATAGATGTGTTGGTTTGTTCCATGATTCTCTTGTGTTGTGATCTTGTTGTAACCATAAATTGTGGGTCACCTATGGGAGATGTATGTTGAGATTTATAGTGTTGAAACTCTCTAGTTGACTCAAATAGTGGTAAAATGAACCCTCTAAGTTTTTCTAGACCAATGATGTGTGTGGAAGATGAAAATGGTGAATGATATGGGGGATGAACTTTCTAAACTTTTTGGACAACACTTTTGACTATAGATTTGATTGTTTTGATGTCATGGATAAAAGTGTCAATGAACTTGTAAATGTTTCAAGGTAGACTTGTGAACTTTAAGATAAACTATCCAAAAATGTGATAACTAACTCAACTAAGTGTATGGAAAATGATCCATTTCACAACAAAGTAGCTAAGTTAGGGGATTGGTTTGATAAATACCTAAGTCCAAAGTGTTGATGTGTCCAAAAGTTTCTAAAGTTTTTGGTGAAGTGGAATGTCAAATATGATGTTGGATGAAATGTTTTGACCCAAAGTATGTTTAACCTAAAAGGGACCTTTGTTTTACAAGACCAATATGGTGAGAAACATGTTATGCCTCTAAAGTGATAAAAACTCAAGAAACCAATGATTTTGATAAAATAGAACCTGGACTTCAAATGTTTTGCAATACTTTCCTTGTCTCAATTTTTTGGTGTTGGGGAGTCAATGTGTCTCAACCATAAGATCAATGTGTGGTGTGTTCATTTTTATTTTAATCTTTGATTTAGTGAGATTGATTCATTACCACATCAAGAAAACATTTAATTAATTTCAAACTAAAATTTATTTGTCTAAGCACCCTTCATTCCACAAAGTCCATTATGTGAAAATTAAGAAGCTAAGGCCATAGTTCCTATGTTAACTTTAGAAAGTGTGGATTTAGATATAAGTCCAAATATTTAGAAGCCTTTAAAAATAAAATCCTTAGGGACAAGCAACAATATTAGGGATTTTCAAAGGTATCCATACTTAATCCAAAGGGTTTGAAATTTGATGAATCATGTTGATGTGTGTTTAAGTTGTTTTGAAACCAAACAATATGTCAAACTAACTCACAAGAAATATAACATTCTGAGGTCAAGTGGGTATGTATCTTCTTAGTGGGATAACCTCATGCCTCGATGGGACGATTTTACATGCAAATTGTGGAGGAGTAGAAAGAAAAAGAATCCATTCTCTTTAAGCCTTTTATGCCTTACCCCACAAATCAAACTTGGTAAGTATCTTATTGGAAGTAAATTCCAATGTACCACTTTAAAGAACACTTCAAAATTGGACTTTGTTAGCTACTACAACAAGGTTCTTAATGACAACAAACCATGAACAACTTGACTGACATGCACTCGCCTGACCACTTAAGGCTCTTTAACCTTTCCCATTCCACTTAAGGCGTGTGATTAGGTGTAGTGTGTTATAAGTTTGGATTGAAGCTACTTTCTCATGATTTCACAACCTTTAATATAGCTTGCTAGTAAACATGCTTGCTAAAAGGAAAAGCAACAGTGTGGAAACACTTTCCTAACACTAAAACCACAGATGAGACATGCAAAGACCAGTTTTAAAACCTTAAAACACTTAAGATGAACACATGCAAGGTAACAAGAGTAACAAAAATAAAATGATTTCAGAGATAACACCAAATTTACATTGGAAAACCCTTTCGGGAGAAAACCCACCACACCAAGTGAAAAATACTTTGTATTACAATAAGCAAAAGATTACATACAAAGTTATAGTTCTCACTCTTTGATAGTTAGCTCACAGTAGCACTTGAGTTTTCATGCACTCGCTATTACAATACCCTTTCGACATACAAAAAATACAAAATCATCAACCCTTTTCTCAGTATTCTCCTTTTTCTAATTTTTCTTTTTTTTTTTACTTCACGTCAAGACCGACTATTACAAGTATCCACCCAACGACCAATTAGGGTGCATTAATTTCAGTTCATCACTGACATGCCAAATCGATCTCAGATCGGATCCACCTGCAATCCTGCATCGAGCCACCCCCACAATAAATTCATTGCAGAGAAAATACTAAATTCGGGCTCTACCAACCGCCAAAAACCTGATCTCATATGACTGCATAATAAATCACTTTTCACCAAACTAGCTTCTGACAGTAAATGTTGTTTTGCAACAACGATGCAAAAATAACCAAATATAAATATCCACATGTCACACTACTATTTTTTCTTCCGCTTGATCGAGCAATGATCGGTCAACTGTCATCAGGCTCTGAAAACCCTTCACCATCGCTAACTATTTCATCACATTTTGGGGCTGACAAAAAAAACCGTTATCGCCAAAACACTGAACGCTAGCTTTATCGGGTCCCACATGCCATGTGTCCACCGTTGATGGAGGTTCTGAGGCATCTATGAGAGAATCTCTTAGATTCTTATGAGCTCGCTTGGAACGAACTTTCGATGCTGCCACATGCCCACCACTTGTGCTCTCCATTTGGCTTACGTGGAAGCCGCTGGAGCTCCTTCGAGGAATCTCTAGTGGCATCTGCTAGATTCCCTAGGGAACTCCTGAGGTGCAGACAAGTGTCCATAGTTAGACAACCCTTCGCATAAAGAAGCTCAGGGCCCACCTTCTCTTCGCTTCGCGCACCACTGTGACAGGTTGCCACATGTCATGTGCATAGGCAATTCCGCTTAGCAAAAAGGTTAACAATGATAGTTTCCTTCGGATGCCGCAAAAAAGAGTCAGCATTGTCAGATGAAGTCGATAGTAGTCGTTGATGCAAAACATCAGCACATCAGTGAGGCATAGAATTGCCTCCCGTCGATGGGCGACTGATCCGCCGATAAAGTCGAAGCCTTCAAACATTTCGCCAACACTCGCTCGTTGACCCGTCACTGTGACAACCCTCAGAGTCTCACTGATTAGACTGAGTCTCGGAAACCAAAGGGTCAAGCCAACCAAATGAGAACTCCATGGTAAAGCAATAAGGCATAAATTCACCAAGCTTTTCTTTGAGGTCCAAGCCGGTAAGTTGAGGCACATTTTCCAACAAGCTCCCACTTGATGAAGAATTATAGGCTTCCTCTAGACTTAAAATTTATTGACGATCATGGGCCCCAAGGCCCATCAAACTTGCACACCATCTGAACTTGTCTGTGCTTACTGGATTTTTCAATGCATCAACAACATTCTTCAAAGTATCCACCTTTTCTAAAGAAACCTTTCCATCTTCCACCATATCTCTCACGAAGTGATACTGCACATCGATGTGCTTCGTCCTAGCATGGAAAGTTGGATTTTTTGCCAAACAAATGGCACTCTGACTGTCATAAAAAATAGTGATCTGCCTTGCATGGAAACCAATATCAGAGTACAAGTGGCTGAGCCAAACAACTTCTTTGTAGGCGTGAGTCGTTGCCATGTATTCTGCCTCCGTCATGGACAAAGTGACTACAACTTGTCACTTTCTCATCCAACTGATTGCACCACTATTTAACATGAAAGTATATCCACTAGTGGATTTTCTGCTATCAATGTCCCCTGCTCAATCAGAGTCCACATATCCATGAATTCTAAGAGTTCTTTGTGATCCAACCAAATTTCCATGGTAACACAGAGCACATTTTGAGGTACCTCTTAGATATCTAAACACTCTCTTTACAACATCCCAATGCGTCCTTCCTGGATATTCCATAAATCAGCTAAGTACTCCCATTGCTTGGGCAATGTCTGGCCTTGTACAGACCATCACATACATTAAACTGCTGACAACACTCGCATAAGGCACCCTGGTCATGTCCTCCATCTCAATAGATGATTTTCGACAGTCTTCAATAGATAGTTTCGTTCCCTGCAAGAATGGGACAACTAGCTGCTTGCAATCACTCATATCAAATCTCTCTAGAACAGTGTTGATGTACTTACTCTGGCTGACCCAAAGCTTTCTACTCGTTTTGTCCCTGGTTATCTCCATCCCTAGAATATACCTTGCTGCACCCAGATCTTTCATTTTGAACTTTACAAACAAGTGAGACTTAAGATCAAAAATCAGTCTTACTATTTCCTATGAACAACATATCATCCACATACAGGGTATTAATAAGCACATGATCATTTTCAGATTTATAATACACACAATGATCAGATTTTGATCTCACAAATCCCATGGACAGCACAAAAGTGTCAAACTTATGGTACCACATTCTAGGAGACTGCTTCAAACCATACAAAGATTTCTTTAATTTGCAGACTAGGCTCTCTTTACCTTTTTCAATGAAGTGCTCAGGTTGGGATAAGTAAATTTCTTCTTCTAGCTCTCCATGGAGAAACATTGTTTTCACATCCATCTACTTGATCTCTGTCATATGTAGCTGCAAGTGACAACATAAATCTGATAGATGTTAGCTTATCTACAGGGGAAAATATTTCTCCATAATAAATTCCCTCTATTTGGGAATACCCCTTTGCAACCAACCTTGCTTTATACTTCTCAGCACTGCCCTCAAGACCAGTTTTCTTCTTAAATACCCATTTACAACCAACAAACTTTCTTCCTTCAGGAAAAGGTACCAAATCCTAGGTTTCATTATTTTCCAATGATTTCATTTCTTCATTCATGGCTTCCAACTAGGAATTTTCATTGGGCATATTAATTTCCTCTTTAACAGTCCTAGGCTCCTCAGTGTTAGTAATTAAAGCATAGGCATAGTTCGAATCCAAAATGGAGAAACCATACCTATCAAGTTGTTGTTTTTGATGTGTAGACTTTCTCATTGGCTGAGGTTGTGGTTCTTCATCTTCGAAACTCTCAAAGCTACTAGATCTCTCCTCAGTTTTAGGTACACCATGCAGTTCTCCCTTTTCTGGAGTTTGGGGAATCTTAAATGCATCATTCTTCTTTTGTCTCTGATCTGTCTCTAGTTGTGGATCAGTTTCTAAAGGTTTCAACTCATGAAATATTACACTTCTATTGTACAAAACCTTCGCAGTGATGAGGTTCCAAAGCTTGTATCCCTTCACACCAACACCATAGCTGATGAAGATACATTTAACAGCCTTGTTCTCCAGCTTAGATCTTTTCTCATTTGGCACATATGCATATGCCTCATAGCCAAAGACACAAACATGTCTCAGAGAGGGCTTCTTACTAGACCACGCTTCCAAAGGTGTCTTATCAACAAGAGCAGAGCAAGGAGAACAATTTACCAGGTAACACGCTGTAGCCATGACCTCAACCTAGAACATCTGCTCCAGACCAGCACTTCTCAACATACTCCTTGCATTTTCCATTAGCGTCTTGTTCAACCTTTCAACAACTCCATTATGTTGTGGAGGATAAGGTGTAGTTTTATGCCTTTTAATCCCATGGTCTTTACAATATCTATCAAAATATGCAGAGCAAAACTCATCGCCATTATCCATCCTCAAACATTTTATTTTCCTTCCAGTCTGATTCTCTACCAACTTTTTAAACTCTTTAAAACAACTAAACACTTTTGATTTACTTTTAAGAAAGTACATAAATGCCCTTCTCGAAAAGTCATCAATAAAAAAAATATAATATCTAGACTTCAATAACGATTTATGAGAACTCAAGGAAAAAGAAACACGTTGTTTCTTTCCATAAATGCAGTGTTCACAAAAATCAAACTCAAGATTACAATCTACAAGCCCTTCTACAATATTTTTATTCTTCAAGGTTTTTAAACATTTCTAAACCTATGTGACTGAGTCTATGATGCCACAAAATTATCTTCTCTATTGGGAGTTTCACCTCCATCGAATTTGCATCCAGAGAAGCATCTTCATCTTCCTCTATAGGAACAACTTTTCTTGACTTTAGAGAGGTGTTGTTGCATTGAATAGGACATGCATCTAGCTTGTACAGAGTTCCAGTACGTACACCCTTAGCTAGCACCATTGCACCTCTAGCCATCTTACATCCTTTACTCGAGAAAGAAACTTCTACACCATCATCATTCAACTTACTAACATAAAGTAGGTTACGAGCCAAACCTGGTATGTGTAGTATGCCACCAATCCCTTTGATTCTACCATCAGGGAACTGTATTTTGACTCTTCCATAGCTAATGATCTCCAATGTTGAATCACTCGCTAGGTACACCTTTCCACCATCATACTTCTCATACTCAGTGAACCATTCTCTATGAGATGTCATATGAAAAGATGCACCCGAGTCAACAAACTAGACATCATCTGATACTTGAGTTGCCAAATCTACAATGAAGGTATCTACATCACTTTGAGAAGAGTCATTGTCTGAAGAGTTACTCTTCTTCTTCTTCTCCTTACAATCCTTTGAGATATGGCCAAATTTCCCACAATTCTAGCATTTCACCTTGGAATTTTTACCAGGAGAATTTGATCTCCCTACAGATTTAGATTTGGACTTCTTGTCCTTCTTCTTGCCTTTCTCCTTCAATCTACCTCGAATAGCAAGGGCCTCTTTGGCCATCTCTGAAGACTTCCTCTGCATCTCTTTAGACAACAGCGAAGCAACCACATCTTCCATCTTGAAAGTAGCAGTTGTACTTCCAATAGCCATCACCAGATTATCCCAAGTGTTAGGTAATGAACATAAAAAGAGCATGCAACGATCCTCCTCCTCAATCTTTACACCCACATACGCCAACTGAGCAACACTCATATTAAACAAGTTTAGATGGTCTGCAATAGATGCACCTTCTTCCATCTTCAAGGAGTACAACTTCTTCCTCAGGAATAACTTATTTACTAGAGACTTTCCCTGATAAATATCACCAAGCTTCTTCCATAACGAAGCTAAAGACTTCTCCTCATGGACATTCAGGAGTATATAATCGACCAGACAAAGTCTTATCAGACCTCTTGCTTTCCTATTTGTGGGGTCCCAATCTTCTTGTTTCATACTTTGGCATAGTTCTAGACACTGCTACCCAGAGGTCTCTATCCACTAACAGGTCTTCCACTTTGAGTTTCCACAACTCAAAGTTGCCGCCATTTAATTTCTCAATATCAACTCTTCCTAATGTACTTGCCATTTTAGATAGAACTTGGTCCTAACAAGGATAACACAACTGGCCAGGCTTTGATACCACTTGAAAGGAAAAGCATTAGTGTGGAAACACTTTCCTAACGCTAAAACCACAGAGGAGATGTGCAAAGACCAGTTTTAAAACATTAAAACACTTAAGATGAACACATGCAGCGTAATAAGAGTAACAAAAATAAAATGATTTCAGAGATAACACCAAATTTATGTGGGAAAACCCTTTCGGGAAAAAACCCACCACACCAAGAGAAAAACACTTTGTATTACAATAAGCAAAATATTACATACAAAGTTACAGTCCTCACTCTCTGATAGTTAGCTCACAACAACACTTGAGTTTTCATGCACTCATTGTTACAATGCTCTTTCAACATACAACAAATACAAAATCATCAACCCTTTTCTTAGTATTCTCCTTTTTCTAATTCTGCTTTTTTTTTTTACTTCACATCAAGACTATCTATTACAAGTATCCATCCAACGACCAATTAGGGTGCATTAATTTCAGTTCATCATTGACATGCCAAATCGATCTCAGATTGGATCCACCTGCAATATTGCATCGAGCCACCCCCGAAATAAATTCATTGCAGAGAAAATACTAAATTCGGGCTCTGCCAACCACCAAAAAACTGATCTTATACGACTGCATAATAAATCAATTTTCACCAAACTAGCTTTTGACAGTAAATGTTGTTTTGCAACAATGATGTAAAAACAACCAAAGAGAAATCACCATGTGTCGCATTGCTATTCGTTCTTTCGCTTAACTGAGCAGTGAACGATCAACTGTCACTGGGCTCCGAAAACCCTTCGCCATCGCTAACTATTTCATCACATTCTAGGGCTGACAAAAAAACCATTATCAGGTCCCACACACCATGCGTTCACCGTTGATGGAGGTTCTGGGGCATCCAGGAGAGAATCTCTTACATTCTCATGAGCCCGCCCAGAATGACCTTCCAAGGCTGCCATGTGCCCACCGCTCGTGCTCTTCGTTTGGCTTATGTGGAAACCATTGGAGCTCCTTTGGGGAATCTCTAGCGGCATCCGCTAGATTCCCCAAGGAAATCTTGAGGTGCAGACAAGTGTCCACAATTGGAAAACCCTTCGCATAAAGAAGCTCAGGGCCCACCTTCTCTTCACTTCGTGCACCACTTTGACAGGCTGCCACGTGTCATGTGCATAGGAAATTCTGCTCGACACAAAGGTTAACAATGATACTTGCCTTTGAATTCCATGGAAAATAGATAGCACCATTGGATGAAGCCAATAGCAGTCGTTGATGCAAAACATCGGCACATCGGTGAGGCATAGCATTGCCTCCTGCCGATGGGCGATCGATCTGCCGATAAATCCAAAGCCTTGAAATATTTTGCCAACACTCGCTCGTCGGCCCATCATTGTGACGACGCTCAGAATCTCGCCAATTAGACTGAGTCTCGATGACCAAAGGGTCAAGTCGACCAAATGAGAACTCTGCGGTAAAGCAGTAAGGCATAAATTTGCCAAGCCTTTCTTTAAGGTCCAAGCCGGTAAGTTGAGGCACATTTTCTAACACTTGCAAGAACTTGACTATGAGTTCTCCATTGTGGGATGTATCTCATAGCAAGCTCTCTCTTAAGGGTGAATCAAATCAAGAAAGTACACTTGAGTATTTCTCTTCACCCAATATCACAAGAAGCGCAAGGGGAGTGGATACGTACTACAAGTGTATACAAGAAAGTACACTTGAGTGTTTCTCTTCACCCAAAATTGAACGAAGTGCAAGGAGAGTGGATACACACTACAAGTGTATACAAGAAAAACAAGCACATCAAACACGCATTCATTTTAACCCAATATATAAAAATGAGTTTATTTTAACCACTAATGGAAGTGTTTGTTTCTTTTGTCCAATTTTAACCAATATTGCAAAATCGGGTTGTTTGGGTCCAATTTTAACCAACTTTGAAAGTAATTTTTTATCCCAATAGAAGTTTAGTGGTCCTAAAACATAAAGTAAACCAACATATGATGGTTAATTTTCCCATAAGTGTAAAACCACCTTTTACAATGTATGGACAAATGATAGTATGCTCTTTCACTTCTAGTGTTTTCAAATCTATAAAACTAGCTAGCCTTAAAAACAAAAACTAGATGTCAATAAAATATCCGAGAGTGTATCAAACCAAAAATTTAAAGCACATGTGAAAATTAACTCTCTATTTTTTTTACCAATAAAAAAAAATATTTGAAATAAATTGCGTCATTGAAGCTAAAGTGCGTCACTTTGGTGAAGTTTGAAGGCATCACTCTATAGAAAAATAGTGATGTCAATTGTGCCGCTATATCAATCACGTTGCTATATTTAAAATCATGTTATTAGCCAAAAATTTAAATACACTGCTATATTTAATATGCATCACTAGATTTAATATGTGTCACTGTATTTCAATCAAAAGTGTTGCTCTATGGTGATGCACTTCAATAGTGTCATTGAATCCATCAAAAGTGTCATTGTTTCTCCAAAACCCGTGACTCGGGGAAACTTAAGAGAAATTCATCAAACAAAGTTAGTAAATCCCTCCTTCTAGAACTAAAATGTGATTGTAATAATAGAATAGGCTAAATAAACTAGATCTCCTAATGAACTTAAGCATTATTTAACCCCCTAAGCTACATTCCCAATGAGATGTTCAAAAGCTTCTAAAACTAAGAAACCATTAAACTAAGCATGAAATAAACACAAAAGCTTAAAAGAAACCTAATCTAAAACTTGAAACCTTATCCCATTGGGGGAGTAGTGCCGTATTGATTTGGAATAAAAACCCTTTCCCAATACCTTGGATAAAATGAGCAATTAATCAAACTCCCTTGTTGAAAACTAAGCTCAAATTGATAAAACGATACTATGGGTGGATGAAAAGGATGATTTTTTTTTTATAATGGTGCAAGTATGAATAAAGATAGTATTCAAATGGGTAGCATAACTTTGAATTTATGGAAGTGGATCCATTTCTCTCCAAATGGTGAAGTATTTATAGGAGATCAAATGAAAAATCAATGGTCAATATTGAATTAAGGGGGAAGGCATGGATCAAGGATTCTCACCAATGGATGAGAATCAAAGATCACATGGATCAAAGAAAGAATCAAGGGCTCATAATGATTCAAACAAACACACTTTGTAACAACTTTGAAAGTTTCTTACAAAGTTTGTTTGAAAAAAATCATTCCCCTTTTGGAGCCAAATAGGAGAATATTCCCTATGCAAGTGGATGGGTGATGAAAATTAGCAATTAGTAATTGAAACTAAGTTTTAATTGTGCAATTTGAAGAAAATGAGGATTTCCATTAAATAATTAATTTATTTAATAAGAAGGGGGTGCAAATGACAATTAATTAAACAATTTAGGATTATTTAATTAAATGAGAGGACTTAGGGGGTTTAAATTAAATAATTTGATTTATTCAATTAAACAAGATGAGAGGTGAAGGTGAAAGGGGGTGAATTAACTTAATTTAATCAATTATATTAATAGATGAAAATGATGCATTTAATTAAATAACCATGCTTATTTAATCAAATAGGTGAAAAGAAGATGAATTTTAGGACAAAACAATGTTAGTGACCAGATTCAAGTGTGTAATACCATTCAGGACAATTTTAAGAGTCTATAGTAAACATCACAAATTCCTTACTTTGATTCAACCATTAGAATATTAGGACAAACCATTTTTAGTTAATAGAATTAAGTCAATTCAAACCTACAAATCTTAGGTTTAGTTTCATACCCAATTTCCTATCTACACTCATGGAGATCATTTCCACATGCACCAAATTGAATCTAAAATTTTCACAATCAAATTTTAGAGCAATGAAAATTGTCTAGCATGCTCTTATTTTTAAATACCATGGAAAACTAACTTTTGAAAATTTTCATAGTGATATTTATTGAACACACATATATACTGAGAGGGGGGTGAATTGGTATATTATTAAATTTTAACTTTAATCAATAAATTAGTGAACATAAAAACATCATTGAGAACATTAGAAACAACAATGAAAGAAATCACACAAGATAACGCCATATTTATGTGGAAACCTTAGAAGGAAAAACCTTGATGAGAAAAGCTACTTGGATCTACTGCCCAAATCTAGCCTCACAAAATAATGAATATTACAATGATTTTACAGGCAACAACCCACTAGAGACACCAATCCCCAAATTAGTTTATAGGATCCAACCTAAAGGAGACACCAACCCAAAGAACAAGAGGCACTAACCTCAAAATACACTAAAATGAAAACAATGAAACTTATTAAAAAATATCTGTCAACAATGCTTACAAAATAAATTTATACATTTTTGCTCTATCTTCTGGACTGCGATGAATACACACTCTACTTCCTTCACTCATACTGCCTCTATTCTGGAAGATAAAACACAAAGGGATCAGATAGGTCACACACCCAAGTACAGTCACAATACTATATTGGTCTTCATACTTCTATACTCCAGACACTCAATATTCTAAATAATGTGCTTAAATATCAATATGGGGTGATAAATAATATTAATATGTCATCCTAGATAAAAAATAAAAAACCATTGGTAAAGGAGAAGTCTCCCTATGAAATTGTTTCATATCACTACCATGTCAACTTGTGCAAATTCAAATTTGTAACCAAGAACTAACCATTGAGAATGTTAAAATCTAAGTCATTAATCATCCTCTTTCGTAGGAAAATCAAACGATGTATATTTAAATTGAGATGTTCTTTCCCTCAAAATATCCATGACCAATAGAATGCAACTGTTGAAAAGTCTTGGATGTGTGTTTTAATATTGCAACACCACAAAACCTCTCTCCTTTTTACAATCAGGCAATAGTAATTGATGTATCATTGAAAAGTCATTGGCCCTAGACATGCATTGATCTGATGGACTTTTTTGGTACTCATTGATCTATTAAACATGTGTCAACATAAAACATCACTGCAAATATAACATGGTCCTAAAGGCTTCAAAATGCGCTACAATGGAAACATGACACTTGTCAACACACAACATCACCACAACTTTGATAATGTCTGAATAGACTCAACATGCACTCGTGTGCTAACATGACATTTGTCCCTTTGACATCATCCTAGGCACACATCAACATACTAGCTCACCATGAACTCCATATGGTTTGAACAAGCTTAAAATGTGCTCTTATGCAACATCGCCACTTTTCAACTTACTGCACCACCACAATTTCATTATGATCAAAGTTGACTCAAATGTGCTCATGCGCAATTTCAATGCCTATCCCACCGATGTCATCTTTTACTTCTTAAAATTATTAACTTTAGATAGGGAAAATATTTTGAATTGAATCAAATATTGATCGGGGCTTGTGACCAATGATGATGAGGGGATTAAGTTATAACTTAAGTAATCGAGAACATCTAATAACTAGTCAACAACAAAATAGAACATAAAGTGTATGATTGAGCAAAACACTTAGGGCTTAAGTGAATTAGGGCTAATAACCTACCAAGATTACAAACCCTAACTAGATATGATCTTCAACCAAATCCAAAGGAATCAAATGAAAACCAAAAAAGTCACAAATAGATAGAGCAATACAACAATGTCCCCTAATACAAAGATTTGACATTAATGGCAACAATTTGACCTTTTGACATCAATGGCAATAATCTCTCCCATTGTAATTGATGGCAACACAAACTAAATTATCTCCCCATTTTTCAATTCTCCAATTCTTTCTACAATTCTCCCCCTTTGACATCAATGGAAAAGGAATATGACAATACTCATTCCATAGTACTCCCCCTTTATTCTTCTCCCTTTATGGATCAACAGTACTAGAAAGAGTAACTCTCTACAATACTCCCCCAAAGGGAAATAATCCAGGGGAAAAGTAAAGAAGTATGCCCCCTAAACTTGTGCTTTAATTAGATATTCACTAAAAAGGAGTTGTCACTCCTAGCCTTTGTCTGAGATACTCAAATGTCTCCTTGGGAAGACGTTTGTAAAGATATTTACAATCTGATTTTTAGTAGCCACATGTTCTAATGTTACCTCCTAATTTACAACCATTTTCTCTCAAAAAGTGATGTTTTATTGAGATATGCTTTATCCTTGAATGCATCATTAGATTATTTGAAATATTAATTGCACTTGTATTATCATAGAAAATAGGAATAGGTTCATTATTCTCAATATTTATATCCTTCAATGTTTATTTCATCCAAAGCACTTGAGTACAACATGATGCTACAACAATGTATTCTACTTCTACTATTGAAAAGGATATTAAATCTTATTTCTTGCTTAGTCATGACACAAGTCTATCTCCAATAAATAATGTTCCACCACTAGTACTATTTATGTCATCAACTCTTCTTTCCCAATCAACATTTGTGTAAGCTACTAAAGTAAAATTAGTACCTCTAGCATAACACATACAATAGTTAATAGAATTTTTCAAAAATTTGAAAATACTCTTTACTTCCTTTATGTGTTTCTTTAGGTGTTGCTTGTGTAGAGAAGGGGGGTCTGCTACTCATGAGTCTCTTGCTTTCCAAGAGAATCCCAAGGAACAAACTACCCTAAACTACCTCAAACTTAGCTTAATTGAACCAGAAGGTTGGATAAAGAAATTGCAAAGAACAAAATATCAAGAATGACTTTCAAAAAATTGCTTCAAAAAATGGAAGAGCAAAATTAGGAGATCTCAGTCATAGAAGGTGTAGCTCATGGGTGAAGGATGAAAGTGCATGATCAGGATGCCAACGTGACACATTGTACTCCTAGAAGGGCACTGGCATCCTATATGAACAAAGAGCTAAAACCCTTGAACGGAAATACAATAATCCTAGTAACGTTCCCAAATCTGAGGTTTGTCTAGCTAAATAGATTAACAAAGAATAGTAAATGCTAGAAAATACTAAGGAGAGTGTCAAACTCCTACAATTACTCAAAGTAGCCATCCTCATTCTACAACTAAGGAAGATTCAATACTGAAAGTAAATTGCATGGAAAGGAACAAAGTAAATGTTGAACATTACTCAACAATTAAACTAAGATAAACATACATGACAAGAATGAAATTTTGAGCAACAAACATGAAAATACTCTTTCTGCTTTGATTGCAAGAATAGTCATAGAATGAAATTCTAATGGCTGCACGAATAATTAGTGCCAGATTCTTAACTAAGTACTAAAC
Organism: Sequoiadendron giganteum; assembly: GCA_007115665.2. Taxonomy (NCBI): domain Eukaryota; kingdom Viridiplantae; phylum Streptophyta; class Pinopsida; order Cupressales; family Cupressaceae; genus Sequoiadendron; species Sequoiadendron giganteum. The sequence continues at coordinate 384,254,929 of CM021109.1, read as the reverse complement.
ATAAACTAGTAACTAATCTAGCTAAACTAAGGGATGAATTACTCACCAAGTGGCCCCCCTTGGATGAGTATCCTCTAAACTAATATAAACTCAAATGCTCAACTCAAAATCTCATTTTATTCATTGGAAAATTCAAGTACCAAAGAGTAGCATGTCTAGAAATTATTAGATCATTAAACGTCAAGAACTCAACAATCAACAACCCCCTAAGAAGGAAGGTACAAACCTTATTTATACTATCAAATAAACAAGGCAGTCAACTCCCACTAGCTAAGAGGATACCATTTAGGGAAAATGAAGGAATGAATAGGATGACACTTACACATGCAAGGAATCTGGTCAGACATGCATGTCCAAACGCAGACTCAACACTATAGTAACACTCGCATCTACTCAATCATCATGAAAGAACAATACAAGGCAGTTACATGCGGTTGACATGGGGAATCTCCTATCTTCGTCATTCAATTGACCTGTGAGTGATTCCTTTGCATGACCAACTAGCGGCTACATTTCTCAAATTAGTATCCTCAAGTATGCATACATGGCATTGTTAGTACGCATAATAATTACACATCTATAACCACGTTAAAGAACATTCATTAACCACATGCAAAATTAATATAGATAGTCCACATAATAGGCTAATGTTATTAAAAATGGCAGAAATATATTTAAACCCAATGTCCATGGTTTGAGGGAAACTCTATGAAAATATCAACATTTTAAGATCAAAGTCTAGGTGAACCTTAGCAAATAAACTATAGATTCTAACCCAAAGTTGGACCAAAAATTAGGCTCATCAGAGAGTAAAAGATTGACTTATGAAAGGAATAGCATTTGAGATCTTCCTCCAAGCTTCACTTGGACAACTTGCACACAAGACGAACGAGGAAAAATGTTGGGGTTGTTTTGGGGCTTGTTGTAGTCAAACACTCATTTTGGTGTTCCCACCTCCATGGACAACTAGATAGATAGAAAAACTGGGCAAAGTAAACAAATAGGAAATGATAAAAGCAATCTAAGCTCAAGGAGGAGAACCTGTATCACAAGATAGAAAATTAACAAATTATATATTCACAAATAGACAAGAATAAAGAGAGAATTACCAACAGTCTATGACCCCCTCTTGATTGCACAAATGCACCGTTGAGTTCTTGCAAGAAAACTTTGGCTATTGGAGGGACCTCAGTCCAGTAGGGCTTTGTTGTAGAAGAAAGATCAAGAAAATAAGAAGCTGATAATGGAGTGAGATTGAAAGATTAAAGTGTTTGAATGAGAGAGAACCTCCAAAATGAGAGCAAAGAGAAATTTGCATTGCTACACGAGGCAGGGGGAGCTATTACACTTAAAATTATGACTACAGGGAAACGTGTCATGAGTCAATATTTTGAGATTCCCATTTCAAACTTTGAGAAACTATGTGAACACTAGCACACCATGCAAACGTCTATGTCACGTAGGCGCCCGACTCAGTATTTTTTGAGAAATGAGGTGGTGGAATGTTGTCACTTCATCATTGGTCCTTGTGGCATCAAAATCATTAAATTCCAACCCATAAGGTTCTTTTCATAAATGTATTTAAGCGTAATAAATGTAGGGCCGAATGCACAAATTTGAAAATTGCCCCTAGGGTGCAATTTTATGACATTACCTTTTGCCCCCACTTTAGTGGGATAGATTTTGGAAAAATCAGCCACACTAAAGTAGAAAAGAAAGTAAACACAAAATATTGATTTTTTTATGAATTTACATGCCAAAAAAAGGATACTATAGAGGCCACAAAGGTCGAGTAGGTAGGTACCGACAATGCCCCCAATGATCAAACTCCATGAAAAATACAATATTTGTCATGAAAGATCGTGCAAGATTTCATCTTGCAAAACTTTAAATTTTAGGCCAGCTCGATAATTGGAAGAAACTACTAATGTGAGAAGAATTTTCAAGAAAAAATCAACGGTTCAGAAGAAAAATATGATAAAAAGGTGACTATATGCCCCCTCCAAGTTTTACCCCCAACCAGGTAGAGGAAAATCAAGAAAAATGGGGGAACCACAATTGATGGGAAAAATTAGCCCCAAGGGGCCTATATATATCTGGGTGGGCCCCTAGAAGGGTCATTTTCACTATTCACTATAGGAGATTTGTTGAATTTTGTGAGAGAAAAGTCAGCAAAATTCCACACAAATGAGACTATGAGGAGTCGAAAGACCAGCTGTGATGTGTCATTGTCGAGGGTAGGTAGGTCGATCAGGTAAGTCCGAAAACGTCATTTTGTGAGTAATTTATGAGATTTTTAGTCATTTAGGAAAAAAACATATCGCAAGTGTCCTAATGCCACAAATTCATCTTGTCGGTGCATTGGTGATGCTTTCATGTGCTAGAGTCTGTCAGGTGCACTAGCATCCAACTGACCATCAATGGTGGACCTCAAACAAGATCACGTCACACAAACATCTACATGGCACATTTGTGTCTCAAAGGCTAAACTTAGATTTTTTTTCGATGCAGAAGATAGAATTTTTATTCCAAGTGTGTTGATACAAATCTTTTTCATTTTGCAGGACTACCCTAAGATTAGAGAGCATCTCGGTGGTCAGGTGCTTCAATTGGTTCTGGATTAGGTGCAATGCTTGAGCCAGGCAAAGGAGGAGCACCTACAATATGTAAGACTATGGTATGTTTACATCATGCCAAATATATTGTTCCATGAGTGCATGCTCATGGCGTTGATGGAGCAATTGGATGCCACCACATCATAATTCTAGTTGTCGATGGATGAGATAACTGTAACTCTGGAGGATGTCTACTATATCACCAGTCTTCCCATCCATGGGTGGTGGGTGACCATCAATGACACATGCTCTTCCCATGAGTGTGAAGAGGGGGCCTAGTACTGCATGGGCCAAGATGATGGTAGTGATGGAACTGGTCATATATGCATTTGTTGGTTTGAGCAGGACAATGCAATAATCCCTTTGTTGTGACATGTGATGGTAATCATAGTGTCCATGCACATCATGATGGAATCACGTGGCTCTCACCTACATGGGGGGCTCATTCATACCATCAGAGTGATGGAGGACCACTAGATGGTCTTTGAATGGGGCCACAACATGTTAGCACACTTGTACCACGAGCTAGGTAGGTTCATGCATTACGAGTTTACAAGCCTCACAACATGCATGTTACTGCAGGTGTGGGTATTTGATCACATCACATGCATGCGACCAGTGGGATATCCTCAGGTGAGGGATTAATCTATGTCTATAGACCACTAGTATGAGCTTGTGAGACAGTGGAGGCATAGAGACCTACAATTTTGGTGGCTTCAATTTGATGTTTTATGGGTTGAACAGATTAGATGGTGACCATATAGATGGTTTAGGTGGGTAGATGACCATAGATATCTGTAGAATCTATAACACAACTATTTTATCCTAGGTCACACTGATTATATTATTATGTCCTTATACTTGTAGAGTGTATTACAATAGTATGGGATTGACAAACCATCCCCACCATAGTCCCATCCTACATATGGGTCATGAGGAGCTCCACATGGTCAGGTGAATGCCAGTGGACTTCCTTAATCAACACCATCCCTTCAGACAATGATGAGGAGGATCAAGACCAACATCGAGCACATCTCGTCGATGAAATAGGCATGATCCACAACTTCTAGATACGGTGGATGCTACATCATCCTACACTAGTTTTCCCAATGGATTCCTCTAGGGGTAATTCAGGCATGTAGGATGATGTACCAGTGAGGTAGCGAGGAGGAGGTAGAGGAAAAGGCAGGAAACATGAGTAGTAGGAGTAGTAGGGTGAGGAGGTTAGAATAGTAGAGGTGAGGCTGAGGTGGTGGCGAAGGATGTCCTCTCCTCCATCTGCTGTCCCAGTCTCAAAAATGGTACCCATGACATCCGTCGACCCAATGATGATCCTAGCCACACCAGCAACAACATCCGACGATGAAGGCATCATAACCATCATCACCACTCCCCCTGACTCACACTAGCAAGCTAGAGACCGAGGTAATTTTTTTTTAATGTTATTTCATTTCATCATTTTAGTTTATCTCATGCATATACTCATATTTTAGTTTTTTACGGATATGTACATGCATCATGCAGTAGTGATGATTCCATTCTCTCTCTGGTTGTAGTGGACACAAAAGGATGGACTATGTTCATTGTGCAATGAATATTAGATTTGGCCCCCACCATGCCAGTCTAGGGCATTGTTCTCGACATGTACCGACTAGTGTCAGTGGGGTGACATTCCAACCTTTTCGAGTTGGTCGCACATTTGAGGATGACATACAAGGAGGGGTAGACATATATTGTGTAAAAGATTACATATGCTACTACTGTCATGAGACAAATAGACCAGTTGTTGGTAGAGCTATGGACTGTGCTCTTTGAGAGATGAGGCAGTGATAAGAGTTGATAGTTTCAATCAGGAACATGATGCTCTGTAGATCCAACTCAATGACCTCAAAGGGAAAGCAATAGCTATAAGGCTGGTAGGTGACCCATAGCTACAAGAGGCCCTAAGGAGAGTGGAGTTGTAGATAACCTACTTGTAGGGAGAGATTAGAGGACTATGAGAACCAGTATCCGGCTTGCAATCGCATAGATCCCACTCTGTCTCCACCGTCCAACCTCAACAAAAACTATCACCAAGACTAGAAGGCTTAGGGAGCCATGTGCCTGAGGGATAGATGCCCAATTTTTGTATATAATTTTTGTACCAATGACATATATTTTCTAACATTTTGATGTATAGAAATTTGATACACATATATAGTTGCCACTTATTTTTGGATGATAGTGGCATAATACATGCACATGACATACATTTGATTTTTATATATGAGATACTAGTTCCAATAGTATGGTGTTTCTTGTTTTATGTGGATGTTTCATTTACTTTCGTGTATTATTATGTGATGGATGTTATACTTATGGATGTATGTTTAGATTAGATGCTATCATGATATAATAAACACACATGGATGTATGTTAATTAAATATAATGATGATCTAATTTCCTAACCAAAAGATATAATGTAATGATAAAACACATGTATGCATGCCTCTCTCTCACACACACATGGTTACATCATAACACAAATATGGTAATGTGTTCATGAAGGGATTCCAACGTGCAACACACTATGATCTATGAGGGATGAGCATTATGCATGTCACACATAAACATTACACATAGTATCGACAAAGGTGTATTGCATTAACGAGTTCTTTTAGAGGTGTCTCATCCATTTATGACAATCCATAGGCACCAGAACCATACTCAAAGATGATGATGTAAGGGCCTAACCAATTAGGACTAAACTTCCCCCTTTGATCAGGCAGTGCATTTACATTTCTCTTATTCTCATAAAGAACCAAGTCACCTACATTAAAATTTCTAAGAAAAATACCTTGATTATATTTCCTAGACAGTGATCATTGATAAGATTTAAGTTGATTGAGGGCTTGTAATTGACACTCATTGAGCAACTCAAGCTGATGCAATCAATTGGACTGATAGGTTTCATCATCAATTAAACCTTTAATGGAAACCCACAAAGATGGAATATCCAACTCAAAGGCATGATTGCTTCAACACTATACATGAGGTTATAAGGCGTTGTTCCCATCACCCTACAAACACTCATGCAATAGGCCCAAAAAGCATATGTTAACTGGATGTGTCAATATTTACTATGTTTATTTACCATTTTTCGAAGGATAAGCTCAAGATTTTTATTAGATGCTTCAGCTTGGACATTGGATTGAGGATAATATGATCTAGAGAATCTATGTTGTATATGAAATTTCTCCAAGAATTGCTTCACTTCCTTGTTATTGAATGGCGTACCATTATCAAAAACAAAGGTAGAAGGAAACCCAAAGTGAGCAATGATATTATTAAGAAGAAAGATACAAATAGCTTCAACATTCATGGATCAAAGAAGGATATATTCAACCCACTTTGTGAAGTAATTGATAGTGGTAATGATAAAGACATGTCCTTTAGAAGGAAGCAAATCTTTCCAATGATATCCAACCCCCATTTTGTGAACAACCAAGGGGAGGTTTGATTTTGAAGTTCTTGAGCAGGAGTATGAATGAGGCGACTATGTTGTTGGCATTGTAGGCACCTGAAAAAATCAAAGGAATCTTGTTTTGTTGTTTTCCAAAAGTATCCGATGTGGATCAATTTTTGTACCAGAGATTTACCACCAAAGTATCCACCCCCAAAACCTAAATGGGATTCCTTAAGGGAAATGGGTATTTCTATTTTATTGAGATACCAAAGAAGACCATTATAGGATTTTTTATATAAAACATTAGATATTACAACATAGCGGACTAGAAGTTTTTTGTATTTGAGTGTGATCATTCTTTGTCACATTTTCAAGGAAGTTTCCAATCTTCAGATAGTTGTTGTAAATGTTAGAGTACCATTCTTCCAAGTCTATGTGAGCACACACGAGAGCATCAAATTTAGGTCAATAAAAAATAGCAGGAGAGTAAATAATATGAACCACAAAGTGGTATTCTTTCGTATCCTTATCTAAGGGCACCAGGGAGGTAGCACTTGCCATGGAATTCGCATGTCAGTTTTCTCTCCTAGGGACATTGTCTATTGTAAAAGAGGAGAATCGATGAAGTAAGGAAAAATCCAGATCCTAATATTGAGACAAATGAACTTTCTTAGCTTGATACATTCCTATAATTTGATTCATAATAAGTTCAGAGTCACCATCAGTGTGAATATGCCTTATGTTTAATGCGATTATGGCAAACAGGCTGGCAATAAGGGCCTCATACTTAGCGATGTTATTAGTACATTGAAACTCTAATCAAAAGGAGAGAGGGACCAAATTTCCCTCAAGCGAGACCAAAGCTACACCTACCTCGGAGCCAGTCTGACATCTTGATCCATCAAAATACATAGATCCCACACAAGATCATGACTAATTGAAAAAATATCTTCATTAGGAAACAAGTCCAGACCAGGGAAGGTGCGAGATGAAGGAGAATATGCCAATTGATTGGAAACTACTTGAAATTTTATTGATTTATGAGTCATAAAATTTATGTCAAACTCACAAAGCAACATTACCCATTTCGCTAGCCTTCCAACAAGGCCAGTACTAGAAAATAAATGCTTTAGAAGATCAGTTTTCACAATAATGTGCATTTCGACATGAACAAGATAATGTCTTGGCTTCTACATTGTAAACATGAGAGTGAGAAACTATTTCTCCATGGTAGAATAATGAGTTTCATAATCAATGAGGACACAAATAATGTAGTAGACCACTCTATCCCTACCATCATCGTTGTATTGAGAAAGCAAGGCTACCAAAGCATACAATGATGCAATAAGGTAAAGAAAAAAATGTCTATCTTGCATGGTTGACATTAAGACAGGAGGATTGGCTAGATAACTTTTGATTGATTCAAAATATTTCTAGCACTCATCATCCCAAATGAAACTAAGATCTTTCTTCAACAAATGAGTGAATGGAAGGGTACAATCAACCAATTGAGATATGAATCTAGGAATAGCCTGGATCTTCCCTTGCAAACTTTGAAGTTGAGAGACATTTCTAGGTGGAGGCATGTTAACAATCACATCAATTTAATTTGTGTCGACTTTAATTCAATGAGGAGAAACCATAAACCCTAAAATTTTTCTTACATCCAAATTGAAGACACACTTAAGAGGATTTAGCCTCATCTTATAGAGTCAAAGCCTTTCAAAGATGAGATAAAGATTTCCTATGTGATCCCGATGGGTTACAAATTTTGCTAAGATATCATCAATGTAGTCTTTTAAGATTTTGTGAGTGAAGTCATGAAAGATTAGGGTGATCATCCATTGGTAAGTTGTGCCTGAATTCTTTAACCCAAACAACATTACCACATAACAAAAATTAGCCCAAGTGGTAGTGAAGGTTGTCTTATATTTATCTTTCGGGTAATATGAATCTAGTTATAGCCCGAGAAGCCATCCATGATGAACAACAAGGCATGGCCTATGGTCGATTCTTCAATCATATCGATATTACGCAATGAAAAATCATCTTTAAGAGAAGCCTTATTAAGATCATGAAATTCAATGCACACATGAATACAACCATCATGTTTTCTAATGGTAACAATATTTGAGATCCAAGGTGAATATTCAATAGGATAGATAAAGCCTACTTTTAATGGCTTCTCTATCTTATTCTTAACTAACAATGCAACCTTGGGATTCATCTTTCAGATCTTTTGTTTAATAGGCTTGGAATTGGGGTATAGGACAATATTGTGAACCTCAATAGACTCATCAATATTGGGTATGTCCTCATATGACCAAGCAAAGATATCAGGGTGATAATGTAAGAGTTCAGAGTGCTCCTTAGCTTCTTCTAAAGAAAGACATTTTCTGATCTTAATCACCTTTTCTAAGGATTTAGGATCCACAAAAAATTCACTAGTATCTCCCTTAAGGAGAGGACTACAGTCTTTAGAATGAGGTATCAAAACACCATCATCAATGTTAGATAGAGGAGCCTCCTTGTCCATATTCAAAACAAATTCTCCAAAGTATGATTGCTTATTCAAGAAATATGAGAATTGTCAGTTATGGTGAATGGAAGGCAAGTGGGAATAGGCACCTAAGAATTATTCTAGTGCTTCCTCTAAGGAAAATACATCTAGAGGAACTTTTTTAGGTTCTATTATATCCTCTCTATTGATTCAGGACGAGTTAGGTTGAGAGGTTCAATTGAAATCATGTTAACACTTTGCCATGGTTTTTGCCTAGATTGTTCAATAGAGCATTGTAGTCCCAAGTTACACTTGTGAGGCCTAAATGGGATATGGACCTAAATTCCTTATTCAATACACCCAAGACATTTACGACCATAACCATACTTAGAAATGAGCCTATATCCAAGGCCATAATGTCTGTAAAGCGTTAGAGGGAGGTGGTTCCACATAGAGAGTGTCATTCCACCAATGAGTGTCAAATGTGTCTACAAGACCACAACCATCCTTCTCATCAAGATTACAAACATTAACCTCTTTAATAAAAATTTGATTGCTCTCCTTAGTAGGGGAACAACTAGACTCTTGGATAGGATCACAACTTTCCTTCTCAACAGGAGGTTGATGAAATTTCTTAGCAGAGGTGTTTGAAGTTATCAGAAGATCAAGGTGGATAGGATTATCTTTATATTCTTCAATGAAGAATTTAGAGAAGTCCAAGGATCCTCAATCATCATGAAGACATCCATTTGGTTTAGAAGAAGAATTAGACGGGGAAGACTTAGGAATTTTTACTTTATGATGTTCCTCTTTCAAGACACTCGCTTTAGGGATGGTCTCTACGGATGAAACTACTGAAGAGCATGTCAACACATCCAAGGTTAGCAATGGAATATAATTCTTGAAAGTAGAAACAATTGAGGCTCGAACAAATACTACCAACTCACAAAGCTGGATAGCTTCAGGGTCAACCTTAATCATAACCACTTGATTATTAGCTACAAACTTTATAGAGTGATGTAGGGTAGAAGTAATATCTTCCATAGCATGAATCCGTGGTATTCCTAGAAGAATATTGTAAGGTAAAGGGTCATACATCACTTATACAAAAGTGGGTAAGGTAATAGGTGTTAGCAACAAGGGAAATATTATCATGCCTAGGGCTTGTCGACCAACATTATCAAATCCATGAATGTATAAAGAAGAAGCAACTAAAGAAGAAGAATCAATATTAATCTTAGGTAGCAGATCTATACCACAAAAATTGAGAGTTGAACCGATGTCAATAAGGGTACGTCTAATACCAATGTTGTTAACATTAACTATTATCATTAGAGGGTCCGCTTGCTTCTGCACATCCGAGGGTGGAAGTTCCTACAAATAGAACATAATATTCAGCGAATCCACATGAATATGATCCATAAACACATTCACATCAGCTGACCTAGCAAAGGCAGGAATGGCGATCTTTTGTAAGGCTTCCTGAAGCATACCTTGGTAAACCAGAGCAGTTTGAAGCAAATCCCAAAGTGAGATCTTAGCTGGAGTAACATGGAGTTTCTTGACAAGATCATAGTCTCTAGGTGCTTTAGTCATGGGTTTAGGAGCTAGAGGAAGACTTGGTTGAGAAGGTGTTAAAGAAGTAGGAACTTGAGTAGGTTGAGGTGTAGGAATAGAATATTGTTGATTCAATTTTTGATGATTCCTTTTAGTGCTGTATGTGTGCTTTACGACATTATAAGAAGTGGAGTTTGTAGCTCATACAAACCTTGTATATAAATCCATCAGGTCATTATAATATGAGACCCCACAGATAGGATGAATCTTCTTAGGAGAAGGGATGGATGGAGTCAAGTAAACAACAAGTCTCTTAGGCCTTGGGGAAGCCACAAAGACTAAAACAACATTCATCGACTTCTCAACCGACGAAGAAGAAGTAGATGTTTGTGAAGAAGAAGTTTGTTCAAAACATCTGTAAATAGATGAAGATGATTCTAATAAATCATCTAGAGCATCATCTAACATATCAAAATATTCCTTAGAGAAATAATTATCATAAACATTAAAACATTACAAAAAAAGATTTGACATGGTTCATGTTAGGTTCACCAAAATGTAGAGAAGGGGGATCCATTGCTCACGAGTCTCTCGCTTTCCAAGAGAATCCTAGGGAATGAACTGCCCTAAAATACCTCAAACTTAGCTTAATTGAATCAAAAGGATAAATGAAGAAATTTCAAAGAACAAAATATTAGGAATGACTTTCAGACAAACTACTTCAAAAACTGGAAGAGAAAAATTAGGAGATCTCAATCATAGGTGTAGCTCTCGAGCAAAGGATGACAATTTGTGATTAGGACACCAACACAAAATTCTGTAGTATTAGAAGGAAATTGGCGTCTTGTATAGATAGAAAGCTAAAACCATTGAACATAAATGAAATAATCCTACTAACATTCCCAAATTTGAGGTTTGTCTAACTAAACAAATTAACAGAGAATAGTAAATGCTAGAAAATACTAAGGAGAGTAAAATAATGACTTATGAAAGGTATTGCATTCAAGATCTTCCTCCAAGATTCACTTGGACAACCTACACACAAGATGAATGAGGAAAAATGTTGGGCTTGTTTCAGGGCTTGCCGCAGTCAAACCCCTGTTTTGGTGTTCCCACCTCCACAAATAGCTATATAGATAGAAAAAATGGACAAAGTAAACAAATAAGAAGTGATAAAAGCAATACTTGCTCAAGGAGGAGAACCTGTATCACAAGATAACAAATGAAAAAATTATCTATTCACAAATAGACAAGAATCAAGAGAGTGTTACCAATAGTTTGTGACCCCCTCTTGACTACACAAACACATTGTTAAATGCTTGCAAGAGAGCTTTGGTTGTTGGAGGGACCTTAGTCCAACAGGACTTCACCATAGAAGCAAGATCAAGAAGAGAAGAAGTAGAGAATGGAGTGAGATTGAAATATTGAAGTGTTTGAATGAGAGAGAACCTCCGAAATGAGAGCAAAGAGAGGGTTTTGTTGCCGCATGAGGCAGGAGGAGCCGTTACACTCAAAATTTTGACTATAGGGACACGTGTCACAAGTCAATATTTCAAGATTCCCATTTCAAACTTTGAAGAACCATGTGGATGCTAACACACCGCACAAATGTTTGCACTTCGCACAGGCACCCAACTCAACATTTTCCTAGAAATGAGGTTGCAAAATATTGTCGCTTCGTCATTGGTCCTCATGGTATCGAAAGTATGAAATTTCGACCCATAAGGTTCTTGTCATATATGTGTTTAAGCATAATAAATACCAGGCCAAATGCACAAATATGAAAATTTTCCCTAGGGTGCAATTTTATGACATTACAACTTGAAATCTTGCTACCATATATAGTTCTTGGATAATGTCAGGTCTAGATGTTGTCAAATACATCAAGCTTCCAATTATTGACCTATATTGAGTATGATTTGATTCAGGTGACCCATCACCTTTTCTAAACTTTCACCCTATCATCATTGATGCACTAACTGGCTTGTATTCTTCCATCTTGAACATCTTGAACATTTCCTTGACATACTTGGTTTGTGATATGAAAATTCCATTCTCTGACTAAGCAATTTACAAACCAAGAAAAAGTGATAATTCACCAAGCATAGACATCTCAAATTCCTTTTGCATCTCTTCTACAAACTTCTTGCACATTTTGTCATTGCTACCACCAAAAATAATGCCATCAACATAGATAACTACAATCACCTGATGCACACTTTATATATTGGTGTAAATATTGTTGTCTACAATCCCTCTTTTGAGAAATGTTGACTTGAAATCGATCTGATATACCTTAAAATTATTATAGAATGAATATTCCAAGAACATCCTAATTTCTTCCAATCTAGCCACAAGAGAAAAAGTTTTTTCAAAATCAATAGCTTCTACTTGAGCATATCCTTTGAAAACTAGTCTTGCCTCATTTCTCATTACCTTCCCATCTTAATTCAATTTTTTTTTAAACACCCATTTGGTACCGATTACATTCTTATCCTTAGGTCTTGAAACAAGCTCCCAAGTCTTATTCTTTTCAATATTATTTAATAGATTCTTCCATTGCTTTTATCCTATTCCCATCTTTGCTAGCCTCTACAAAAAATTTAGGCTTAATTTCAAGTAACAGACAAAATTTTACCTATTCATTCAATCTTGATAACCTTCTCCTGGTCATAACTACATCATAATTGTCTCCAAGAATTTGATTTTCAAAATGATTTCTCTGAGCATATTTAGCTAGAGCTTTTGTATTTTCGAGCTTTGAAACTCTTCTTTTGTATTTTCATCTTCTTCATTTATACTTTCATATTCTTCTTTTGTACTAGCTAATTTTTCAAGATACAGATTCCTTTTAACAAATGTAAAATTATGTAGATCCTCTTTAATTATCACATTTATGCTCTCAAGAATCTTTTGCAATCTCTTATTATAACATTTATATGCCTTTCTCCTTTATGAGTAGCAAAGAAAGATACCTTCATTTGATCTTGAATCAAACTTGCCCAAATTATCTTCATCCCTTATGATGTAGCATCTACTTTCAAATATTATGAAATACTTGATAGATGCAAGTCTCTCATACCATAACTCATTTGGTGTCTTGTAGTTTTTTACTTTCATAGTCCTCTATTAAGGATATGTACAACAATATGAAAAACTTCTCTCCAATACATATAAGGAAACTTGGCTTCATTTAGCATTGTCCTAGCCATTTCTTAAACTATTCTACTTTATTTCAACCACTCCAATTTTTGAGGAGTTCTTGTAGTTGAATATTGTCTTTTGGTTCCATGTTCTTCATAGAATTCTTGAAATTTATAGGAAGTAAACTCACCACCTCTACCAAACCTTAGGAATTTGATATTTGATCCCATTTAATTTTCAACCATAGCCTTAAAATTTTAAATTTACTAAAATCTGAATATTTTTTCTTAAGAAAGAAACCTAAGTCATTCTAGTAAAATAATTAATGAATAACACAAAATACGTCTCTCCTTGAAGGGTTTTTATCTTTGCAGGTCCACATAGGTCTATATGAACCAACTCCAATGGATCTGTAGTAGAATTCTCCTTTATATTGAATCTTCCTCTTTTTTTCTTCCCTAGTTAACGTTCTTTGCAAAAGGCTCTTGCAAGCTTAGTAATTTTTGGCATATCTCTCATAGTATGCTTGGAATTGATCTTCGTAAGGTTATCAAAGTTGATATACCCTAATTCTTTTATACCATAGCCAAATTTCATATAATTGTCCTAAAAGATAGCTTCTTCCTTTGACTTCAATGAGATTGTACATATTTCCTTCTAACCTTCTTGCTTTTGCAACAATATTTCTATTTTTTATGATTTCACATCCTTGAGCATGGAATATGAGATTGTAGCCTTTTTCACACATCTGAGTTCTTGCAGCTGAATATTGTCTTTTGATTCCATGTTCTTCATAGAATTCTTCAAATTTATAGGAAGTAAATTCACCACCTCTACCAAACCTTAGGAATTTGATATTTGATCCCATTTCATTTTCAACCATAGCCTTAAAATTTTAAATTTACTAAAATCTTCAGATTGTTCTCTTAAGAAAGAAACCCAAGCCATTTTAGTAAAATAATTAATGAATAACACAAAATACCTTTCCCCTTGTTATGTTTTTATCTTTATAGGTCCACATAGTTCTATATGAACCAAATCCAATGGCTTTGTGGTAGAATGCTCCTTTATATTGAATCTTCCTTTTGCTTTCTTCTCTAGTTGACATTCTTTGTAGAAGGTGCTTGTAGGCTTAGTAATTTTTGGAATATCTCTCATAGAATGAGCTTGAAATTGATCTTTACAATATTATCAAAGTTGATATACCATATTTTTTTATGTCATAGCTAGCTTTCATCTGATTGCTTAAAATATAGCTTATTCCTTTGATTTCAATGAGATTGTACATATTTCCTTCTGACCTACTTGCTTTTGCAACAATCTTTCTATTTTTTATGATTTCACATCCTTGAGCATATAATGTGAGATTGTAGCATTTTTCACACATACGACTTACACTTATAAGGCTATGCTTTATTCCTTCAACATATAGAACATCATATGTCCTAGATCTTCCATCAATGCTTAAAGATCCTTTCTCATAAATCTTTGCAGTAGTATTATCACCACATTTAGCTTAACCACCATTCCACTTCTAAAGTTAATGAATTTAATTTTATCTTCAATCATGTGACTAGAGAACCCACTATTAATGACCATGGATTTTATTGAGCATGAAATGTAGTTTGAACAGTCATTAAATTTTTTAGTCTTTTGATTTTTATTCTTCGTTTTCCTTTTTTTTAGGTTCTTACTTTTGACTAGCAAAAATATCCATATTCTCTTTCTTTTCTTGTCTAGGAGATTTTTGAAAACCACTTCTACAAAACTTTTCCTTATGCCCAAAAATAAGCACCATCAAGATGATTCTTACTCTTCTAGGTCAAAATTCTTGGAAGATACAAAAGACGAATGCCTAAATAAATTCCTAAAATTGTGATCTTCAAGATGATATTTCTATGTCTCAATTGAATTTTTTTAAATAATCAAATGCATGTATGGTATTAAAAAAGATCTTAGAGCTTGATATTAAAAGAATAACTTCTTGCATTCTCATGGTAAATATCTATTTGACACTCTAACAATGTTTTACTCATTAAAATAAAAATAATAGATTGTTATATAATTATGTTTTATGTGGATGGATTACTTATTATGAGTAGTATTAACTTCTAAATCCACTTATACAGAAGTAAATTGAATCAATAAATTTTTAAATGATTAATTCAATTATTCTCTATTATTTCTTGAGAAAGGTTATATCCAATGATTTTTCATTCCATTGCGGCACCTTAAGATACACATTTGATTTTTTTATAAATTTAATATGATGGATTGTAAACCAATTGTTATAAATATAAGTAGACATTAAATTGGACCATTAAATACAAAGTGAAAAGACCAATCCTACTTTATATAGACAACTAGTAACAAATTTTACCTGACTATTTCTTGCCATAATATTACTTATGCAGTAGGCATTGCATTTAAAATTATGAAAAGGTCCATATATGGATCAATGGAGAATGAAAAAAAGAATATTAAGGTATACAAAATGTACACTTATTTATGGAATTTATTATTACTACACCAAAAATATTAATTTTTTGGTTATTGTGATGCTAACTATGTTAATTATTTTATTCCTAAAAAAATCTATCTATGGTCATGTCTTCAAATATTATGTAGATGCTATCACATGGAGTACTGAAAAGCAACTTCTTATGAGTCTTTCATTGATAGAGGTTTAGTATAGGAGTGCAAAAAAGTAGTAAATGAATTAATGTAGCTTATGTGATCACTAGAAGATCTACATTTAGATACAATTGGCGAGAGTATCACTTTATAGTGTGATATTCAAATATTTTATTACTCTTTCCAATGATCTTATACAAAACTAAAGAACATAACACATAAAAAACCTTATACACTATATTTGGAAAAAGTTCTCAATGATAAATTTACACTCCAATCCTACCATACTAATGGTTAACTCACAAATATGTTAACTAATTTTTATAAAATTACAATTCCTAACCTTATGGAGTTGTGATTGAGAGGGAGTGTGCATGAAAATTTCACCTCCTAGTGGCTAAATTTCTATGTAATTCCTAGACATATGAAAGAAATAAAAGCACTTGTAATACCTACAAGCTTTAGACAAGATCTAAGGGAATATAGATAAGGCATACAAGAAATATGTGTAAGACCTATGAGAATTATGCATCTCTTATTTTGGATTCATTCTTTTTAAAATAAGTGTATTAATACCTATGTGTACATATAAGATCTATAGGAATTATGTAACAAGAACCTAAGAGGACTATTTTATGAAAACTCCTTAAAAAGGCTATAACAATAATCTTTATAATACCTCTTTTATCATTTTTTTTTTATAAAACTAGGGTCTAAATTATGACAAAAGGTTTATCATGTAGTCTAGAACATATTTTACTTATTTTGGTATATATTTTATCACTATGACATGCTTGTCAAAGAAGTCTTGCATCATTGAGGAAATACCATCTTTTCTTATCAAGAAATTGAAAACATGAACCCCCTATAAACATTAAGGGGAAGTATTAGAGAACAATTTTTTATTAGGGAGTTACACTTATTATAAGTGGTGCTAATAACATTAATAATGATTTTATAATTATAAGATTTAATACTATCGTATTATAAATTATGACATTAGTAATATTAAGTTAGAGATGATTTATAAAAGTATTGTTTTAAAATATTAAATAATCTATTCATTAGCTGAAATAAATTCAAATGATCATTTGGTGAAAATTTACTAATCCCTATATGAAAGGTCAAGAAATATATCAACCAACCTATTTTTATTTCTTAATAGGGAAGAATACATTGTAGATTTATTAAATAATTTCATATATATCATTGGATATGTGTGTGAAATAATTTAGCATAACTACTTAAGATATTGAGGCATTGGAAGAGTAAGAGGAGCGATTGTGAAAGTTGGTTTCTTAGTTCTAATTGATAAATATTATGAAGATTTATCATGCAAAGGAATGTTTCTTTTGTGGGGGGTTTTTGACCATAATATTTTTGGCACATAGTTTATGTGTAATGTGTCAATACTTATGTATGATGCAAATTATATTTCAATTATTTATTTCTACAATATTTAATCTTTCATTTTTAATTATTAGATACCTATATATCCCAATCTCGAACAAAATGGGCACAACCCTATGAGTAGGGTGAAATCTAATTGTTCCTATCATTGATCCCATCACTCCCCTTCCAATTCGCTATTATATTTTCACTCTATTTGTACTCAAATAGGATTCCTTAATTTTTCATTGTTGTCACCTTGCATATGCTTACAAACACAATGAAAAGAAATGAAAAAAAAACAATACAATTGTAGTTTCATATTAAGGATTTCTCATTTACTTATAAATGTTATAGGGTTTCTCTATTTATAATATGTATGTATTTTAGAAGGCATGTCATTTTAAATATAATATGTTGGATTGCACTTTTATATTTTCATAGGATTCTCCTTATAATATTAAACATTATAAAGGGAAATAAATGTAGTTTACCCACTTGTACTCAATTATACTTCCTTAGTCTCTCATGGTCACCACCTTGCACATGTTTGCAATCAAAATAAAAAAGAGATCAATAAAAAATGAAATGATACTTTCATATTTAGGGATTTATTATTCATATGTGATATGTTTCTTTCTATATGTAATCATTTTTTTATTTTTTAATATAATATATTGAATTATAATTTTATGTTTTATAAAATAAATATTTAAAGTTGAGTGGGGATCCTAATTTGATTGGCTAAAGCATCTTGTTGTAGGCAAGAGGTCACAAGGTCCAATCCCCCATCCTTATGGTACTAGAGGGCGTGTTGTGCCAACATCGTTAGTCACAATAACTTTTTTACCAAGAGCATTATATGTTATAGGAGGAATCACCAATTCCTACAATCTAAAATAAATAAAATATATATTTAATGTTAGGGCTCTCCTCTCCTATTCATTTGGTTGATTGAGTTAAATCTATTATCGTTCTAAGGAAAAATACAATATAGCGACCCCTAAAAGAAGGATGGATTGAGCTTAATTTCGATGGTGCTTCTAAGAGGGATCCTAGAATGTCGAGGGCTAACTGCATCTTTATAAATCATTACAATGAACTGATCCAAGAATTGAGCATTTTGTTGCCACCTTGGACAAACAATGATGTAGAAATGTTAGCGTTGTGGCATGAGCTAAATGGAGGAGTGAGACTCGGGATAAAGAAAATCTTAGTTGAAAGTAATTCTCTCATCACAATAAATTATATTTGTAAAGAAAAAACATGTAACTAGAAACTAAACAAGTTGTTGACCGACTGCATCAAGTTGCTAAGAGATTTTGATGATTTCATGACTAGTCACATATTCGAGGAAGGAAATAAAGAGTTTGACACATTGGCCAATGTGGCTATTGATGTGACCAGTGGTTCATAGAGGTTGGGGTGACAAAGCATTAAATGTGTCATCACATTGAGTTTGTGTTTCCCACACCTGGGTGATGCATATCATGTTTATGATGATAGTTTATGGTCCAAGGTACATGAGGATTAAAGGGAATCTTTTATGACATGTGGTGGTGGGATGCATGTTGGTTTTCCACTTTATCGATTCACATCAGAGGCTATCCACCTCCAGGAATGCATCGGGGCATGGATGCTTGCCCCATCATGCATCATCCATCGATCAAATCTATTACTAATCGTTGTTAGTGTACCCTCTGGTTGCATTAATTTAAAATATGATGGAAATTTAAAATGTTGCATTAATGCAGTGCAATCTAAATATTGCAAGTTTCAAATTCAATTTTGTTAATGTATTAATTTAAAAGGCTATATACTTTCTCGTTTTTTCATTTTCCTTTTTTTAAATTTCACTATTAACATGTAATGTTTTTATATTTAGTCTTGATGTTAAATTTTGGTGACAATAATTGTTTTTTTAGATAATTATTTTTTAATAATTTTTTTTAAATTTTATTTTATATATAAGAAATGAAAAGAAATTAATACAAATAATACAAATATCTTAATTATTTTATGGATAATATTTTTAATTCAACATATTTGGATATTTATTTACATATAAAATTATGTTTACTTGCTAAAATGATGGTATCTAATTGATTTTTAATTTTAGACTTATTTTGAATGGTAGAGAATTATAATAGTTTTGTAATACCCCTCTGTTTTGTTTCTTGTGCGGTTTGCTTTATGCTATGTTTGGTTGCAGCTACTTTGATATTGGATATATTTTGTTATGATGCTTTGATCGCTACTATTGAGCGACAACTATATTATGTGATGTGATTTGGTTATCTCAGGCTTTAGTTTACATGCTTTAATGATGTAATGATGTTAGTAGATATAACATGTGATTTTATATGAGATTATTGGATTATAATGGAAGTGTCAGTTTTGATGATTGTATTGGTGAAGGGGACAGGTTCGCATCACTTGCTTGCGAGCGCCTTGCGAATCTGTGATTTCTCCTTCACGGTGTGTATTATATGTTGGATATATTGTATGATGTTGTTTACTTGGTTTCAGGATTGCAGGTACATGACATCGACTCCACCTGGTTTCACAGGTTTGAGCGTGTCGATCCAACGGTTAAGTTGAACGGGAGATAGTAGCTAGGTAACATGTGTCAAGTCCACGCCCTAGCCTAAGTGTGTAATCAGCTTTGGTTGTTGAGTCATAGTTTACCTTATTTTAATATTATTTGATTCTGAAAGGTGCGTATTTATTTAATCAATATTTAGAATAATTGCATTTAAATCATGTTGATGGTTATTTAATTTAAATTATGCAATGTGGATAAAAGTTTATATCTAAATTAATTAATTATATTTAATTTATTTAATTAATTAAATTTAATCCAAGGGGGTTGAATTTAGTTATTAAATAATTAAATTTGATGCAAGAAAATGAAAGGAAATAAAATAATTAAAATTAATTTTAACTTGTGGAATTAAATTAGAAATTGTAATTAAATGTTTATTTGGGAAAGGAGTTTCAACTTTGGAAATTAATTTATTATTTGAAATTGCATTATAAATTGAAATTGAAATTGAAATTAATATCTAATTTGCAAGCAATGTGAATTAGGGTTGTAAAAATTGAAATTGAAATTGAAATTGAAATTAATATCTAATTTGCATGTAATGTGAATTAGGGTTGTATTAGGTATTTTTGATTTATAAAGAATGCATGTTTTAATTTTAGAGAGAAAAAAGCTTTTAGAAAAATTCATTTTTACAGCAGAGAAGAAATTTTGGGAAAATTGCATCAAGAAAGGTTTGAAGAGAGTTTTGATTGTAGAATTGATTGGAGGAAAGATTGTTGCATTTGTTGGGTGTTGGATTGGATTCGTTGGATGATTGAAGGAAATTAAGGAAATCTTTGGAGGAGGCTTGCATCAGAAATTCATCTTTCCTATAGCTTTTTGAACCAGGTTTTTCTCTTTGTGTTTTATTGTTCTTGGTTACTTTTAAAATAATAGTGAATTAAGATTTGTTTGTAAACTTGCTATAGAAAAGAAATTTGTAATTAGAAGAAAAGAATAAAATAAATTTTAAGCTTTTGCTTTCTGTGAAAATTCTTTAGTAAAATTGTGAAAACCTTAGTAGAATTTAACTGATTAGAGAAAATGGATTAAAGGAATAGGTGTTGAAACTATGTGAAATTGTGATGTTCTCTGAAAAATTTGCATAATTTTACTTCTAAATGAATGTTTCAGAAAAATTTCTTCAATTTATTTAGTAATGGAAATTCTGGTTAAATATATATATATATATATATATATATATATATATATATATATATATATATATATATATATATATATATATATATATATATATATATATATATATATATATATATATATATATATATATATATATATATATATATATATATATATATATATATATATATATATATATATATATATATATATATACATATTTAATTAATATACATATATATACATATGTAAATACATATGATATATATAAATATATTTTTACTGTTATAAATTTTATTTTTTTATTCCCCATTGCCGTTCGTACGATGTTCATGGTTTTGGGTTGAAAACCGAGATGTTATTTTAAAATAAAATTCGTTGTATTTTGGGGGAGGCTTGGGAGGAGTTGCCTCCACCGCCACCCCCATGAGGGGACGACTGTGGAGGAAGGGCCTCTGCAGCCCCCTCCCCTCTCCCGTCACTGCCTTTGCTTTGTGAGAGGCGCCGCTGCCATTGGCAGTGCCCTCCACACAGTGTGTGGAGGGAGCACTGCCCTTGGCAGCGCCGCCCCTCATAGTTTGTGGCCACCCAAGTTTGGGGTTCGGTTGTGCTATGCACAGCCGCCCCCCAAACATTGGGGCTTCCATGGCAGTTGGATATGGATTCGGCGGTGCAGTGATTTGCATGGTTCGGATTTGGCCGCCATTCCCTTTAAGGTTACTTGGCGGGGCATTACAAGTTTTATTAATATTGTTGATATCCTTCATTTATGGACTTGACACATGCTTTTATTTCTTATTTTGTACCCCCATTACATGATTATAATATGGACCTAATGATACCTATTCAAAATTAATCTTTTGATGCTTGTTCACCCACTCTCTCTATAGATTATCAAACCACTTTTACATCTTTTTTCTAAAATTTTAAAATAATTTTGTATAATAGGTTATAGAGGTATTTGTAATTTAAAAACACATTTACCTAAGTTAGCACTAAAAATAATGTAGAATATATTATGTAGGTATATGCATAATAGAATACAGGTACTATCTATGCCATATAAAAATAATTCTTTTAAATTCTTTTATTTTTTATTTCATATGCCAATCAATTAAATACATAAAATTTATTTCACTTTATTTCATAATTATTTTTTTATTATACATATATTTTAACCTTTTAAATATATATTTTTTATTAAAACCTTTTAAATATTTTATTTAAAGAGTTTTTATTTATTTACTTAAAAGCTATTTTAATTGTTATTTTATATTTATTTAAAGAACTATTTTTATTTATTTTATTTTATTTACTTATTTTTGTTTTAGTTCTTAGGTAAATGTTAAAACTAAGATATCTATTTTTAGAAAAAAAATAAATTATGCAAATGAAGTTTAATATTTTTTAGTGTCTCTTATCATATTTTAAAATCCATAATATTTAAACTAATTCAAAGAAAAATTATATCTTTCATTTCTAATTTCTATCCAATATTCTCTAAGAAAGAGTAGGAAATTTTGGGAGTTAGAGGAAGAATCATGTGCAATAGATTGTTAAGTTGGTTATCTCATGAAGCATCTTGACCACTTCTGATTTTTTTGATATGTATCAAAAATTTAGGAATAATGTGACACATTCTCATCATGCGAATTGGGGACATTTTTAGGAGAAGATATAATAGAATAAATGTAAGTTATTAGACACATAATATATATAGATAGTAGATGAACAAGCATCAAAAGATGAATCTTGAAAAGGTATCATTAGGTCCATATTATACTCATGCGCATTGAGGGTGCAGAATGAGAAATAAAAGCATGTGTCAAATCCATAAATGAATGATGCCAACAACATTAATAAAAACATTATAATTCTCTACCATTCAAAGATATCTATTTATTTATTTTGTCTAATTTGAATTAGTTTAATATTCATTCATAATGAGTAATATTAAACTATTACATAATCTAAAATTATAAGAGTATACTATTAAAAATAATAATGTAGAAATAATTTTAGATTATGCTATAGTGTAACATCCCGCCATGTAACCCTAGAGGAAGATGCAACTACTACGAAAGTGTACAATTTTTTTAAAAGTACAATTAATAACATGAAAGTTACACTACACTATCACAAACATCCTATAAGGCACGTGACTAAGCTTACAACTGAATCCCATAATGTAAAACAATAACTCATTCACAACATATAAATTATTACTCATGTATTAAGAACATATATTCAAAGCATTAAACATCACATAAGATAGAAGTACATAAAAGATCCATAGATTACATACATTCCAATAATGTTACAAAAATTATTCCTAGAATGAGGAAGATCATACTAAAGTGTTACAAATTACAAGAGTCCTCCTCAAATATAATTGAGGAGTAATGCAAATACAAAGTGTCCAACTAATACAATATATCAAATGAATGAAACTTATCAACTGATACACTCAAGCTCTCCAACTAGAAGATCCTGCCATCACAAACATAAGAAGGGAACCCAACGGAGTAAGGTGCACGTTCCACCCAACCAAGTGGTACCCAAAGGCCCACCCACCATGCTAGGAGATAGTAACAAGGCTTCCTAGACAAGACCAACTACCTCTAGACACAGGCTAAAACAAGACTAAACTAATCAAATACAATTATAACACTAATATAATGGTTACGTTGCTTCCAAATTAACATAATCAAGTATGACTACTGAACCATACACATAAACCATTGTCATAGGAAGAGTGTCATCACACTAGCTTGACATGGTTTACCCAATGCAGATCTTTATAGGTTACTGGCCCTCTATCTGGTTAAACCCTAACAACCTCAACTGATCTTTGGACCCCATTCTCACTCATGCGGGATCAACTTACCTTTCAAAGGGACAAGGCAGATGACCTTCACCATTCCAAGCCTTCCCACTCATCCCAAGCCCAAATGAGCAATTAAGTCCATGAGTGAGGATAACTTATCTGAATTAAAATGAGATGCTACCTGAAACCCCTAATTACTTTAAATTATTGTTTTCACTTGCTTAACTACTTTCGATAGGTTACTCAGTTTTCCTCTTTAGGACTCTGGCCCCTAACAAAAGCCACTCTCCTATTGACAACACTCGGATCAAAACCAACACCCAAGGGTAACATAGTGCACAAAACCAGATAATAAAACCCACTCCAAACATAGGAGGAAACACTTCCCCATTTGTGGTAACCGGGTGATTAACTGAATACAACTATATGCACTACCCAAGAGAAATCAAAGGGTTGACAATAATATACAACAAACCCAAATATTAAAATACCACTTCTGGAAGACTTACATAATAACTACTAACACTTTTGACCAATTTCCCCCAAAACATGTTCACATAAAAAAAACAATTAAAAGGGCAATAAAAACAAGAAATAAATCTATCATTTGGATTTCCTAAATCCAATTTCGTTTAGTGAAATACAGTAATATATATTGCCCAAATAAACTAACTAAATAAAATTTATTTTACAGACATAGAAGAAATCAAATCTATCTGTTAACTTCAATTTCTCAATTACTTTTAAATAACATACCAATTTCTTCTATAACATATTTCCATTATAATATCATCAAATTGTGCATTTATAGCATGCACCTAACTTAAAACAAATATATTTAAATAAATATATTCAAATATATATAATTATATATATATATGTATATATACCTATAATTATATATACATAAAAATATTATTTATTTATTTAAACTAAAATATCTTATTAAAAACCAAATAAACATATATTTAATATATATATATATATATATATATATATATATATACATATATACAATATATACAATATATTCCATATATATTAGAAACTTAAAACTTAAAAATAAATATCGCATTTACAAAGTGGACTAATCCCATTTCAAAGGTTTGCGTGTATTAGCGGAGGTTAACTGTATACATACAACCGAGCCTCCTTAAAAGTGGTTGCAGCTGTGAAAACATGTGGGGCTATGGAGGGAATACCTCCACAGTTCCACTCCCTTATGGGAGTGGCGGTGGGGGTAGCACCTCCCCAACCTCCCTTAAACCAAACATTATACCTCAAAAAATCCATTAACAAAAAAGAAACTTTGATGATTGAATAATGAAGTTTTCATACGGTCATACTACATGGTTTTCAAAATAAGAATTCCAAACTGGGTTTTTTTCGAGATCAATTTCAATCTGGAATATTTATACAGTATATAAAAATATATGAATATATATATATTATATATATATATATGTATGTATATGTATATGTATATATTTGTGTGTATATATATATATGTACATATATAAATTTTATCAGAATGATTGCCTTAGTCGGGAAAATAATTTTCACAGATAATTTTCTACAGAAGAGTTTCTCAATTCTACACAAAGGTTTTCAGATTTCCTTCCAATAAACAAATATATAGGAAGAAGCACAATAAATTTCTCTAGACAACAAATCTAAATAGGAAAATGGATTAATATTTCTCTATAGATAACATTTATAAAAATTCTCAAGAGGTTCTCTACAAAATTCTACAGAGAATTTAATTCCTTCCCAACAAGATTTTCCAGTTTCCTAATATTTTTCTTCTGGTTCTTCATTGTTTAAAAACAATCCCAAATAAAACTTGCAATAATTTCTATAGAAGATTTCATGGAAAGTTTCAGACACGACATTTTTCAATTTAACAAAACACTCAAAAGCTTCTTAGTTTGTACAGGCAATAATTTTCCAGACAACAAATTAATATAAGAACCTTTCCAAAATGAAATGAAATGAAATAACAAAGGAACCTGGATTCCAAACGCTTGAGGGGATGTATATTGATGTAGAACTTCTTCCACATAAAAAAGCTTCTTCCGAAACAAACAAAGCTTCCTCTAGAAAACAAAACCACTTCCAAAGCCAAATAATTTTTTTCCCGAGACTATCTTTTCCCAATTTTTTTAACAACCAGAATACAACAACAAAACTCAATTTTTAAACAACCTTTGCCCCCCAAAATATCCTGCCCTCTCGTGTGTGAAGTAACTTCCTACCTCTCTCTGTTTCAGCAATTATTCTCTCTGTGAAAACATTTTCCCAACAACCGTCATTAAAATTTTCCAAACACACGTCGAAAAACAAATATCTTCTAAATCAATTAACACTAATCCCTCTAGATATTTCTAGATATTATTTCTTTTTAATAATTTCAAATTCACATAGTATTTCTAATTTAAACTTAATTCAGTTAATTTAATTACTTAATAAAATAAATTTAATCCTAAGATTAAATTATTTAACCAAATAAATTAAATTAATTAATTAAATTAAATTACAATCTTCTAACATAATAAACAAGATTAATTAAATAATCATTTAAAACATTTAAAGTATTTATTTTCCTTAAACACACTTTGCAACATAAATAACATGAAGGAAAAAATGAACAACATAATAACAAAACATAACCAACTAAATCGGCAACACACTATGACCAGGGTTGTGGATTGATAAGGGAAACCTAGTTACAATCTCCCAATCAACAATACCATTGGGAAATGGACACACTTAAACCTATGAAACCAGGTGGAGTTGATGTCTTGTTCCTGCAAACTTGCAACAAAGCATCTATTGAACATGCATATATCATAATCAAACACACTGTGAAGAGAGAATCAAAGAATCGTAGGGTGCTCGCAAGCGAGTGATGCAATCCCGTTCCCTTCACCAATACAATATCACAACAACTGACAAGTCTAACATCAATAAAATACTCATGAGCATATGACAATATTAATTCAAATAAACACTATGCTAATCAAAAGCATGTCATAATAATAACATCATAATAATGTACTCTCACATCATAATATAAAACTAACATCACTCCAAAGTTAGCGATCAAATAATAAAAAAGTATCATAGTGTATCAAAGTCAAGGTACTAACATAAAACATAAGTATAAAAAAGAAACACATTGCTTGATCAAAGGAGAAAAACAAAGGGGTGCTACAAATAGTCTAACATTTCTCTACTCATTATGAATGAATATTAAACTAATTTCAATTAGATAAATAAATAAATAGATATATAGTTTTAGATTATGTAATTTAGTCTAATATTTTCTTAAATAATATTATAAAATTTATACATAATACTCATGTATAATTTTAAATAATTTTAGTATTATTATAATTCTAAACTTACATAAAATTATTTTTAAAACAATATAAAAAATAATGATTATGATATCTTAGTATAAGTAAATGTACTTTTAAATTATAATTAGAGAGCTATAATATTTTATGTATTCTAACCTAATAAAATAATTAAGATATTCTATTTATCTAGAAATAAGTTATAGAGATATATGTATAATTTTAAATATCTATTATATTTATTTCACATGGAGCATAGATAGTACCTTTATTCCATTATATTATACATATACCTTTATAATCTAAAAAATTATACATATACCTACATTAAAGAACAAATATATCTTTCATTTCTAGTATTTTCTTATATCACCTTTTAAATAAAAAAAATAGTTCTTTAAATCCATAATTTAGTATAATTCTACTTTATAATTATTGCATGATACATTTCTAACATTTCTAAAATTATAAAACTAGACATAATTATTTTAGTCTAATAGTATAATGTAAGAATTAGTTTAAGTACTCTAATGTTCAATAACCTCTCATTGAAATAATACTCTAATAATGTGAGATAGCATGTTGAATGTTATACTTCAGTTATTAGACTCTGCATGATGAAAATTGCTCATATTAGGTATTATCTCAAAATAGGTAGGTTAAATAAAATGAAATAAATCTTTAAATTAAATAAAATAATTTAAAAGATTAAAATTTATGTATTATATATAATAAACTATACTATATTTTTATTTATAATAGTGTAACGCCCCGTCAGGGAGACCAGGGAACGTCATGTCACTAACACTAATCTACTAAATAATTCTTTTTTTAAACATTTAATAACAACATGTGACTAATAACCTAACATGAATGTTCTCGAGTTCCACAACTACGCTACTAAAGTAATTAAACATCATAACACATCAAGAACTGTATATATCAAATCATGTGAATAGTCGTATCTAGATTATAATACATCAAGAATTACATTACAAGTTCATTTACAACAAGCGAGATTGTGACAAATCTCGATACATCAAAAGTAACAATACAATGAAACCTCATGTAACATCATGAGTGTGTACAATAAAGAATGATATCAAGAATAAATGATGACCAAGTCCACAAACTCATCTGACGAACAACTTCGTGAACGATGTGTATCCAGGATCCTGCTAAGAACAAGCATGTCTCGAACAATATCACCTACAGGGGACCCAATGGAAGAAATGGAACATTCCTCCCAACCATGTGGAATTCAAAAGCCCACCCCCGTGCTAGGAGATAGAATAGGTCTTCAAGTCAAAATAGACAACAAGAAGAACATCACATAATACATGGTCGACATACATGACATCACAATGACAAGATAACTGACATACTCCCAAAGGCGACTCACAATCACCAATGACTCAACACAAGAGAACTAACAAGTGTACAAGGATAGGAGTGTCATCACATAAATGTAATAGGTTATCCTAGATAGCCTTCTTAGGTTACCGTCCCTCTACTAGAGTTACCCTAGCAACCTCTAATGACTTTCGACCCCTATATGAGCTTATATGGCTTCGAATCACTTCTCAAGAAGATGAAGTGTTTGAGTTTCCATTCCGGGCCTTCTCAACCTGCTTTAACCTAAACAAGTGTTAAAGACCAAGGTGAGGCAAACATTATCGGAAAGGTTAAATATTAGCTAACCAAACCCCTAAAGCTTAATTAAGGTTATCACTGCATTAAACACTTCCGAGAGGTTACCCATGCAAACACTTCTGGGTTCAGTCCCTGACGGAAGCCACTCCTCCTAAAGTACAATTTCTCAAAATGACTAAAAAATAATGCCAACATGCATGCAAAAAAAAATTCTTAACAAAGACTAAAAGTCAACGAAACCATACAAAAACATTTAATCATCTCAAGAAGAGCCACAAAACATGCATGACCAAGTTTAAATATGAACAAGCACAACTCCACTCCATGGAATTCAAAATATCCAAATGTAATTCACAAGAATACTAAACATGCATGGCTCACGTCTTCATATTAGATACAATATGAAAACAATCATAATATTCTATCCATGATAGCACTAACATTAAAAGCCTCAAGGGAATGATAAACTAAACACCATACTTCAATAAATGAAGTAAGAATAAACTCTAAATAGAGATACCATTTGAACATTATTAACCAATTTCATTCAAAATTTCTAATTATACATTTCTAACGCAATACATTTAAGTTCAATGAATGAGAAGACAAAAGACTCTTCACTATAAGATGGTATTTTAGTTCAAATTCATTCATATGATGATGTTAAAAATCCAAAACCCTTATTAACGATACATATATATATTAATTATCGCAACTTAATAAGACAATTCTTCATTTTAAATTTAATAAGAGTTACACATTATTATAAAACAAAAGGGAACAACTCCTATGAATTCTAAGCAAACATTATAATTTCCTGTAAGACAACTCTTCAATTAAACCAATCATGCAATAAAGGATATTTTTGATCCAAACTCAGAGAATTCTTTATATAAAAATAAATCATACAATATCCATAATAGAATCCTAAAACACCGCTACCAATGGTAATATTTAGTCCCTCATTAATAACTTTGAACGAACCCATATGAACAAATATTGACCCACCATATTTGCATAACAATTAACCTCCAATTACAAACTAGCTATAAGATTTAAATACTTTTGTCTAAACATTGAAATTAATGAAAACCATATAATAGAAAATCAACCTTTAGTCTAAAGAAACACACATTGGATGAATAGTAGATAAATATCATACGCTCGCCATAATAAAAAAAAAAGACACTATATCTCTAAGCTAATGGTATCACTTCTATCAACGAAGTGGAGTTTCGGTCAACACCACCGATCCAACGCAATAATAAGTGACCATTAACTTAACTACCATGATGACTTAAAACAAAGTTCCAACCGTATTTCCTCTATGAATAACTCTACTTTCCATATGGCATGCAACAGGTAAGGTCGATAGGAAAATGAACATGCAGACTACATGAAATTAAAATCTCAAAACAAGAACATCGAGTCCATGAACCTGCAACTCCAATGCATCTTAAACAGTTAAAAATTAGAGTAAAAAAAAAAAGTGATTGGCCCCAGTACTAAGGTAACATGATTCGACAGAGATCAGTGACACAAAGACGTCTGAACAAAATAGCCCAAGCAACCGACGCCTTACAAAGGAAAGGAAAGATCAAAGTCTAGATTCGTAATAGCTGCATGCCGTTAGAAATAAATGGTAACTAAGGAAACACAAAATTTAAAAAGACAGAGGGAGCTACATTGGTGATGCAGGAGAAACTTCATATAAAACATGCAACCCCAAACTAATAAAGTTAAAAAAAAACCACTAATAGAAAACGAGTTTGCAAGCAGATCGATATAAGGATTATTCAGAAGATACAGTGGGAATGAAATAATAAGGATGCTGGTAATTAATCAAAATATAAAGAGATCAAATCCTACGCATGGATCACACAGAATTCAAAACGTCAAAGCACGAAAAACAACGAACTTGGATACATTTTCCATTCTTGAGTTTAAGTAACGGTAACAAAATACAGTCAACACCATCTCCATTCGAGCTTAAAAGGATAAGAAATATTAAACGGCCGAATCTGAAACTCTATACATTCGTAGGGTTAAAGATTTAGAAACAGGTCGATAATAGATTCGTTCTCCACTCAATACTCAAAAGCACACATAAAGTTAGAGACTACAACAAATGTAATGTTTTTATACAAAAGCATCGAGCGGTCAGTCATAAAAATAATATGAGTAGAATCAGGAAGAAGGATTTAAATAGTAATTGAAATGCTAAAAAGAAAGACAGAGTCCAATCCATCAATGATCAAATCAATGACTGGAGAGAAAGATATATGATTTAAATACACGAACAAAGGTAAATCCGAGAGGGAGTGAGAGGGAATTTTCAAGAAATACATGTATGTTAACACAACTATGATTCTATTAAAAATTGAAGCCAAACAAAAATAGAGAGGTGGATACATATATTGATTTCAAGAACTTTCTCTATTCTTTCTTTCTCTATAAGATTTCCTTTGGTTTTGATATATATCTAATCTTTCACAGTCTCATTTTCCATTCTGTGTAGGTTTTAATTCGAGATTTCAAGCATGCATGACTAAAAATTCAGCAATATTTATTATAAGTTTAAATTCACACAAACAAGAATAAAAAACAAAGAAGAAAACCTGGAACGTTTTTCAGAATCAAGAAATGGCGAAGCGTAAACTCCAGAAATTCAATCCACAGAATATTCACAGCACAAATACAACCTTCAATGATCAATTTTTTACTTTTTCCAGACAAAATCTCAGAAGATACAGAAAACAACTTTCCTGTGAAAACAACAACAACAATCCTTTTTTTTTTTTCTTTTCGAAAATCCCCCAAATTCCAATTGTCGTGCAAAATAATTAATAAATTTCTATGTTATAACATTCTTTTCAAATTACAATGCAATCGATCACTTTCACTTTCTATTTGCATGCAATTAAAACAACCGGTTCAACTTTTGAACATAATCATCAAGAAAAGGTATTTTACAATTAAAACACAACTGACTATTTCAGTTTTCGAAAACATCTAAATTGCACAAACAAATCAATTACAAATAATTAACCTTTCACAATTAATATATTTTAATATTTCACATTTAATTCCTCAATATTCTAAAATAGGCTTTTAAATTTAAACATTGCAATTAATCATTAATCAACATTACTATTATTTTGAATCATTAAATAATCTATACATAGCATTATTAAAACATGATAGATATAACATGACGTGACAACAACGAAAGTACGACAAACGAACAACAACATAACATATAGGTGACAATTGATACTTGTTATTTTCAGAATGATGGTTCATGACCAAGGACAAGTCTATCTCCCTTCAATGATTCCATTGGGCCATGGAACGCTCAGACCTGGTCAAGCAGGTGGAGTTGATGCCTGTACCTAAAAGGTGCATCACACTTCACAATCAATCGAAAATCATATATATATATATATAAAACATAAGACACCATGAAGAAAAATCACGACATAGCAGGGCACTCACAAATGAGTACTGCTAAGTTGTCTCCTTCACCGAACTGACGTACGACATAGCATCAAAAATCAACCACATCATAGTACCATCATAAACATAACAGAGCATCATAGGTCATCATAATAATGTCATCTCATGAAACTAAACATTGCATCATAAGGTAAAGTGTATCATCAACTGAGTTTCACAACTGATCATGTAAACCATGACATAATGCATCAAAGTAACATAGTCTCAAGCTACTAACCACTAACAACAACTCAAAACAACTGAAATAGAAATGTCATCAGGGGGGTCACTACAAATAGTAATATATTAATTAATTATTATAGTAATATTAAACTATTATAATTAGACTTATAAAGTAAAAGTTTAAATTCAATTAAATGTTCCTACATTATTATTTTGAATGGTATGAAAATTATATTATAGTGATTTTATTTTATTGGCTCTAAAAAGAAAAAAAATTCGTACACATTTAAAAAAAAATTATGTGAGACAATGTAAAATATCAAATCTCTTTTACATAACACCTGCATGAATTTGTTTTGATTATCTAGGTATGGGGTGAGGGTTTATCTCTCTCCAAGTTGCACAAGAATATACACGTGCTGGTATGGAAATCTTTACTTCCAAGTTCTATCTATTAATACTTTTGTTTTGGTTTTGGATTCGATAGATGCAAGAAATAAAGTTTTAGAAAGATAATTGTTTTGGGTGGGAAAAACCCTAATTTTCACACATCAATGGCTCCCCTTTTTTTTCCCTTCTCATTCCTTAAGCTCTAAAATTCCAGTGTGGTTTAAGTTGCCTAGTATCCCATTGGAGTTCACCGATCTAGAGATATTGGAAGCAATCGAGAATTCTTATGGAAAATTCCTACAATTTGATTGTGTAATTGAAGAGGGTTTGTTGACTATTAGAATTTGTGTTTTAATAAACCCTAATTTGAGTATTCCTAGTATTTGTAATCTCAAATCCCTAGATGGTATTTGGAGGCAAGATATCGTGCGTGAAAAGTTTGGTTTTCAAAAAGCAAACATTACAATTGATGCTCCTCTGTTCAAAAAGCATAAATCCTCTCCTCCAAAGGGAGATATTGGCAAAGTCAAAATGGGCCAAAAAGAACCTTTGCAGTAGGCCAAAATCTTAAATTCTGAAATCCCTCCAAATCTGCCTGAGTTGGAAATTCCTAAGGAAAAGGGGTCTAATTCTCCTTCTCTGCTCGATCCACCCTATCTGTCCAAAACAATTGAAAATCCCAAAAAATTGGATGCAGTGTAATGCATTGATTCTCTGTCTTTTGAATTTGAGGCTGCATTGGTTCCACAATTATATGTTAAAAATGGGGTGCAATCGGATGCTCCTCTTTTATAAAAGAGGTTGGTCCCCCTTATCTCACCAACTCCTCTTTGATCAAAAGCGGACCCAAATATGAAGAACTTGGATCTGGGGAACTCTGCTCCAAAAAAAGGAAAGAATCTGTTAAAATTTTTTCAGTAGATCAACAGTTAATTGAAAAAGTGCAAAATATAATCAGATCTGCAAATGTTAATTTTAATCTGGAAACTCAAGATCAGGGCTTGACTAAGATCCACAGTGATATGTTTCAAATAAAGAAAGGCTTGGAATTCCCGCTCTCTAAAAACCCTTTTGATGCAATATCCCTAGAGAAGTTTCAAGATTTAGAACCCTAAGGGGAGGCAAGACCTATACCCAAAGATAAGCTTCCCATTTCCCAATCACCATTATCCCAAAATTTATGTTCTCATCTCTCTACTCCCAAGAAGAGTAAACCCAAAATATAGAAAATTCAACTAGAGATTGATGTTAGAATACAGTCCATACTCTTTTCTCCAACAAAGAAGAAAAGAACCTTCATCCCCCCTTTGACAAGAGCTGGGGCATCAAAAAGACATTTGTAGTTAGAGATTCCTGTCGGGACACCGCCCCAAACAAAATCTCAAGGGAAGAGGGGAGAG
Organism: Sequoiadendron giganteum; assembly: GCA_007115665.2. Lineage (NCBI taxonomy): Eukaryota > Viridiplantae > Streptophyta > Pinopsida > Cupressales > Cupressaceae > Sequoiadendron > Sequoiadendron giganteum. The sequence goes on along the minus strand of CM021109.1, from coordinate 384,220,607 downwards.
GCTTCCTCCCCTCGAGGAGAATGAGGATCCTTTCGTGGAATTTTAGGGGCTTAAATGCCCCTGACAAGAAACACTTAATTAAGTGTCAATTAGAAATTGCAGATTTAGATATCATATTGTTGCAAGAAAAAAAATTAAATCCAGAATCGATGGATTCCCTCTTTTCCAAATGGTTTCAATAGAAATTCTTTTCCTTCCCTTCAGAAGGGGCCTCAGGTGGTCTCGCTTTCCTTTGGAAGGAAAAATCTATTAAGTTGGAGGTGATTAATTCCTCTCCTCATTGGTCCCTAGCTTTGGTTAGGAGTAATCACTCAGAGATTAGCTTTTGGTTTGTGAATGTATATGGCCCAATGAATATCTCTGAGAAACAAAATTTATGGGATCTCCTTGTTGTGATTTCTCAACCTCTCAATGAAAAACTAATCATCATGGGAGGTGATTTTAATGCAATTTTGGAGGATTCTAAAAAAATGGGTGGCATTATTCCCAATAAGAGGATCATGGAAGATTTTAAAATATTTGTACAAAGAAATGAATTTTTAGACTGCAAACCCCAAAATGGAGTGTTTACTTGGTCTAACAAAAGGAAAGATTTATGTCAAATTTCTGAAAGACTAGATCACTTTTTGTTATCTCCAAATTGGTTGGATTTTGAAATTGATTCTTATTCTTCCATTTTGGGCTACCCAAGATCTGATCATTTTCCAATACAACCTGTTTTTCTAGAAGATAGAGATCCAAACAAAATTACTTTTAAGTTTTAACCTATGTGGATAAGAGACACATCCTTCTTACCCATGATCCGATATTGGTGGAAAAACTCTCCCTACTTTGTTGGCTCTCGTATGTACCATTTGGTTAAAAAAATAAACTTCTTAAAGAGTAAAATCAAGGATTGGTACCTTTCTCATTTCAAAAATATATTCTCAGAAAAAAAAGGTTGCAATCAGAAATTGAAATTCTAAATGAACACATCATAGTGAATAGTTTGAATCCAGATTCTTTTGAACTTCAAAAATCCCTTGTTTCTAATTTAGATGAGGTTCTCCTCTGTGAAGAATGTTATTGGAGGAAAAAGTTGAGAGAGACCTGGTTAGCTTAAGGGGATAGGAATACCAAATTTTTCCGTACTTCGATGAAAATAAGGAGGCAAAAAAATAGAATTTCCTCAATTAAGAACAAAGATGGTAAAATTTTGGAAGATGATAAAGAAATTAGAAATGAAGCCTCCTCTTTCTTTAAAAATCTGCTCACAGTTGAGAAAACTCAGATGTGTCCATCCTTTTTGGACTCAATAACAACTATGCTATCCCAGGAAGATAATGACTTTACTCTTGCTCCTTTTACTTTAGATGAACTATAAAATGGTAGTTTTTGATATGTCACCTAAACATTCCCTAGGGCTTGATGGTTTTACTTCGTTGTTTTATTAGAAATGCTGGGATATTATTGGTAAGGACATCTGGCTTGCTCTGGAGGAATCTAGATGCAATAGGGCTATTCTTAAGGAATTAAACTCTACATTTATAGCTCTAATCCCAAAGGTGGAAAATCCCTCTTCCTTTGCAGATTTCAGGCCGATTTCCTTATGTAACACTCTTTACAAATTTTTCACAAAAGCAATTTCAATGCACCTTGCAAAACTTATTCCACAAATTGTCTCAAAAGAGCAAGGTGGATTCATTCCTAGGAGGGAGAAAACAAATGGAGCAATTATGGCTCATGAAATTTCTACACACCATTTCCCAACACAAGATCCCTTCTATGAGTTTAAAAATAGATATGATGAAGGCCTATGATAGAGTAAAATGGGATTTCTTACATGCAGTTCTCCGAAAACTTGGTTTTTCTGGTAATTGGATCAAACGGATCCATTCTTGTATTTCTACTGCAAGATTTTCAGTCCTCATTAATGGTTCTCCTTTTGGTTTTTTCTCCTCAACAAGAGGGATAAGACAAGGAGACCCGCTTTCCCCCTTTCTCTTCATCCTCATGGCAGAAGGTTTGAGCAGAGCTATAAAATGAGCAAATCAACTAAATACTTGGAAAGGAATTCAAATTCCCAATAATTAGAAATCTCAAATACATGGTCTATTCATATATGACACTTTGTTATTTGGACATGCTTCAATTCCTGAAGCCAAAACTATAAAAAATCTCTTATGGGAGTACTCAGAAGCTTTGGGTTAGGTGATAAATCCATCTAAATCTAAAGTATTTCTACTAAATGTGCCCCCATTCGTTGCACAAAAGATGCAAATTTTTTGGGGCTTTCAATTGGGTTCCCTGCCTTGCTCATACCTAGGCATTCCTTTTTTCAGTGGCAAAGTCTTACCTTCCTCTTAGAAAAAAATTGTTTCTTTAATTGCCAGAAGAATTATGTCATGGAAACAAAAGTGGCTTTATTTTGTTGGTAAAATTCAGATGATAAAATTAGTCCTAAATGCCATTCCCATCTATCTAATGTCTATTCTAAAATCTCTGGTAGCAATCCTAACTCACCTAAAATGTGCTCTCTGAACTTTTCTATGGAGTGACAATGTGGGAGGAAAGGAGAAAATTCACCTCATTGCCTGGGAGAAGGTATGCCTTTCAAAAGATCTTGGGGGCACTAGGATAAGAGATACAAAACTTCAAAATCTTGCTTTGGGAGCCAAGTTAGCATGGAGGATTTATCAAAACCCAAACTTGAGATGAGGAAGAATAATGCTATCGAAATACCTTAATTGTCTTCTAAGGGAATCTATTTTCACTATTGCAGATCTGCCTAAGGGTTCAGCTATCAAGAATTTCATTTCTTCTTCTAGGTCAGTTATCCTCCCTCACCTCTCTTGGTTAGTCCATAATGGTAAGAAAGCTAAATTCTAGGAGGATGTGTGGAATGGCTACCCTACTCTTGCTGGTCAAAGAGACTGGGGCCCCTTGATCCCATTTCTTAAAAACCAGTGGGGTACAAGAGTAGCTGACTATTTTACTATGGATCTCTCCCAAGTGCCTCCAAAATCCAATTGAAAATTGTTAGATTACTTTTCTTTTCCCTCCCATCTCAACTTGAGGTAGCTTTCAAAGAGGAAATGGAAAAATGATCCTTTGTTTTCATGGAAAATGAAGATAACATAATTTGGACTAAATCAAAATCAGGTAATTATACTATAAAGGAGGGGTATAAGCCCCTCTTGTCCTCCAATACTCTTTCTAGCTCCCCTCCTCCTTCTTTTGGAATGATGTCTACCTCCCAAAGGCAGGGGATTTTGCCTAGGTTGCGCTCCATGATAGAACCCTTACGGGGGCAAGGTTGGATAAACTAGGTATCACTGTTGCCTTTCCTTTTGTCTTTTGTGGTTACTTTTTAGAATTTGTGGATCATCTCTTCTTGCACTGTCCCTTTGCTTCTTAGTGTTGATATTGGTTGTTTCAGAAATTGGGTTGGCAATCTGTAATTGGCCCCTCATTGTCTAATTAGTTCAAATCTTGGCCTATGAGCTTCCACTCCTCTTTTTTCTCTTGTCTTTGGGTGGTTTCCCCCTTGTTGCTCATCTAGAAAATTTGGCTAGAGAGGAATAATAGAATATTCAGGGGCATCGCTACCTCCCTAGAAGTGGTCCTTTTCAAGATTGAAAAAGCTATCTCTAAAGCGACTAAATCCCATATTTTCAAACAAATTAACAACTTGAAAACTTTTTCAAGTTGGGATAGCTTTATTTTGAATGCTTGGCCTTCTATTAAGTCTCTTCCATTTCATGGTTCCATTAAAAATAAGTTAGATAAAATAAGAGCTAGGAATGAAGAAAAATGGCTACCCCCCTCCAAACTTCTTGAAACTCAACTTTGACGTGGCCTCAAGATGTAATCCTGGTCAATCAGGTATCGAGGTTGCTATTTCCAACTTGGAGTCAAAAATCTAAAAGGCTGAATGTAGGATTATTTCCCCTGGGATGAACAACAAAGCTGAGTTGGAGGCCTTAAGCCTTGGTCTGGAGCTGGCCCATTCATTGGGAATCAAAGAAATTCTAATAGAAGGCGATTCAATGGTAATTTTCAATGCAATTAAAAATAAAGAGTCTCAAATTTTGAAATTACAATACCTACTGGAAAAAGTCCTTTTACAAATTTCCCTTTTCTCAAATTACATTGCTATAAAGAAGCAAATTATGTGGTAGACTACCTTGCCAACAAAGCAATAGATAATCATTGGTCTTACTCAGAATTTGGTGAGTCTGAATACCCATCCAAAATAGAGCTATCCTTGTTAACTCCTATTGGGAGTTTAAGCCATTCTTGATTTGGCTTACCCATCGAAAGGAAATACTTTTTGCAGGATTTTATCTTTTCATCTCTTATTCTATCATGATAACTACCTGTCAGCCCATCTTTCCTACCGAGTACCATTTTCTATCTAAGTTGGTGGACTTGCTTTTCAATCATTATTGCTCACGGCCCCTGGCATGTATGAAATAACATAAGGGCCTGACAATTCATTTTGTATCCCTACTGTTTAATGATTTCAAGTGCAATGGCACTTCTTTTGATCCGTACAGGAGTAGATATCATTACTTTAAAAGATTCGGGTCTTCTGCCCCGCCTCCAAAGATCGTGGAGCATGATTATCTCTTTTCACAGATTTATGTCAAATCTGCCTCCCACTTAAGAGATTATTTTTTATCATTTCTACATGTGCGAATCTTAAACATGGTCTTTAATTGACAAAATAAGGTGAGGCTGACTGTGCCAATCCTTAAAATTATAAGCTTTTATTTTCAAATGATGGCTTTGTGCTTTACCTTTCAATCATAAATTTTGTTGGAGGTTTTCAAATGATGGTTTTGAAAGGCACGTCGGTATACATTTCACATGTCGGTCGACTATTATATGTTATATGCCTTTCAATATATATGGCCGAAATGGTTTTTCACTTAAGCAGGTTTTTACTGTCTCTGTTATCTGTATTCTCTTTGGCACTATGTCACTTCCTCCTAGTGATGAATAGTACAAAATATCATTTCCTCCAAAAGGGAAGGAATATAGTGATCCTCACCCCTATGACCATGAGAAATTAGGTAAAATCTTTTGTTTGGATGATGTAGATTCTTATAAGGCTTGCAAACAGGTGGTGGGCTATCACTGGCTTCAAAATAATAGTAGCCCCACCTTCCATGAAGTGATTTCTTGGTTTATTAATGTTTGCATGGAAATTCTTTTGGATGTTGATTTGGTTATGCTTCTTGCTGCAAAATTTGTTCAACCAAATTTACTTTCTACTTTGGAACCTCGCCAAGCTTTGGATAACTATCATTTTGATGCAGGTCTTTTTCCTATTGGGGGTTTTATTTCTCATTATGAGCTAATGTCTAATGGTTTTTGTGGATTCTCAAGTATGGCATCACCTGTGACGACTTTGCAAGAACTGTTCTTCACTGCAATGAATTGCATGAAAAAGTTTCTCCAGATATACTTGTTGCAGGAGTGGATGTTTTCCTTTCACTTCACTTCCTGGTTGATATTGTAGTAAGGTCAAAATTTACTGATCAAGCTTCAACTTTCTTCAAAGAGAAAGTTAGGGCTTCTAGCATGTATAATCCTTTACCTCCATCCCATTTTGAGGCCAACTCTTCTACTATGGAAGAAGACTCCTAGAAAGTCTTATTTTGCTCATCTTTTAATCTTGAGCTTTGCATACTTTTCTAGCATTCACTAGACTAGGGGTTGGTGGGTGGTAAATATTTTTTCTTCTATGGGTATACCATTTTTGGTTGGGTTTCATAGTATGCCACATATACTTGTATTAAAATCAGACTCTCCTCTACTCAAGATTGAGTTTAAAGACTTGCTTTTTGTTATCTACTTTATAAATAAATAAAATTTCAGTGGATTAACCACTTTTATGAAAGAAAAAAAATAAAATAACTTTTAAATAAATAAATAAAACTCTTTAAATAAAATAAAATAATTTAAAAGGTTAAAATCTATATATAATGAAAACAAATTTATAAAACAAAGTGAAATAAGTTTTATGTATTTAATTGATTGGCATATGAAATAAATAAATAAAATAATTTAAAAGAACTATTTTTACATGGCATAGATAGTACCTCTATTCTATTATGCATATACCTACATAATATATTCTACATTATTTTTAGTGCTAACTTAAGTAAATGTGTTTTTAAATTATAAATATCTCTATAACCTATTATACAAAGTCTAATAATGTACATTAATGATTTTAATATTTTAGGAAAAAGATGTAAATAAGTCTAAAATTAACAACAATATTAATAAAACTATTATAATTCTCGACCATTCAAAATAAGTCTAAAATTAAAAATCAATTAGATATCATCATTTTAGCAAGTAAACATAATTTTATATGTAAATAAATATCCAAATATGTTTAATTAAAAAATATTATCCATAAAATGATTAATATATTTGTATTATTTGTATTAATTTCTTGTATACAAAATAAAATTTAAAAAACATTATTAAAAAAATATATTTTATCACCAAAATTTAACATTGACTAAATATAAAAACATTACATATTAATAGTGAAATTTAAAAAAGGAAAATGGAAAAACCTAGAAAGTATGCAGCCTTTTAAATTAATGCATTAACAAAATTATTGAATTTGAAACTTGGCAGCATTTAGATTGCGCTGCATACTTTTAAATGCAACATTTTAGATTGTTGTCATATTTTAAATTAATGCAACGAAAAGATATATTGACAACGAGTATTAAAAAAATTGACCAATAGATAATGCATGATGAGGTAGTCATCCACCCCGATGCATTCCTAAGACTGGATAGCCACTACCTCGATTCACTGCCAAGTGGTGCCTAAGTACTCCACAAACCTATGTGAATCCCTAAGTCCTTTTGTTCGTGAGAGTGATGTTGTGTGGGATGAATTAATCATTCTTCCAAACTCCAATTTGTCCTAAAGTGTGTGAGGATATATTGTCAAGCCTATATCTTTAAGCACACACAAAATTTGGGAGCATTCTAAATAAGTGTTTGAGCTTGTCTAGTTCTACAATAATGGATACTCCTATGAGAGGGACATCAAGTTGGTTTCAAAAGAGACAATTGTTGCCAAATGGTTCCCATTCCTTGCCAATTTCCAAACCACCACCTTGATGTAGCATAGAGCCAAGACGAACTAGATGTGCGAGATTTCCCGACTGGAGCATGAAGCTTGAGGTTAGGGATAATGATTAATCTAGTGTGGCTATATAATCTATGAGAAATGGGTAGTTGTTTTTTTTTTTTTACTGTGGAACCAACATTTTGTTTTGGCTTCCTAGTTTATGGTGCAACCTTAGGCTACAAAGGAAATCCATTGGATGCAAATGGGTGTTTAAAAAGAAATTTAAAGCAGATGGTAAGTTGGAACAGTACAAGGCTCGATTAGTAGCAAAAGGTTACTCTCAAGTTGAGGGAGTGGATTTTGGTGAGATTTTTTCTCTTGTGGCTAAACTAACCTCTATTAGATTCTTTTTATCTATTGCTTGTGATTTTGATTTGGAAGTAGAGCAAATGGATGTTAAGACTACTTTCTTACATGGGGATCTTGATGAGGAAATATTTATGAAACAACCTGATAATTTTATTGTGAAGGGACAAGAACATTTGGTTTGCAGGTTAAAAAGATCTTTGTACGGTTTGAAGCAATCACCAAGAATGTGGTATCATAAATTTGATTCTTTTGCATTGAATCATGACTTTATTAGAAGTGAAGAAGATCATTGTGTCTATTTTAAATTAATTGATGATCGATTACTAATCAATGTCCTATATGTTGATGATATGTTATTTATTGGAAATGATAAGGGAATGATTAGGGAAATTAAGAGTCAATTAATTGGTACTTTTGACATGAAAGATTTAGGGGCTGCAAAATATATCTTGGGTATGGAAATCAACAGGGATCGGGTTAACATAAAATTATAGTTAAATCAAAAGAAGTATGTTAACACTATTTTGCAGCATTTTAGCATGCATGATTGTAAGCTAGTTAGTATTCCCTTTCCAGTTGGCACTAAGCTATCTCTAGAGCAATGTCCTAAAACATATGATGAACTTGAAGAGATGTATAAAGTTCCATATGCTAGTGTTGTAGGAAGCCTTATGTATGCTATGATTTGTACAAGACCCGATATTGCCCAAACAGTGGGAGTTCTTAGTAGATTTATGGAAAATCTTGGTACAGAACATTGGACCTATGTGAAAAGGGTTTTCAGATATTTATGTGGGAATTCTAATCATTGTATTTATTATCACGGATCTTATGATATGAGTAAGGTGATTTGCATGGTTTTGTTGATTCAAATTTTGTTGGTGATCTAGATTGAAGAAGGTTTACAAGTGGCTATGTCTTTACTTTGTTTGGAGGATTAGTTAGTTGGATGAGAAAAAGAAACCTACAGTTGCATTGTCCACTACTGAAGAAGAGTACAAGGCTGCAACACATGCTTGTAAATAGGTAGTGTGGTTAAAGAGATTGTGTTCATGTTTTGGCTTTCAGTGTAAACAAGTAAGAATTGGATGTGATAGTTGTTAGCAATCAGATATGCACCCTGTCAGATTTGCAGAAATCAGACTATCTGTTGCAACATTGAAACTCTTTCCAGACGTGGGTGGTCTTATAAGGAAAGAGAATCTCCAGAGTGAGTTGGTTCTCCGTATAATGATCCTATTCTAAAAAAACTTCTTAGAGAAGAGATAGAGAGAAAAAAATAGAACTTAAAAATTTATGATTTTGAAGTGACCTTTAAATATTGAATGATGAAATACTGACTATTCTGGATTTTCCTCACAAATAGTGCTCAGAAAACTAACAAAGATATCACAACCTCTCAAAAAAAAAATTTACATAAGTACTTTGCATGAAGGTCTATTCAAAACACAACATGCAACCTGTATTTTTGCACTTTTCTGCATCAAACTACATCCTAGGACATAACAAGGATTTCTCAAAACTAAAATCACAAGAATAACATCAACTGGACTGTAAATGGACACCAAAATATGATAGGTAGGAATGTTGTTCTTCTATTCACTGTAGGAGTATGCCAAAACAATCTCTCTGAGTACAAAAACAATTTCAGCTCAAAAATGTGTAAGAGCCAAAATAGAAACTGAACTGGAAAACCCTAAAATTTCCCCAAAGATATATGTTTCAAACCCTAATCCGAGCTCTTGAAAAAAGATCAAGGAAAAGGGCCCAAAAAAAATGCAACAAGTTGGCATAAAAGCGGAAAGTTGCACTTTTTGCATGCATCAATTGTCAAGCCTCTTAAAAAAGCAAAACACTGCTTTAAAGCAAGAAAAACACCTTATCTCTCCAACTGAAAACCCAATTCCAATCAAGGAGAAAAGTCAACCTTAACTGCTAAAAATAGCAAGAAAACAAAGCAATTTATAAAGCATTTCTTTGCTTCTACTTTACATGATGCAGTTTGTCTATTATTCCCTTTACAATTATAGATTAAAAAAAATTAACCTTGCACATAAGCCCTTATATGTCCTTTACAAAGTTTTGATTTTTCTCATAAAAATAACAATAATTTCTTTACATATTTAATTGTTTTCTCAAAAAACAATTAAAATAAAATAAAATTAGGTCTTAAACCTTAATCCTAAGGCATATTAAAATTATTAATTTCTAGGAAACAAATGCCTTAAGATATAAATAAGCCCCTAAATTATTAACAACTATACCTATGAAGTCTTGTAAATCCTCCAAAAGGCTCGACCTAAGGCATTAACCATAGCCACCAAAATATTTACCTAAGTTTCTATCCTCCAAACTATCCAATCCTCCCTATGAGTCAAATTAGGGCAACTTAGAATAAAAGAAAGCAAACCGTAAATATCTTCTCATTTCTCACTTTCAACTTTTGAAGAGTTCTGCCTGGGAGGAGTGCCGCCATGCATGAGCTAAGATTTTGCAACTTGGAATGCTTTGAACTTCAGACTTCTCCTCCATTTTGGTCGACCTTTATATGAGACTACATGGTAAGTTGGTCTTTCTTGTATTTGATGGCTTCTCCATTGTTTTGGAAAGTAAGAGAAATGCCATAAGGCTGCGGCCTCTCCTCCATTCCTCTCTGATTTTCTTTGTATTTTCCCATTGTGCTTACCTTGTCATTACCTTGGGCACCATGAGAGGGCTCAAACCTTAGCTTTATGGGCTCCAATGAGCTAGGCGTGGCCTGTGAGTTTCTGAACAATGAACACAAGGTAAACTCCTCCATTCTGGTTAATCCTCTGTATTTTCTCTCTCAAACTAAAACTTAAGAGCCTTATTTTTGCAGAAAATGGTTGTTATCTTTTAAACAATTGTAGGCCTATTGACTAGTCGTGCTATGTTCATTCTTTTAATAATGATTTTATGAAGAAATTTGCATTTATAAACTTTCTTTCCTGGCTCCTTGTACTCAGATTCCGATCCTCCATGAAGCAAAACTTGAAAAGCTCCCCTCATTCTTCCTGAAAGAGTAATTGAAACTCATACTAGGCTCTACCCATGGATTATCAAGCATTTCTATTTTTAAAAAAATGTAGAAACCCATGTGGGTATCTCGGTATATGAATAAAATCTTCTTTTGAGCAAAAACTGTATGTGGGCATTTAGTATTTTTGTGTTTTGCTCAAAACCCCGAAATGGGTACCTGTCAAATATGAAGAAAATACATTTTATATTGAAACCTTCAGATGAGATTCTTGCATTTTCAAATTTCACCGTTGATAACCCTCACACAGGTATATGAGTTTTAGGAAGAACATATCTTGCTGCTCCATAAAAATAACCATGTGGGTAACTGTATTAGATGAAAATCTGTATAGCTTTAACTGAAACCTTCATGTAAATATTTTGACTGAGATTACACCTTCCGACTACATTATGCATTTAAGTAGAAACCTCCTCCAAATCACTATTACTTGCTTGCATTTTTAAAGTGTCATTCCCATGTTATTTTGAATTGGTCTATACTCACAGAAATCTCTTTGATCGAGTAAGCAGACTAGTCGTTTGCTTTAGTTTCCTATGCATTCACAGTCATACCCATCACAGATACACCACATCCTCGTTCATGCCATCTCTTTTGTAACTTTTTCCCATAAAAAAAAACCTTTACCTGTTGCACCACCATTTGGAACACATGATAAATGAGGAGATGAGACTTAAAGCATTGTACTATTAGACTATTCATCCCCATTGTTAATCAAAGAAATGTGTCTAACATAGTTGATCACTGTACTCTGCTCCTACAAGCAAGTTGATTACTCCACCACTTAATAAATGATTGAACTGTTTATGCATTAATTAGATACTATCACTGTTTCCTATCTGGCACTCTTCATGCATTTTCTGTTCTATTTATTCTGGCAACAAACGCTTCATGAATTTACCTGTTCTTGACATAACCCCATAACTTGCACTGTTCACTATTGTTGTTGAAAGATAGGACACTGATGTTCTAAAACAAAAAATATGAAACAACACTTCAAGGCGAACAGTCTTAAAAAACAGAAAAATAGTATTCGAAACAATAGCTTGAAAGCATGATAGAATGATAACTTTTACTAGAACAAGCTGTCTGATTGGCGTTCTTTTGCAATTTTTGCTTCTATATGTTGATCTGATTAAGCGTATTAAACCCATTGTTCACCTATAGCTTTCAGAAACTCATTTACCTGATTGTTATGAATGCACAGTTGATTTAATGGCTTGATGGATAACTTGCTTTACCCTCTTAGTTGCACTTCTTTTCTTGATGACTATGATGATTGTGATTACTCTCTCAGCCCTCTTGTAACATATAAGGGCAACATGCTAGGCTCTACCCTTGTGGGAGCCCGTTTTTCCCCACATATTGGGTCTTCGAAGATAAACAGCTACATGGCTTTTCCTATACCTGCACGAGGAAACAAACAATGTTAGCATAAAAAAAAAAATCATGTTTGTGTTGATGCTTCTCCTTTAGCTCATATCTCTGCACTTTCTTTGATTGTTTTAATGCATGATTAGTAGCAAATTATATTATTGTTGATGGTTCATATAGGCATATTCATAGTCAGAGCCTCTGACATCTCTCTCATTCTTCCTATAGGAGAACAAAGCTCGAAGAAAGACAAATGGTGTACCACTTCCACGTCGGTCATCGGCCAATCAAGCAATGATGATTATGTTTATACTTATATGATTTTTCCCTTATGCATCTTCCATAGTGTAGTGTGCTGCTTGTGATGAACTGTAACAGTCATGTCCATGGCTTGTGTGGATATTTGATTTTATCCTTTCTTCTTTTCATTTGGAAAAGAAAAAATGCATCTTAATGCAAATTTGTATTAACATTTATATTCTCGCAATCAAATGAAATGTTGTAAATATGAATGACTTTATGAAATGAATAAAAGCATTTGAAAAGATTTATTGTTTAATGCTTTGTCTTGTACTTCATTCGACTGTAAAATATTGAATAGCAAGTTCTGAAACTCTGATCCTTCTTTTCAAAGCATAACTGTCACTTAATGAACTAAATGAAGTGCAAAACAACACTCAAGCATATTCAAAAATAACTGTATTTCACTTTTAAATATAACAACATTTAAATCAGCTCCACCATTTGAGCTATAGCGAAATATTGGTAACAATAGTCAAAGTGCCATTTGTTTGGCTAAAAAGCCAATGTATCATGCCCGCACAAAGCACATAGATGTTTAGTATCACTTTGTTTGGGAAATGGTTGAGAGTGGTAAAGTCATGTTACAAAAAGTAGACACTGTAGAGAATGTTGCAGATTCTCTTACTAAACCTGTGAGCACAGGAAAATTTAGTTGGTGTAGAGAGGCCATGGGCCTCACGTCTTGTAAAGCTTGATTTATTCAGTTTCCGTTTATGCTTTTGCAAGGTGTTTGACAAGTGGGAGAATGTTGAGAAAATGTCTCAACCTTGCTTTGTTCTTTAATTTATTAAATGACAATTTGTAATTATCTTTTTGTTGTTATGAAAGTTGCTAAATGCAACTATGACAACTTGCAAAGTGTTTTAACTGTCAAATTAGAAAGAGTATGAAAAAAGGGGAAGATAAATGTGAGTTTGAAAAAAGAAAAAAATAGAATTTTTTTAGTTGCATGCGCACATTACTAAAAAATGGATAAAATCACAAGTTGGAAGAGAAAGTTTCTTTTTTTTGTGATCTATGACTAAAATGGTTTTGGAAACCATTCTTGATTTATGTTTTCTCTCATGCCTATATATTTAGTACTTGAGTTGAAGAGAAAACATGTTAAGTTGCAGGTTATTGAAGCCATGAAATGGTGCAGTGATTCAGAGGGAGAAGTTGTATTGATGTAACTTGTTTGAAGGATTAATACAAGTCTTGGATCTCTTTGGGTGTGGAGTTTTTTCCCGCAAGGGTTTCTCCACATAATTCTGGTGTTATGGTTTGAATATCTTTTGTAATCTTGTTTCAGCTATGATTTATTACTTTGTTAATTTGGATGCATAAAATTATCAACATATTTTTATTGCAAGTTTTATCCTGTTTTTCAACACTGCAAGGTGGGATTTATTCAAAATTGCCAATCTCTCACTAATATTTCTATGGAAAGAGAAATAATTCATAATGATGAACGATTGGCAGGAAATAAGTAAACCTGGAAATATCTTCTTCTTGCACAAGGTACCCTTTAGCTTTGTGCATGCCTGACTCTGTCTGCCTGTGTGCACGCCTCCATGGCTACAACTTGAACTTGGAATGGGTGAATCACATCATGGCCACCAATTTTTAATTTGAAAACTTCTTGAAGGATTTTGATGGTACTATCTTAGATTATCGTTGGGGCTTTCGAAAGACCAAGAGACTCTTTTCATTTGCTTCTTTCCAAATTATCCAAAAAAAACGCTAGCAGCAGTATCATAGGCATAAGTCTTCTAGAAAAATGGCTGGTCTAGCATACTTCCTTGCGAGATATCAGTGGAGGTAGCCAAAAATTGAGATGGTAGTTGGCGTGGGATAGTGCCATTAATAAAAGCTCATAACTGGTCTGACATCGGCAATCATCCCTGTCAATGAAGATCTTGACTTTATTCACAGATTTAGCCCCATTCTGACTAGATACCTTGGCCAATATGCATACTGGATGTTTCAACCCTTGGGTTTGAATCGTCCATCATGATTTTTGACACTGATAGGATGTTGGTTTGACAAGGCTTTACACTTAGAGCAATTATTAACTCTGACGTGGATACTCAATTAGGGGAGAGGATCCACTACCTAAGCATGTTTCAATAGTTGTGATAGTAGTTGTTTATATTATGTTCAATATTTTTATCAATATTGGATCAATAGTTGTGACTTTAAAGTTGTTAGTGTTGATGATGGCTACCCATAATGAAACAAAATGTATTCCTTTGATCTAAAAAGCAACCAATCATGTGATTCCACATCAATGCTCAATAAAACATGCTGTGAATGCACAAGTATTGGTCTCACTTTTTTTTGGGGCCTTTTTGGACACCTTAACAAAAAGCATGCTGATGTGGCCTTGAAACCTTAGTTATAAGCAGGAGACTTGCCAAGTAAGCTGCTGTAAAAAATTGGGAGTGATTTAAAATTTCTACGTAGGATAATTAAAAGCACGAAGATAGGGTGCACAACTACTGAATCCTCTCCCCTATGTTAGTGCCAGTATCTCACCCTAAGAATAAATAACATATTGAGGTTGGTCAAAGACAATATTTTGCAAATAAATATTGCTTTGCCTTACTTAAATTTCTTGAAGTGAATCTAACTTAGATTGTGCCGCACCCACCCATTTAACTTTTAGGATTACAAGCATTAAGAGGTTTGGTAAAAGGGTCCTGGCATGGCATTAAAGCGATTGATTTTTGCTCGACTGTCATGCTTAGCAATCAAATTGATGCCAGCTATATATATATATATATCCTAAGGTTTAGCAAATGAAGTATAATACCATCGCACGAAGTTGTTGTTTAGTTGGGTGGGACCAAAATACGACATCTCGAATAAAGTCCTTCCACCTGAGATAAGAGCAGTACTATCGTGGGATGCAATATTCTAATGTTATTAGCCTTGGCGATAATGTTTGATAATAATAGAATTATCAATGATAGCAATATAATTCATATTAATATTATCCGGTTAAGAGTATTCATGGTAGTTTGATACATGCAGGAAATTAGCAAGTAATAGTGGTAATATCAATAGTGACCACAATAATATTATTATTAGTAAGGACTAAATATTTGTATTACCTTTATCAATCCATTTAATATTGATACTATTCATGATATTTATTAAGGGAGTAATATTAATGCAAGTTTAGTACTAACATCTCCTTGCGTCATGATGTTCATATTGAAATTGTCATTATTAATTCCATTAATGTTAAATTGTAATAATATTGATTTTAATGCAGATTAGTATTGCTACTGTGGAAAGTACTACAACCATAATATTAAACGTTGAACTTGTAGTTGAAATTAGTATTACCGTCATCTCAATCAATAATCACATTTATATTAATTCTAACATTCATGATAATACTACTTGATTAATAATAATAATACTAACACAAGAGTGTGAATCGGTATCGTATGTGGTGAAATCCATAATGTATGTAACAACAATGTGAGCAATGATATTTAGTTTAAATCCTTAGATTAATAGTAGTAATAAAATTGATAATGTTATTGATTTACATATTATTGTTATTAATATCAATAAGAGTATTAAAATAATGAAATTATTATGGATACATATATTCATGTATTATTATTAATATTATGAGTATCATTTGCCCACATTCAATTATCAATTAAAAATATCAGATCAAGTTGCATAATTCATCAATCCACTAGACTAATCGACAATAATGGCACTTACTAAAAGAAACACAAGAGAAGTAATTATTGTATTAACGATAGGACCTTACAAAATAAATAAATTTATATTAGACTCAAATAATCTTGTTATCTCTATTGACGATTGTAATATTTTATTTGTAATCACATCAATAAATGTGTGATATGTAGATTTTATTTATGTCACCTAAGCTTTAGTGAAATTGATTATCATACGTTTTTAGTAGAGTATTTTTATTACTTGTTTAATGCAATTATCTAATATGTTTGTGTTGGTTTTGTGTTTAGACTAAGCATGATCTTTCCTCATCTCAATATGGACTTTAGAGTTATGATCATCATGAGGATGTCACTCTCTTGTGACAAAAAGTACAATTACACCTTATCTACATAATGTTTCCATCGTTGTAGAGGATGTTTTGCATGAACATATGCATCACCCTCCCATTCAACTTGTCTTAATGTTCGTCCTCCATTCCATGCACCTTTCCAATACATTCATTTATGTGTGTTTGATATCTAAGTAGCATAACTTTATTGTGTAATGCTTTTGCATTTTTTTCTTTTAAAATATTAAGAAAATTTTATACATTTTGTCCATATTAAATTTAGACATTATGAAATTTCAATATGACACCACTTTTTTACTATTATCTCCGAAATTGAATAACTTAACCTTTCACGTTCAATTTCAAAAATAACAATTTCAATCATTCTAAATTGATAATTAATCTGTATTAAATTATTCTTACAATAGTTCTAAGGAGTATAAGCTCGTTCAATAATGGCAAGGATTCCTCCTCCCTGGCGGAGGGAATTGAATAAGAGTGATGCATTTTGTGAGGCCCTCTCTGCAAATCTCTCAAACAAAGGTTCCACCGCATGTTCTCCAAAATAAGAGGCAATCAACACCTCCAAAATAGCTCTAAACTGCTTTGCTACCATCCTTCCGAAATCCTCTTCGCTCTTAATCTTCATCTCTGTATCCATACTCAAGAACTCCATCCTCTTCACAAGGAATGAACCCTCTTCCTCAACCTGCTCTCTGACCTCCTGAACAGAGGGAGAAAAGAATGGAAGGTTGAAGGAATCCCTTGTGCCCCTCTCTATCACTCCCTCCCTCACCATGTCATTGAAGGCACCCTCCAAAATATCTCCTACCGCGCCACTTCCACCCTGCTCTCGTATGCATGCATCTGCCCGCCCTGAAAAGAAGAGAAACATGCACCCCCCTTCAACTACTTCCTCTGCACGCGCTCTCAGAAAACACTTGAAATCCTTCTGAAATTGGCGCAGATACGCCTCCGCCACCTCCACTCGCCCCTCCTTTGATATGAACACGCGGTCGCCATTCCATGAGCTCGACAATTGATTTTGCACTTCTGGGGGGACCTGCTCATGCTACCACGTTTTAAATATGCCCAAAACTAAACACTCAACAAGTTATTATGTTATAGGTTTCTCAAATAAGGTCGGGTTTAAACAATTCATTCTAAATTTCTATTTGTTTAGATGATTCATCTGAATTTTTGTTCAATTTTTTTTCTTCAGTAAAATCCATCTATCAACAGAGAAGCCATTTAGACAAGTTAAAGTTTAGAGTGTGTTATTTAAGTTCAAATCTCATTTAGATGGTTCATCTGAAATCTCGTTAATAGGTTGGTCCTATTGAAAAAACAGTGTGATTCAGGAGATTTCAAATGAATCACCAAAACAACTTAACACTTAGAATATGTTGTTTAAGCCTGACCACAGATAACCACGGTCGAATAAATAAAAACTCATGATCAATTCTACAGTGTTTAAATGTATTCAAGAAAACCAAAGTAAATTGAAAGAAGAAAGAATAAAATAGACCTGTTTAAATGATTCATCTGAAATCTAACTAATAGATGAATCCTACAGAAAAAATTGAATTACAAGATTTCCAATAAACCACCTAAACATGTCAGAGTGTGCTATTTAAGCCCAACAACATATGGATAAAAACTCATGATCAAATCTGCCGTGTTCAAACGTACTCGTGAAAGCCAATGCAAACTGAAAGAGGAATGAACAAAATGGAGAGATGATCTGGGAAAGAGACGGTTGTGGAAGGAGCCTGCCACTCCTGCTGCAAAGTAGTTACATGCTTCTAATCTGCCATCATTGTCATGGTGATCAGGAGGCAATGGCAATGGTAAGCTCTGGAACAGGAAATTGAAGTCGTTGCAGGGGAGGTCAGAAAAGAAGACTTGCAACTCTGGCATGGCAATTCCCATGGCCTTGTATTTCTTCTGCACTGTGCTGCAAATAGTTTGTGCAACGTGGAGCGTGTTGGGTCCCGCTGCACACCCCAGATCTGCTATGCAGAACCTCCCACAAGGAACCATCTTCATCTGCCCAATGCTTTCTTCTAAATAAGGCTGTAGAAAACGCAGGGAAATCTCCTATCAAAGCAACAGGGATTGGTAAGCTATGATGAATTTAGGAACAAGATAACCCAAAACTCTGAAATCTTCAAAACTAAACAGAAATTCCAAATAACAAACAACATGTACAGATGGACTGTTCAAACTAAGATTACCCAGAACTTTGAAATGGAAATTATACCTGGTAACATGAATTTCTGGCATAGCTGCATTCTGTCTGTCCACCATTCATGCTCAGAACATTTTCTATTTTAAAATCCATGGATATGTTTGTTTGAATTGAATGTAGGCAATGGTGATTTGTATTTAAAATCCTTTGCTCCCTTTGTTGGGATTGACGAGGAGGCGACTACGACTGTTGCACTATCAATTATGGGGCTGCTGGATTTTGACGTGACCGGCATTTCCCCCACTTTAATCTTAAAAACACTGCAAATTGCAGGGTGGTCCTCCCTTCCTACGTGCTCAAGAATTTTAAAACCATTTGAAGTTTTTGCATGACCAAAAGTCTATGTTAATACTATGTGCTTTTAAGATTCTAAGGGAATAAAATCCCCCAACTCTACTATCCGTGCAGGTTATGTTTGTGGCAAAGTTCATTCTTATACTTCGGGTTAGTGGAGCAGAAACTGACACACGATTTTACTGATCCACACTTTGCCCACTACGAAGTGGAGTTGAACCTATGATCTCGAAGAATGCAAACCCCAAACTCCAAACCCCAGCCAACTCCGCTACAAGTTGTGGCAAAATGTTTGTCGCAAAGTCCACTCCTATACCCCGGGTTAGCAAAGCAGGAACTGACACACTATTTACTGACCCACATCTTACCCATTACGAAGCGGAGTCAAACTTGTGACCTCGAGGAATGCAAACCCCAAGCCCCAGCCAACTCCGCTACAAGTGGTGGTTCAAAAGTTTGTGGCAAAGTCCATTCCTATACCTCGGGTCAGCGGAGCAGGAACTGACACACGATTTACTGACCCACACCTTGCCCACTACGAAGCGGAGTTGAACCCGTGACCTCGAGGAATGCAAACCCCAAGCCCCAGCCAACTCCGCTACAAGTGGTGGCTATACAATTAACTTTTTAATAAAGGAGTTTGATAAATAAATAATATGTGATAGTTTAAGAAGAAGATAGGCGCATTCAGTTTTAAGATAATGAAGATAATGATAAGTAAAATAAATTATTAGTAAAATTTTATCATTAACGTATAAAAATTAATTTTTATTGTTTGATGAATGATTTGGGTTCTTTGTGGTCTTTAGAAAGTTTTATAGTTCAAAATTGAGTTCTTCAGTGTAATGTCCCAAACTTTCACTTTAAGACATGGTGGGCAAATTTTTCATAAGTCACATTACATTCCTATGCACTTGAGATGTCATGACAAAACATGACACTCAAGGTACACAACATCAATGCTTCAAGAGGATAGAGTATCCTCTAAGATGATGATTAAACATTAGTCCATGATCCCATTCTCTTGTGAACACAGGAATTAGAATGAGATCAACACCCACTTTAATACACATCCCAAGATGAAAAAATTGACATCCAAGAAAATGTGGGAATGATATCCACTATAGGATTACCCCCTCAAGAGGTAGGTCGATTGGGAGATAGTAGACCTCATCCACTCAAACCATCAACTTGGCGTTTTTACTGAAGGCATACATTTTGACACAATGAAATGGATAATATGCAGAGAGCCTCAAAAGATAGAAGTGGGGTCACACAAACCAAGACGAGAGAAAAATGAGTTCGAACAAACCTATAACAAGCTAGACATGAAACAAGGCATGACAATCTTAACCAAAGTGTCATCTTGAAAAGGTTTTAGCCAAAAATTTGCTTGCACTCCAAGTTCAACAACAAGCATAAAATTTAAATAAATCATATTCATTTTAATCCACAATGCTATTATTCAATAGCATACCCATTTGTTTGTCTTAACTCTTACAAGAGTTGAATGCACAACATAAACTAATTGTTCCACCCCACAACCATAATAATGTTCAAGCATAATATATAATTCATAAGCATTAACATCATACATCAAATACAACAATCATAAAAGAGCAATTCAACTCCTAGCATAATGTTAACTATAAAACATCATATCATTAGTACTATCTACTCATAAAATTTAAATGGTAAAAAAAAGTTAGCTTATGTGACCGAGGCTATTAATATGGGCCGATCACACTTGATCCATGATGAATCGAAACATAACGTAGCCATTAATACTCAATCTTCAAACAAGATCATTCAAATGAAAGGTAAATTAAACATTTATTGAAATGAAACATTCTAAATATAAAAACATTGAAATGTCTATTCTACCCCATTTGAAACTTATCCCATTTTGGAATTGGTGTCGTGTTGATCTGGGACAATGACCCTTTTCCAATCCTGTGATCAATGAGCTTGTTTCAAATGATTCTATTGAAGAGAATCAATGAAATCGTTGTGATAAATGGATGAACACATGATTTATGCTAAATTGAACATGATGTGAGCTAAATTAACACAATTTTATGCTAAAATTGATCTAAATATGCAATTTCTAAACTAATCTAAGCTAATTTTAAGCTAAAAGATTCAAACCTTAATTTATAAACAAGCTAAGATGGATGCATAGAAGCCATTAATGGAAGCTTAAAGCTATTATGCAATTAAAAATGAACTAAAATATGCTAAATGTGAGTAAAGTATGAGTGTGAGTGTGAGTGATTTCAACAACATAAGTTTGCAATAGAAAGATGGATCCATTTGTTTCCAAATAGTGACTTATTTATAGGAAAGCAAATGAGAAATGGAGGGTTACTATAAAAAAGCTAATCAATGGTCAAGGATGGAGGAAATAGGAGACATGGATCATGGATTCTCATCAACGGGTGAGAATGCAAGATGAGATTTTATTCAAGGGTTCTCATTCATCCAAACAAACACATTTTTGACATGTACAAGAGCTCAAAAGCTAAGTACAAGAGGTTACAAGATAACTTGCATTTGAAGCTAAGTGAGAATATTCTTTTTTTAAAAATGATTGGAGGAGAACAAATATTTTTGGGTGAGGAAATGGATATTTTTCTAATTAAAATAAAGTTTAATTGTGCAAAAGGGGAGGAAATATTCCATTGCAAGTGGGAGGAATTGGATTAATTAGATAATTGCTAATTAAACATGATTTAATCATGCAATTAAGGGAACTAGAAGAATAAAGTGATATTTATTAAATTAAATGATTTAATAAATGAGAAAAAAGTGAAATAACATTTAATTAAATAACTTAAGGTTATTTAATTAAATAAGAAGACTTAGAGAATTAAATTAAATACTTTGATTTATTTAATTTAATAATATGAAATGTTAGCATGAAAGGGGGTGAATTAACTCAATTTGATAAACTAGGTTAACAAATGTAAATGATGCAATTAATTAAATAGCTAGGCTAATTTAATTAATTAAGCGAAAAAAGGATGAGTTTTAGGAGGAAATGATGTTAGTATACTTGATTCGAGTGTATGATATCATTCAGAACATTTTTCAGTGTCTACATTTTTCCCCTCTTTGAAGCGAGGTACCTGCTGCTTCAGTTCAAAGACTGATGCTCTTCGGATTAAAAAACTATTGCTTAAATAAAAAAATATAAAAACATTCTAATTTTTTAGATTCTTCAGTGGAAGGATTAAGCTGATTCCTTGCCCCCTTGAGAAATCACGCAAATTTTTTGGAATTTTGGGTTGATTTCTCGATAGAGGTGAAAAGCTGCCCCAGGGGGTCCAGAAAGGCTCTAGGATGCAAAAATCATGCCAAAAACGCAAAAAAACAATGCAAAATAAGGTTTAGATTGGAAAAATTGGTGAAAATGATGATAAACCACAGCTTCATGGTAAAACTAGGGCAAAAAACCGTAAATGTCAAGCATAAATAGGACAAGAACGTTCACTTTCAATTCATTTGTGCATTCACACCTTAGAAAATCCTTTCTTTTGGAGCTCTGACCTTTGGCGAAATGGCTCAACATGTGCTTCCCGTTCATCTTTCTGACTGAGTTTGAGATTACCAACAACGAGCAAACGCAGGACCTTGAGTATGTGACTCGAAACCTCTTTTGATTTTCATTAAGTGCATTTAATAGGGCATCAAAGTTAGGTCAAAAAGTGTACCATTGTATAGCGACACTTTGAAAGCATCAGAAGCGTCACTATTGATGTTTTAGCGACACATGTTCCGTTTAGCACTGAACCCCAATATTTTGGTTTAGTGACGTGATTGATAATGGTGTCATGGGTGCAATAGAGCGACGCATGAGATTTTTTGGTTCAACGACGCACGAAAGCGGTTAGTGACACATGCTTCAAATGGCGATGCAACCCTATTTTTTAATAGAGCGATGCATATCAATATTGATTCGTTATTGAGCATAGCGACGCGCATCACCAAATTGATGACGCACCCCAAAAAGTAATATAGCAACGCATCCCAAAATCAGCGACGCTATTGATTTCAATGATGCCATTGATGTTTTGGGTGCAAAGTCTTGAAGTTTGATCAATTTCTTGACTTTTTTGATAGATTGATGCTGTGTGTGTGATGAGTGTAGGAGGATCCGCCACCGCTAATGTCTCGAGAGCACAAATACGAGATTTTGTTTGCAGCCAGAGACCTTGATGGTTTGGAGGTGGAGCGGTTTGAGAGACTGGGGCTAGGATTCGTCGCTTTTATGCTTGAGATCAGGACCCACCTTTCCTTGATGACAACGTTGGTTGAGAGATGGCACAATGAGACATCCTCGTTCCACTTTCCCACTAGGGAGGTGACCGTTACACTTGAGGATGTGTGGCACATTCTGTGGTTGCCTTTTCATGGAGAGTGGGTCATTTATGACCCCAATGTCAGCAGAGATGCATGCATCTCTCTTTTACACAAATGATTGGTTATTCTCATTAGCTTTTAGATTGATCTAGACTTCTACCGAGGTTGGGTCGAGACCTTTAGATTGTTCTTTGGCACTTTGATTCGTGGTGTTGTTGCCCTAGACTGATAGGGTAGAGGTTTAAGTCCCGGATGGGGTCTAGCTTAGGAGGGCATGATCATGAGATAAATTATGTATGCTTGGGGTTTAGTCCTCCTTGCCTCCTTGTACCATCATATGCACGAGGTCATCTACAAAGATGGTAGGGGCATTAGAGCAAGAGCGACCCTCCTACACACATGGGCATATGAGCATATTGCAATTCTGAGGCCCATTGTTGTCCTTGTCGATATTCATGAGGATGAGCCCGTTGTTTATAGGTACAGGGTATTGATGACCTTACAACATATAGGGCCCATAGGTTTGACATACTGGCATCATGTTATTGATGACATGACAGTGTTCAGATGGAGGTCGTGGCTCCGACACCCACAATGGTATGATGACCAGCAACATTTGAATTTTTCACGATAGACTCGGTATATCCAAGGCCGAGAGCACACTATTGTTGAGTGGTATCTTCCAGATCAAGTGGTTCGTCAGTTTGGGGAGACCCAAGATGTACCAGCGGATGATTATACCACCAATTTTTCCAAGACATAGAGAGAGTCATAGTGGGAGGTTATCATTGATCCTGTAGTGGTGATCAATTATTTTCAAGCACTCATCCCATAGCCATGGGGTTATGATCAGGGTCTCCAAGATGCGGGGACCACTCCAGGTTATGATGCTTGGTTTAGGGCACCCACATGCATCATAGATCCAGCAGGAGCATACTCAGGCAGAGGCAGAGGCCGAGGTAGGGACGAAGGTCGAGATGGAGGACGAGATGGTGGTAGAGGCCGAGGACAAGACCAGGTGCCAAGTGATGGGCACCAGTAGCAACCGGATTAGGGGCACCATGATGGAAAACATAATGGTCATCAGGATGGGCAAAATGATAGGCAACATGTGGGACAAATTTTGAGGGCACCACCGCCTCCTCCACCTATACAGCTGGATCCATGAGATGTTCAGATTGCTGCCCTTATAGCAGAGAGAGCACAACTATGAGCAAAGAGAGATTTGTTGCGATAGCTGCTGGAGGCTATGACAGCATTGAGATACCAAGAGGTCCAGTTGTGGTAGCAGTTGGATATGTAGCTAGCCCAGGAGATTGGGCAGAGACAACAGTCGGAGGCAGTGACAACTGCTACAACGACAAACTAGGGATATACGATATCAACTAGATTATATAGAGAGGCAGTCTTAGAGGCTGCATATTACAAGATGCACTATCACCGAGATGTCCCAAGAGAGGTTTGACAACTGAAATTTTCACAGAGGAGCGGTGCACCACCTAGAGCTAAGGATGATTTGTCAGTTAGGCGTGAGTCAAGCAGCCCTCAAGGCTAGCCTGATTGTAGACCCTATTCTTATCGTTTCTCGATTTTGTACACAAATATTGATTCATGGGATCCTTTTTGATAGCCTCATGGATATTGTACTTTTGATTGATATATACATACACTAACTCATATATTTGTACCATGACAGTCACCATTGTTTGATATATATATGAGATGATTCAGATTCATGATGTGATGTGACCTTCATTTCATGTTTATGAATGTATGGTTGCATATGATGTGATAGCTTATATATGTTATCATGTATGGATGCACTTCTATTTATTTATGCTTATGTGATATGTGATGGTATATGGATGCAATGTTATATTCTTTTTCAATATGTTTTTCATGAGGATACAATATGTTTATGGGATGGATGAATGATATGATATGCATATGGTATGGATGCATTTATTTTTGTGTATTTTCTTAGACAATTTTATGATGATGAGATGTATTCATATGGATGGATGATGTAGATGTTCATGCTTATGATATGATATGATATGTATGCAACGATTTAAGATACTTAGAATCAAAAATCTATATTATTCATCACAACTTAAATGATAATGCAAGATATATGTTTTACATATTATATGCTATGATTATGAAATGTATGCATGTTGATGATTTGTGGATGCAAGATGGATGCATTGACGATGTTTTTGTTGACTATCATGATACCAAGTTAGTGCAAAGAAAAAATAGAGGAAATAAGAATGGACGACCATTGGTTTTGATGATTATTTTCAAAAGATCCAATAAGTCTTTGATCCACCAAGACTTTATTAGAGATGGTGATGAGAAATGCATGATGATGATTTGCTCACATATTGGGATTGGGATTTTTCGTTGTTCCTTATTGTTTGATATAACACATAGACACGATGCATCAAGGTATTGATAATCAAGATGGAATTGTATCTAGTGTAGTGGACTTTGATTCGACAAACAAATAGGATAGTTCTTGTTCACACCTTGACATACATAAACTTTGTCGGAATGTAAGTTAGAAGCTTAGAATACATTGGACCAAAGCATACGCAATAGTCAACAATATAATCCAAACAACCTCCCTACACACAACTAAACGAAAGATAATGATCAATGCCCCAATCCTTTCTCTCCAAATCATTTTGATAGACATCATCAAGAGGTCCTCAGAATGGGTCATTAATATAAATGAGAAGAAAAGATCAAAGACAAACAATCAACATTATCTATATCTCTTGCCAGTTTTAACATGTAGCTACGGTGATTTCTAATGTTGATGTCCATTTTAGGAAGGATACATCCTAGGACATGTTGATCAGGGGTTGTTTGATGTTAGGATGATGATGAGCTTTATGATAAGTTGTTGATATAAAATTCGCTGATGTGTTTACCTATGACCTAGACTTTAGATTTTGACACTTAAGTACTCACTTTATGACTTGCGACACTTGCTTTCTATTTGTTTTGCCAAAGGTTGAAGGTGACAATCGATTTATTAGGGATGAAGGTTTATTGCTGGTGAAAGTGAAATGGGATGGATGCTTTTGGATTTTTTGGATTATTTCAATGTTTTTGGTATTTTGAAAATGTTTTGAGGCCGTTCTTGGCCTTTTTTCAAAATTTTATGCGAATTTTTATGTTTTCGACTATTTGAGGTTGTTTAGGGTTTTTCAAATATTAATAGTTGATGGAATGTCAGTTTATTATGACATAATCCTAAAGGACTGACCTAGTGTATCTCGGGGGCACATCAATGATGGCCTTGCCTACGTTCAAGCTTAGAGACATCATAGTTCGCTAAGGATACTGCTTGTGGATTTTCGATGTTTTGACCTATTTAGGGATTTTGATGTGTTTTGGATGTTTTGGATTTTAACTTTACAATTTTCTAAATGTTTTTGGTATTTTAGCTATACAAGATTTTGAATGTTTTTGGATTTTCTGATGAACGCTTTACGAATGTTTTTGGGATTTTCAAATGAGATTTCTAATGACCTCAAGATATACAAGAACCCAATATGATCCATAATGAATTTCCCCCAAAGTGACGCAATAGACTACCTTGATGTAGGTAGGACAAATTGACCTTTGAAATATTCCAAGTGGTACTAAAGGGGATACAATATTTCACAATATCAAGCTATGATAAGGATGTAGATGGGTGATGGAGAGAATGATAGGATAAAGAGCCAAAAAATAAATGGAGGTGCTTTATTTACGTGAGGCACTTGTTTTCCAAGTTTTCACCGAGGTACTTGCCCAAAGTGCCACCAAAGTGGTTTTCACTAGAGGATGATTTTTTTCTTTACTGTTTTCAATCCTTTTTCTTTTTTTTTTTGGGATTTTGATCAATTTTTGATTTTTTTTGTATTTTCAGATTTACACCTTTCAAGATTAGGCATAAATTTTTTTAAGATGCAAGTTGTTAGTTGGCTCCTACAAGGGTTCACCTTCAGGTGTTGATAGTTGATATGCTCTTGATCCATAGCTTGCTGTGATGATAAAGGGATCCAACCAGCTAGGCTCAAACTTTCCTTTACTGTCTTGATCTGGTAGATTCTTTTGATTTTGATTTAAGACAAGATCCCCTACCTGGAAAGACCAAAATTTGATCTTCTTGTTATACCTTCGTTTCAGTTGGTTTTGATATACTTACAAGTGATTGAGGGCATCAAGATGACACTCGTCCATAAATTCTAGCTCATTCAACCAAGAGACTCTATATTCTTCATCAGCGATTAGATTCTGCAGTGACACTTGCAATGATGGGAGTTCAACCTCAATAGGAAAAATGGCTTCTAATCCATAGACCAAGGAGAAAGGGGTTGTACCTATGGGTGTGCAGATACTAGTTTGATAGGCCCAAAGAGAAGGATTTAACTATAGATGTCAGTCACAACCAACTTCATTGATCATTTTCTTTAGGATTTTAAGGATGGTCTTGTTTGTAGCCTCAACTTAGCTATTCCCCTAGGGATAATATAGGGTAGAGAATCGGTGTTGGGTGTTGAATCTTTGAAATAGCTCTTTTACATCCTGATTCTTGAAGGGTGTTCTGTTGTCTGAGATAAGGGTGTGTGAAACACCATAACAAAAGATTAGGTAATTTAGGATAAACTTGGAAATTTGCTTCCCCATTATGTAGGTCATAGGGACGACTTCAACCCACTTGGTAAAGTACTTAGTGGATGTTATGATAAACTTGTGGCCATTGGATAAGGTTAGAGTGATTTTTCCTAAGGTCAAGTCCCCATTGTGAAAAAGGCCAGAGTGTAATCATTGGTTGTAATTCCTAAGCTAGAGCATGCATCCAATTTCCATGTTGTTGACATTGGACACATTTTTGCATATATTGATGAGCTTCTCTTTCCATAGTTGGCCAGTAGTACCCTGTCCTCAATAATTTCTTAGCTAAAGTCATACCGCTAGAATGGGAACCACATATGCCATCGTGTACTTTTGTTAAAGCGGTTAAGGCTTCCTCTTGGTTAAGGCATTGTAGCTATATTCCTTTGATGCTTCAACGGTAAAGGGTATCACTTATGATCATGAATCGAGATGCCTTTTTGAAAAAGGTCTTTTTAAAGCTGGAGGTGATATCAAATGGGAGGGTTCCTCTGCTAAGGTAGATAAATATGTCATGATACCATGGGGATCCAGGACCAACAATGACACACATGAATTCAGATTTGGGGATTTCAAAAGTTGGTATGAGAATTTATTCTACCAAGAATTCACATTGGAGGATGTTGTCCGGCATGTCTAACAATGATTCGATTATCAAGCCATAGTGTCTACTGCTTGGTTGTTCATGTGAGGAATCTGCTAAAAAGTTATATCTATGAAAAGATCTTTGAGATTCTCTACCTTCTTCTTGTAAGGAGTAAGCTTGCCATCCTTAGTTTGATAGTCATCATTGACTTGGTTGTTAACCAACTGTGAGTCCCCCTAAACTTTCATCTCTTGTATCTGCCACTAAAATGCTACCCTTAGACTTGTGTTTAGGGTTGAACACACTCAACAACTTTAGTACATGGGAATGATATCTTGTATAACTTTGGAATGAAGTCACCTTGAGGGGTGATGAAAATAATACCCACTCCTAATCCATGTTGGGTGAATGATCCATCAAAGTACATCTTCCATTGATCTATGAGATTGACCAAGAACACCGATTCATCAGGGAACTCAAATATCAAAGGGTTCTCTGCATAGATAGGTGTATCTGCATCTGCTAGTTGGTCAATGATTACTTGTCCTTTGATTTCCTTGTGCTCCACATACTCTATGTTAAATTTAGTTAAGATCATCACCCATTTGGCCATTCGCCCAGTGAGAGTTGCTTTAGATAAAAGGTATTTCAATGGGTTGATTTTTGCAATAAGTTTGATTTGATGTAATAGCGTGTAGTGTCTAAAATTTTGTGAAGTAAAAACTACTTCTAGACATTCTTTTTCAATGGGTGAATAGTTCATTTCATAGCCCACCAATGTCCTGTTAATGTAATAGATAGCTCTTTCCTTTTAGTTTTCATCATGTTGTGCTGAAAGAGCTCCTAGTGTTGTTGATGTTGCTAAGATATATAGGATCAATGGTTTTTTTGGTATTGGTGGCATGCACACTAGAAGTGTCAATAGATAGTCTTTGATCTATTGGAAAGATATATCACACTTCTCATCCCACTTGAAAGTTATACCTCTGTGGAGAAGATGCAAAAAAGGGTGGATTTTGTTTGATAGTTACACTATGAACCTTCTAATGGACTGCAATCTTCCTTGTAATCCTCTCATCTACTTTAGTGTTTTTGGTGGTTCCATGTCCAGGATGGCTTTTACCTTTGTTGGTTCAATTTCTATCCCTCTTCGTGAAATGATGAAGCCAAGAATTTTCCCTGATGCAACCCCAAAGACACACCTTTTTGGATTCAGTCATACCTTGTATTCTTCAAGCTTGTCAAAGATGGGTCCTAAGACTCCTATGTGCTCACTTCTTTTCTTTGATTTTTCCAAAATATCATCTACATAATCTTTGACTATTTTATGGATCATGACATGAAAGATGAGGGCCATTTCTCTTTGATAGGTTGCTCCTGCATTCTTTAACTTGAATGGCATTACATTCCAACAATAGGTTCCCCACGGACAAGTGAATGCAGTTTTATGCTGATCCTCCTTGGCGATCATGATTTGATTATAGCCTCAAAAACCATCCATAACTGATAGCATTTCTCGCCTAGTTATTAAGTCCATGATGAGGTCGATGTTAGGAAGAGGGAAATCTTCCTTCAGACATGCCTTGTTTAAGTCTCTAAAATCAATGCAGATTTCGATGCCCTCGATGGGTTTTGAGATTGGTACCAGGTTTGAAACCCACTTAGGATAATCTATTGGTTGGATGAATCCATTGTCTAGAAGCTTTTGCAACTCTAGTTTTACCAAGAGTACTATTTGAGGGTGCATCTTCCTTAATTTTTTCTTGAATGGCTTGGCTTCAGGATATACAGCTAAGTGATGCACAACCACTTCTAGATCGAGCCCTGGAATATCTGTGTATGACCGTGCAAATTCAGCTCATTTCTCTTTCAAAAACTCTACTAGGTTCTTTTGTTCTTCAACCAACAAGGATTTGACATAGAAGGTGATCTTAGGTGCTTTATTTGTTCCCACATTGAATATAGTGGCCTTTTCTGCTAGCACTGCTGACTTCTCTGGATGCATTGCAGTAGGGGGGAGATTGAATCCCTCATCCTTGGGTACCTCAGAGAGGTTTTCACCATCGGATGCATCCTTTGTTTTTACTATTTTAGGATTAGAGAGTGTCACAGTGTGGTTTTCACTCAAAGATTTGCATGTTTGTTGTATTTCATAAATTTTGTGACTAAAGGATTCAATCATCTCCCCATAGTACGCCCTTGTGTCTAGCTCTATGTCAAAACCTGCTTTGTGATCTGCCCATGGTAAGTTGTCATAGATTCCCATGAATTCTGAGATCACTTCATCATTTTTGAATAAATCTAGAATTGGTGGTCCTTGTTGGTCCATGCCAATGAGTTGTGGGTATACTAGGAGTATTTCAGTTGGCTAATTGCTTGGAGCAAAGGATGTAATGGATATCATGAAGAGGGAGTTATTCTCAAATAGGTGAGCATCATCAAGGGGGAAGTCATCTAAGGTTGTATCATGTGATGTAGGTAACCGAGAGGAAACCTTGTCCTGTTTAATGGAAGTACCTTTTCCAATAAGGGTGACCTTGCTAGTAGTACAACCTAGACCAATATTCTTTAATCGTTTCTCAGGAAAAATGGGTTCTAGTAATCCATTGCCATTCTGACCCAGTTTCTCTTTCTTGTTATAACCCTATCCCTTCATTAGCTGTAAGCCTTTGTTGTCATCTTCCATGGGAAGAATAGTGATAGGTTGTTCATCCTAATAGAGGAGTTTAGAGACATCCTCCTCATTGATATCTTCTTGATTTAGATCCCCCCACTTGGTGAAGGTAGTATTTTCCATCTTGATTGTTTCAGGCTCTTTGGTACTAGATGTGGGTTTTACATGGGATTGAGGAGAAAGAGGCATCTCTCCTAAGATGAAGGTATCCTTCATTAGCTTATAGTTCCCACAACCATCATCCTGAATTACTACTTTGATGTCAGAAATGTTCCGCACAATGGGTTTTTTCATTGCTGAGGTAGATGCAAGGGATGATGGGTCAATAAATGAGGTAGATGGTGTACACCCTTCATCATTCTTGGGTATTTGGGGTATCTTATAGAACTTAGCCTCAAGATTCTTGCAGTAGTAAAAAGGCTCAAGATCTCCATGGATGGTAATTTCTCTACCCTCGAAAGGAAACTTCACACATTGATGATAGGTCGAGGCTACAGCTTTTGAGGCATGGATCCATGGTCGACCAAGTTGGATATTATAGAGAAGATCAAGATATAGTACTTGGCATGTAGTTTCTGCAATGAGAGGGCCCACTTGGATGGGAAGTGCAATGATACCTTGTGACACCCACTCTTGGTCGTCATATGCTCTGATGGTGGTACTCTTTTCTTTCTCAATAGTATCCTTTGAATAGCCCAGGTTCTTGATTAACTATAGGGTATAAATGTTCATACCAACACCTCCATATGCTAAGACTCTTTTGATCTTGTTTTTATAAATAATAACCTCAAGGTGTAAAGCATAGTTGTCAGATGGTTGTGATAGTAGGTCTTGTTAAGAGAAGGTGAGAAGATGATTAGAAATATTCCCCACCATAGCTTGAAACTGATCAGTGTTAATATCCTTAGAGACGAATGACTCAGACAAAGATTTCTCCAATATTTCCTTATGTGCGGGTGATAGCCTTAATAATTCCAAGATTGGGGGTCTAATTAAGCTGATCTAGGAGATTGTACTTGTTGGGATTGAATGTTGGAAAAGTAGGTTGTGTCCTATATTGAGACAAGACTCCTTGGACGATAATTTTTCCACGTCATGTGGTGACTCCACACTTCGCATTAGATCCTTTGATGGTGATGACATTAATGATGCTATCTCAAGAAGCGACAATGTTTGAATAGGTATGTTGAATGTTAGTGTAATCCTTAGCTTTTCCATTGTTGTTCCCTTTATGATGATCTGGCATAAGGTTCTTGTATATCTTAAGATCTTGATTCCCAACTGGTACTTCAAAATATATGGTGTCGTTCTCTATGAGGTCTTGGATGATATTCTTGAGTCTCATGCAGTTTTTTGTTTTGTGTCATTTTCTTTTGTGAAAGTCATAGAGATCATTCTCATTATACCAGGATGGTTTCTCTTTTGGTTCTTGGTAGTTTTCAAAGTTGGGAAGTGTTATTAGATTTGACTCTACCAACTTCTTCATGATGGTTTCGATAGGTTCATATAACTATGTGTACTTTAATTTGGGATATTTGTTCTTGTTAGTGGTTTGATTTTGTTTCCTATCGGTGTTATTGATCTGATTGTTTTGAGGGGATGTTGTTTGCTGCACAGTTGGTTGAATGTTAGCAATTTGATTATTGTTTGGTCTAGGAGCACTTAGGACCACCTTAACATCTACCACACCATCATTTGTTACTTTTGTGTTCTTAGCCCAGATACGAGGCTTGTCGTTGGAACTGGTTGATGGGTGGTTGTAATATTGAGTATTTCCCTGTGAGATTAGAGCTCGTTTGATGTTAGGGGCTCTAGGGAAAAGCTCATCATAAGAGGTGATGCACTACATTTTCAAGTGGAAAGATAGATCTGGGTCTAGATTTTCTATGATGATTCCCACTTATTGTTCGTCGAGAAGGGTCCACTTGCTCTTACTAGATTTTTGTCTCCATCGTTGCAAGAAATTGGTGAAAGATTCTCCTTTGGTTTGTTTGAGAGTGTACAACTCTTCTAGACTAACGTCCATGTAAATATTGAAGGAGATGTGATCGATGAATTTATCAGTGATTTCTTGAAAATTTTTGATGTTGGGAGGTAGATGAGAAAACTAATCCATAGTAGGACCTGTTAAGCTTTGAGGGAACAGATGCATTAAATAGGAATCATTGTAAGCTACGTATATACACATGATGTTAAATTATTTGAAATGGTCCATAGGAGTTCCTTTCCCTTTATATTTATTGAATTTGGTAATTTCAAAGCTAGGAGGGAATGTTTCCATTGTGATGATTTGATTGAATGGATAGGGACATAGATTTTGTGTATGGGGCTTCTTTGTCTTTCCCATTTGAAGATCCTGCATTTCTAGTGATAGTGCCTTAAATTGTGATGCTAGATCATCTTGTGGGTTTGGTGGAGGAACATATGGTGTGATGATGGATGAGTTGTACATGGGATTTTGATATGATGATGTGTTTTATGGGGTGTATGGTGGTGTGAGGTTATGTGAAGGTGATTGAGGTGTTGATGTATATGTTCCTAACACATTTGTATTGACGATGTTCTAGTGAGGATTATAGTAGGAACTTTGTTGTTTTTGTTGTTGATGTTGTACATACTGCTGAGATAGTAAGGCTTGTTGTTGTTGTTGAACCACAAGGCTTGTTGTTGTTGTTGCTCCACTATGGCTTGTTGTTGGGATTGATGTTTTTGTTGCATCACAAGAGCTTGTTGTTGAGATTGATGTTGTTGTTGTGCTGCGAGGGCTTGTTGTTGGGCCTGATGTTGTTGTTGTGCTACTAAGGATTCTTGATAGGCTCTTTGTTGTTGTGTGTCTAAGGGTACTTGTTATTGTTGTTGTTTTTAGATGACTTGTTGATAAGCCTATTGTGCTTGTTGTAAGACTAAGGTATGAGCTTGCAATGTAGGACTAGTTGATTGTTGGGACACTTGTGATGGATTGTGGGCGTTGGTGTTTTGGATGGGTTGTGAACTAGTGATGAGAGGTTGGGAGTTCCCTTGGTTTAAAATTCCTTGTAAAATGGTGGATTGAGGTTGAGGAATGTAAGTTTGAGGTCCCATTTGATTTTTCATAGTGAAGGGGACTGTGGGGAAAGATGAGGATGGTGTCATTAGATTTTGAAATGGTAATGACATATTAGGACCTTGACTCCATTGATTGAAAAGGTTCTCCTATCCAATGTCATGAGGATTTCCTTGTGCTAGAGATGTAGACAAAGTATTACTTGTGTTGTTGGGATTCATTACCAAAGGATTGCTTTGAGATGGGTTGATGATGGATGTGTTTTGTGACACTAATGGTATAGATGAACCAATGGGAGGATTGGGAAAATATGTCCCATCTGCATTGAGGGTTGATTTTGTGATATAGTATTGACATGCCCTTGTGTACTATTTTGAGACACTTGATCTATACTACTTTGTGTGATGGTGGGCACAATTGTGGTACTCATGGATATGGATGAAGATGGGTATCCTCGATATGTGGAGGTTGTAGTGGAGTAATGAAGGTCAAGGGGTTTATATGTCTGTTTAGGATTTTCAAGAATGGGAGGAGCACCAAAGGTAGCCATCCAAGTGGTTGTTGGAGGTGGAGGATTGGTATCAAGGGTACCCACAAGTGTATTTATTTCAAATGGAAGAGTTAGACCAAAGTCTTGGGCAAGGCCAATTGCAAGACTAGGAGTGGATGTTCGATTTATCCTTGATGGTGGAGTTGTGAAGCCTTGTTCCAAATTTTGTGCAACAAATGATGGGGAAATAGGAGCTATGTTTTCAAAGGATTGATGTTCCATGATTTTCTCCCTAGTAAGCTCAAAGGGATTGTTGGTGATGTCTTCTATCTCATATGGTCTTGATGGAGATGACAGTTGTTGTGATGGGGTGACTTGACTTCTCGAATCAAATTATAGAGGATTTGGATCACTTGAGGTAAATGTGACTTTGGTTTTCTCCATGATTCTCTTGTATTGTGATCTTGTCTTTACCATAAATTTTGGGTTAGTTATGGGAGAGTTATGCTGAGATTTGTAATGTTTAAACTCTCTAGTTGACTCAAATCTAGGTAAAAGGGATGCTCTAAGTATTTTTGGAGTAATGATGATAATGGGGGATGAAAATATGGGTGATATGGAAAGTGATCTTTGCAAACGTTTTGGGACAACACTTTTGACTTGAGTTTGATGTTTTAATGTTAGGATAAAGGATGTTGATGAACTTGAGAATCTTTAGGGTAGACTCGTGACCTTCAAGATAAACTAGTCCAAATATGATAACTAACTTAGCTAGGTGCATGGAAAAGGATACATTTCACATACAAAGTAGCCAAGTTAGAGGTTGGTTTGATAGATGTTGAAGTTAAAAAGTGTTGGTGTATTCATAAGTTTTGCAAAGTTTGGTGAAATGAAGGATGAAATTTGATGAAGGGGTGGATGAAATGTTTGACCCAATGTTGATTTAGAACGAACCTTTGTTTTCCAAGACCAATGTAGTGAGAATGATGCTAGACCTCTAAAGTTTTCAAATCCTAAAGACCCAATGTTGACATAAATGAGAGGATAGATGTGGGTATGCAAATCTGGTTCGTTCCTCATAAATCGAGCATAATAGTTTCTTAACAAGAGGTTATGATTGTGATAAAGTATTACAACCCTCTTCCTTCCAAACTTTGAATTATGATAATTTGAATTATTGTGTGATAGATCATTCAGAGAAGTTCAAGACCATACTAAGGACCAATGTTTTAGATAGGTTTATTATCATGAAAAAGACCAAGATTTTGACCAAAAAAGAACATATACAATTCTGCATTGTTCCTTGAAACACGTTAGTAGTATAACAACTTGGTTCTATTTTGGTGAAGTGTTGCAAAGTGTTTTTTGAGAGATTTTGGAGTAAGATGCCTATGTTTGAAATGACGACCTATAGACCTTCTCTTGGGTATTTTTATTTTGCATGAAATCATAGAGAAGAAGAAGATATTTATTACCACGTGGGGGTTGGTAATATAGGCCTTCTGGCCAAAATATCGACTCTTCATTCTTCTTTACCTAAGATGGTTGCAACAATTCTCCACTGATTAGATGTTTCCTTGGTTTCAAAAGCGAATCTTCTCAAACTGATAATGATATATGTTTATTCTCCCTCAATAAATTCAAAGTTCAGTCGAATGATAGCACCTGTAAGGTTGGGTTGTTGAACGAGAGCGATCGGTCTCCAAATGGTCATGTGGGGTTCAAATTGTCAAGCTATCTTACTTAAGTGAATTTAATTTACCACAAACACTTGTCTTGATTATGTTTTCAAACTGAAATGTTTATGTCAAGAAATCATAGCTTTCACAATGTCCATTTTGTGAAAATCATGAGGATGAAGCCATAATTACCTATGTTGTCTTTGGAAAATATGGATTGAGATATAATTAAAGATATTTAGAAATCTCTACGGATAGAAATCTTTAGGATAAGCATTAATATCAAGAATAGTTCAAGAGGTATCCATATTTAAGCCAAAGTGTTTGAAATTTTGAGGAAGATAGTGAATGTTTGTTTTTGTAATATTTTGGAACCAAGCAATGTATTCAGGTGACTCACAATCATTTACAATCCTAGGTTTGAAATGGCCATACCTGTTGAGTCCCCACTCAGATTTATCCAAACACTAAACAATGCGAATAGTTAGAGATTTGGTAGCACTGGATCCCCTCCACGACACACACTTCTCGAGACCACCAAATCTTTAAATCCTGAAGATCCTACAAATTTTTCTATTTCAATAATGAAAAGTAAAAATGTGGGGAAGATTCAAAATGATCGTTCTTGCACCAACAAGTATTAAGGATTTTGGATTATAAACAATGGTTCATAATAAGGGCTTCTGGTTCAAGGAATACTATGATAAAATCCCTTGAGAGGTCTCCCAACCCTTAGAACAAGGGCTTTTCACATCATAAATATATTAGGGGAGAGCTATCACGTACCACTTCCCATTGATCATGATTTTCATCATGACCATACATCTATATAGTGGTTCGAAAGAGCTTGGCTTTAGCTCATTAGTTCTTGGGTTGTTCCCTCCTTTTGAAGCGGACAGGTGGGCCCTTCTAAAGATAAACAATAGCAAGGAAGTATGTTTGTAGTTCGATCATCCAAGTTTTCATGAAACAACGAGATAACACACACCATGCCTTTTCCCTACACTCACAAGGGGTTCATTTTTAATTTGAAATCAAAGATGTAGGTGATTTTGTGAAGTGTCAAAGAATTTTTTTATTTCTCAAGATCGTCACATGGCACGAAAGAATTGCATACGCATCTAATAACAATGTTGTAAATCAAAACACAAAAAACACTCATAAATTTTAACACCTCAAAGTAGTGATGAGTTTGTTTTAAGCATCAAATGAAATGTTAAGTTGCCTTGTTCAATTTTTAAATCCAAAACACAATGACGAGATGAGGGTTCAATTTTAGTCCCATTTGAGTGTTCGTTTTAATCCTAGATTGAAATTTAGTGAGGTCCTAGAGTAGAAAGTAAAAAGCTTAAGAAATTGGGTTATAATTTCCCTAAAGCATCAAACACGTGTTACAATCATAAGATCTTAAGATAAGAACACTTCTTCACTTTAGCTTTGATTGTCTGACCTACAAAACTTAGTTAGCCTAAAAACCAAAACAAAAAGGTCAGAGACATGTTAAAAGTTAGATAAAACTAAGAAAATTCAAAAACATGTCAAAAAAAATAGTTCAATCATGTTTACCAGTAAATAGCGACGCTAGAATCAATTGTGTCATTGAAATTCGTCAATAGCGTCACCATACAACAAGTAGGTCGATGTATTGAAAAATAAATTGCGCTTCTCTACAAAAAATAGTGACATCAAATGTATCGCCAGATCGATAGCGTCGCTATACTAATTTTTTTTTGCATTAAAAAAGTCAATAGCATTACTAAATTAAAATGCGGCGATGAAATTAATTATACATTTTGATTTTAATTGTGTGTCGCCATAATGAAATTATGGATGTGTCACTATATAGCGACACATAATCAATTGCGTCATCTAATAATCAAATGTGTCGTTGTACTTGAAAAATAAGGAAAATGCAGTTTTGATAAGAAAATCGTCAGATTAGTTGGTTCATCCCTCCTTCTAGCGCCAAAATGTGACTGAGGATATTAGTATGAGATGATCATGCTTGATCCATGATGAATCGAACCATAACATAGCCACTAATACTCAATCTTCAAACACGATCATTCAAATAAAAGGTAAACTAAACATTTATTGAAATGAAGCATTCTAAATATAAAAACATTGAAATGTCTATTCTACCCCATTTGAAACTTATCCTATTTTGGAATTGGTGTTGTGTTGATGTGGAACAATAACCCTTTCCCAATCTCATGATCAGTGAACTTCTTTCAAACTAGTCTACTGAAGAGAATCTATTAAACTATTATTATAAATGGATGAAAACATGATTTATGTTGAATTGAACACGATGCGAGCTAAACTAACATGATTTTATGCTAAAATTGATCTAAATATGCAATTTTAAAGCTAATCTAAGCTAAAAGATTCAAACCGTGATTTATAAACAAGCTAAGATAGATGCATGGAAGCCATTAATAGAAGCTTAAAGCTATTATGCAACTAAAAAATGAACTAAAATATGCTAAATGTGAGTAAAATATGAGTGTGAGTGTGAGTGATTTCAACAACATAAGTTTGCAATTGAAATATGGATCCATTTGTCTCCAAATAGTGACCTATTTATAGGAAAGCAAATGAGAAATGGAGGGTTAAGATCAAAAAATCTAATCAATGGTCAAGGATGAAGGAAATAGGAGGCATGGATCATGGATTCTCATCAATGGGTGAGAATGCAAGATGAGATTTAATCAATGGTTCTCATTCATCCAAACAAACACACTTTTGAAATGTAGAAGAGGTCAAAAGTTAACATGTACAAGAGGTTACAAGATGACTTGCATTTGAAGCTAAGTGAGAATATTCCCTTTTTAAAATGATTAGAGGAGAAAGAATATTCTTTAGAATATTCATGGGTGAGGAAATATATATTTTTCTAATTAAAACAAAGTTTAATTGTGCAAAAGGGAAGGGAATATTCCCTTTCAAGTGTGAGGAATTGGATTAATTAGATAATTTCTAATTAAATAAGATTTAATCATGAAATTAGGGGAACTAGAAGAATAAAGTGATATTCATTAAATTAAATGATTTAATGAATGGGAAAAAGGTGAAATGACATTTAATTAGTTAATTTAGGGTTATTTAATGAAATAAGAAGACTTAGGGAATTAAATTAAATACTTTGATTTATTTAATTTAATAATATGAAATATTAGCATGAAAGGGGGGTGAATTAATCCGATTTGATGAACTAGGCTAACATATGCAAATGATGCAATTAATTAAATAGCTAGGCTAATTTAATTAATTAAGCAAAAAGAGGATGGGTTTTAGGAGGAAATGATGTTAGTATACCTGATTCAAGTGTATGATATCATTCATGACATTTTTCAGTGTCAGCAACTTCGATTTCCATTTCAAATTCATAAATAATTAAGCCTAAATATCTTGTAAATAGAATTTCCCAAACATGGTAAATTCCTTCTAAGATGATAATAAAATTCTACTAAAAAATGACCCGCATGCATCACCATGAGATTATCTCACCCCAAACATAGGTGGATCTAATTTAAAATAAGATCCAATAACATTGAATTCAAAATACCAAGATTCGTCATTATGAATATCGGCTATAAATTATTTCTCTTCACATAGCTAACAAGCCTACTCTAACATGCTACTATATTGTGTTATTTAGAGCTTAATTTTCATGCATCATAAGAAAGGGCATGATGCAATAATTAGTCCATTTTCAATGGATGATGAGTATGATACGAGTGATGAGGTTGAGGTTGATCGGCCCAGCTTGAAATCAAACCCTGTGAAGGGGTTGGACGAAAAGAAGATGAAGGGGACTATGGTGGAAGACTTGTGTAAGGAGGATTTGATTAAAAAGGGCCAGTCAGGGGTCTCCCTTGTTCTTAATGTGCAACATAAAGAGGGGCAGAAGAGGAAAAGTGGGAACTTTGAGAGGGATGAACAATAAGTTCTTGTTGACAACCAGTCAGATGGTGAGCACCAGGTGGTGAAGCAAAATTTGGATAAAGGGGTGGTGGTTTCTACTCAGAAAGGGAAGGAGACTTTGAAGAATGCTTCGTCTAGCAGTGATTTAGAGGAAGATTATGATGTTGACAAAGATAGTTTTAATTTTAGGAGGGAGATTATGCCTAATTATCTCGATCTTGTTAAGGAGAGCTCTCACTCTTTGTTTAAGCTTTTTAAGTGGGTTTTTCATGAGATGAATTCCACTAATGTTTGGGTTAGAGCTATTTGTACTAATCTTGATGAGGCTTCCTCTTCTAAGGGGCTGAATATGCAAGCTTAAATTGATAAGGTGCAGGCTCAGGTCAATCAAAATTTTGATACTCTCAAGATGGTTGTTGATGAAATGCTCAAAATGAAGAATTCTTATGAGAAAAAGTTTGCTACAATGGAAGGCAAGTTGGAGAAGGTAGTGGAGGTCAGAAAACATGCCATGTGTAATGAGGCTATGAGTT
Organism: Sequoiadendron giganteum; assembly: GCA_007115665.2. Classification (NCBI taxonomy): domain Eukaryota; kingdom Viridiplantae; phylum Streptophyta; class Pinopsida; order Cupressales; family Cupressaceae; genus Sequoiadendron; species Sequoiadendron giganteum. The sequence continues at coordinate 384,179,868 of CM021109.1, read as the reverse complement.
TGTGTCTTCTGAATAAGAAGGATAGGAAGTGGTTGGGGGATAGTTTTGGAATGAAAGATATGATGGTTGAGGGTGGTGTGCAGGATAAGACCACTAGTGATATTAGGCCTTCTACTCGTACCCACAACAAGACCAGACTTAATGAAAAGTTTGGTATTATTTTTGATGAAGTGGTGGAAGTTTTGAATGTCCATCAAAAAATAATTGATAATGATCTTGAAGTTGTGAATATTTTGAAAAATATTTAGTTTGCTTCTATTTTTTGTGCCTTTTTTTGGTTGTCTGTGTGCTGGATTTTAGTTGCTTGTTTGTTGCCTATTCTATTTTTTATTATATGATGAAGCAACAACTTATCTTGTAAAGGGTTTCTGGGCCCCTTCAAAACCTATTTTTCCTATAATAAAAAACACAACACAATAATTAATTCACCTACACAAATTTTTTTAATAAGATTAAATTCAACTATTCAATGCGTGAAAACAAGCCTATCATCTTTATGGATTTATAAGATTTGGGTGAGAACAACCACACCATGGAGTTTCAATTGACATCTACAACACATCCATGAAATAAAATATCACTTAAACACTTTAAAAAATAAATGAATAGTAACATCTATATGTTTTAATAGAATTACCTGCCTAGGTACACATGCATTTTCCACTAAAATATATAACACAATAATTATTACATAAAGGTAAATACAAGATGGAAAATTTACTAAATAAAGATCTCTTCAAGCTCCCAATTTATCTTCCAAGCAATGACCACTGGGGAATGTTATTCACCTCTCAACCATATTACCATAGTTGACCATAATAGATTCTTATGCCTCTCCTAGCAACCCCAAAGCTATGGAGAGAGAAGATCATGGATACACTTCTAACACAACCAATCACAAACTAAGGTCTCAAGAAAGACACCAATAATTCACGTTATGGGGAAACAATCCAATATAATTCAAAGCACAACCATACTTGAATACACACACATCAAGGGTCCAATACATAAATGAAGGATAGATAACACGATAGTAATTCAATACATAAACATACTTGAATACACACAAATCAAGGGTCCAATGCATAGATCACCACCTAGATACTCACTACCCAACCAAAATTAGGAGAAAGGAATAGGCTAATACAAGGAGCACCAATACTTTTAATTCACATGACCTTTTGTCATTTATTCTTCATTATTACTAATAATTTCATTTCAATGCAATTGAGTAAAGAAGGAGAACACTCCGAGCCATATTATAATCCATCTATTAATATGTATGCCAAATCATTGTTTGCACCAAATGCTCATAGCACAAAAAAAGTGTGACATCCTCATTTAATAAAAATACATTGTAATCATAATAAAAAATAGTATAAAAGGGTTATGTAATCAACAACCAATAACACACAAGGGAATAGTGACAACCACTAACACCAAACAATGAGGGTGATAATCCAATAACACTCAAGGGAACCAAATACATAATTAGGTATAATGAACCAATAAATAATAGGATAAAACTATTGTATGAGGATATAGAGTGACATCATAATGGGTCCCCCTCTACTCCTAACTCTAACATTCTCCTAAAATATCATGGCACAAAAAATAAGGCCAAAAAAAATAACACCTAGATATCCAAAAGGTAGGAAATCACATTTCCAACATGATACATTTTATCCTACAAAATAAAAATCTTTTACGTCTCTTAAAATATAAATTTTATATTTTATAATTTTAAGAAACATGCAAAAATCCCAATCGCCATTAATGGAAGCTTCAATTTTTCACTATTCACTAATTTTTTAGCATAGTGTGCTGGCAAGAAGTTGAGTCCACTTTTTGGCCAAAAAGTGGAAGTGTTTTCCCTGATTTTTCGAATTTGTCACATTTGACATTAATATTTGAAGCACTTAGAGATGGAATCTTAAAAAATTTACTAATCATAAAATGTAGTACTCAGAGTCTAGTTTCCAAATATGCAATTTAATTCAATACCCAAATGACACTCAACAAAAGCTTTTGGTGGCAGGTCCATAAAAATCTTCCCCTTTTTAGATCTACCATAATTTGATTGTTTGTGTTTTTGTTATGCTTTAAATTGATTATTCAAGTTTCACATTGCCTAATTGCATTCATTTAGTATTTTTCATTTATCTCCCAAAAGTGCATTTCAGGCATATTTACCCTATCCTCAGTCATAAGAAAAATAGCAAGATATCCATTAAGGTTGACTCACTTAAGGGTTGAAATTCAATCATATCCTAGGGGATATTTTTTTCCTAATGAAATAAGGAATATAGGTGCATTACATATTCAATAACCCTCGTTTTGGTGAACCTATTTTCCTATGTTTCATTTTGGTGAACCTGACATTGTACATCTTAATTTCTGAAATTGGGGTCCATTTAAACCTTAGATATAGGATTTGAAATAGTTTTCATTGCATTGAATTAGTTTGCATTTCATTTAGGGTTGTTAAAATTGCATTATTTTCATCTCATTTAGGATTTTAATTGTATTTTGCATTCTTTAAAACCTAAAAAATCTAAAAAATTGCATGTATATTACATTGATTTTGCATAGTACTTGCATATTAGTGTATTTTCAATCATTTACATTCACAAATTTGGTCAAAATTTCATTTCAAAAAGTGTCACATTGTTCATCATTTGTCACTAATTTCATCTACATTAGGACACCTAAATTTGGAAAATTATGTCATTGAAACCAAAGTTTGCAACCTGAAACTAGAAATTCAAACTTTGATTTTTTAGAACCTTGACCTAGGACTCATTCGCGTTGGGGTGAATAAGTCCTTGTCCAAGTTTTTTTCTAAATTTATAGGAATTATTTTGTCTCTATTTGCTTCATTTTGTTATGATGTTAGTTATGTGTTTCAATTTCAAAAATAAAAAATCTTTGAAATTGCTTGCATTAAGTTCAATTGGTCAAATTGAGTGCATTATTTGAAATTAAAATTGACATTAAAAGGCATCATTTTCATGTTTTTTTGCATAATATAATCAGTAAATTATCTTGTTTTAAATCTAAAAAATGCTCTCTTTTTACATACTTGCATTACACTTCCTATTTTTGAGTGTTTGTTGTATTTGTCTAGTGCCTATTCTGCATTTTGGGTACACTTTTGGTTTGGTGAAACTTGTATGATCTTCACAACCTAGTGTCCTATTACCAATACTATAGTGAGACATAGTTCAAGACTCATGCCATCTAGCGCTACTACATCCGCCATGAATCTTGATTTTTCCAACACTTTCACTCATAGTGTTGATACTATTCAACCCAAGTTATGGACCATAGCTTTGATACATCATTTCCCATGACTACGTTGCCAAAAAACAATGTGATTGATGTTGAAAATATGGTTGCTAATGTTCCTTAAGAATAACTCAAATAAATGGATGAAGATTTAGAGAAATTATAAAACTTTATGAGTGTTGAATGCATTGTTGGTACTACGATTCTTGTCATAGATCACATTAGGAACACTTGATAATGAACAAGGAATAGAGATTGTGTGTAGCCTATCTCACCTTATTGATAAACATTTTCCTACAATAGTTGTGCTCAAACTCTGGGGTACACTCAAAGTAAAGGTGTAAATCCAATTCCTCCTTCTACAACTATGATCTCTATTCCTACATACACTAATCCAATTGTTGTAACAACAAGGAAACTCACTAGCAATGTCAACAAAACCTTAGGTATTTCCACTGGGAATTCCTTTAGCTTTGCGCATTCAAATATCATATCTCCTAATCCATATCCCCTCACAAACTTAAAATTCGTGTGTCCTCCCAATACATATAGACCTCTACCATATTGACCTCCATCCCATAACACAACCAATGATTTCATCCTTAACCAACTCTTACAAAATGTTTCATCCCTCCAACAACAAATTGCCACATTGAACCAAATTCAAATTGGCCAAACATCATAATATGTCAAAAGAAACCCCTTATCCTTGGATATATTGAGAGCACAAATTCCATGAGGTATAGAGATTCCTAGATTTGAGAAATATGGTGGAAAAGGATACCCTAGTAACAATGTCTCAGAATGCATAGCCTTATGTAGTGACTTCATTTTTTAGGATAAGCTCTTGGCTAAAATTTTCCCTAGATCCTTGAAAGATAAAACCTTGGATTGGTTTTGTTCTTTACCAAATAAATCAATTTGTTCATTCAATGAACTTTTTGATGCCTTTCTTAACCATTTCCAAGTGCACATGGGTCCCAAGATGACCTTACCTTATTTAATGCAATGTAAACAAAAGGATGATGAAAAGGTCACAGACTTTATCGCCTGTTATTAATTGCTTTACTCACAAATCAACATTAATATTCTTGATGTTGATCTTAAAATAATGTTCATTGAAAAATTGCAAAAAAAAATCAAGATAAGCTTGGGATGATGAAATTTCCCTCCTTTACACACTTTTACATGGCCCTTCATAACTATCAAAATTCGGTTAGTCATCGTGAAATAAAAACTTCTTCTAACCGTCCTAAGAAATCCAAACCCATGCTTGATAAGAATTTCCAACCTTTCAAGAAACAAAATAAGGGATTTTTTCAAATAAATACACCTCAAATAAGTCATGTTAACTCCAAAGTGGCTGCCATAAAAATGAAAAATCCATATCCATTTAGGGAAAGGAGTAGACAATTTACCCCATTACCCGATACCCTTCACTCCATAATGTTTCAACAAGTAAGAACTTAGTTACCTTACCTCCCGTCAAAAAAATTCCGTGTGAAGCTTGGTTATCTATGGCTCCACTCCATGGATGTCGTCTCATTGGTAGTACATAAATGCTTAAAATTTCCATTTGACAATGATATCTTTATGGTGCATCATAGTGGCTTTAATCCTATGTCTTCCCGTGGGAATTTCTCATTGGATTTCTTTTGACCCTAAACCATTGAACCTCTTAAGCCTCATGAGGACTTTTTTTTCAAATCTTATCAAAATTTTAAGGCAAAGTGCATAATAGAATTATCCCTTAGCAACATGCCTCAACCCAAGATTGAGCCTCCTATCATTGATGAATCTATGATTGAACCCAAAGACATTACAAGTAACCAAGACCAACCCATGATAAATCCTTTGCCTATATCATATAAAAGACCAATAGATAACCAAATAAGTTCTATTGTCCCTCCTAATATTAAAAATGTTTATAAAGCTAAGAGAAAGTGGTTGAATAACCTCCCATGGTTCCTTTTGTTCCTCCCTTGTGAGAAGAAAATAAACCTATGGTTGATAAATCCACTCCTACACAATCACAACTTGAGAATCATACAAAGATAAATAGAAATGCTAGAGAGCGTAGGTGTAGACTAGTTCATGCTATTGCTTGTAAGTTAAATGAAAAGAACAAAACAAAAAGTCAAGATAAAATACTAATTAAGACAAAGCATGATGATTCTCCACCTTTGCAACAAGAAAATTCAATGGACATTATCATTAGGCCTCATGTTATGATTAACTTGGATGATGATGATTAGATAGCTAAAATTGACGAGGAAGCGCATAATGAGATAAATATATTATTCTCCTCTTCTGTGAGTTTAGATGATAACAACCATGATGGTCCTCCTATAAAGTATGACTCACCACGTGTTGAACTTGATGATGCTCCTAGTACAACACTTTTCATTGTCCCTTTGGCTAGTTATCCACCTTCCACATATCATGAACAATATTGGGGTGCAGGTGACCTACTATAGGCTGAATCACATGTGTCATACTAGTCTTTTCTTTATTTTCTTTTCATGTTCTTTGTGATTGCATGTGCATACTTGGAATTTCTTTATATGTTTGTGAGCCTACTTTGGATGAACCTTGTCACTCTATTGGTTCAAGGATACAAAGGAAGTGAATTTGTCATGAAATTCTTCTATTTGTATCTACATTCTTCTATCTTTCATAACAATTTATCTTGTCTTGTGTTTTCCTTTTGGGGATGACACAAGGCATCAAGACATTTAGGTCTTTTTCATGTTGACCCAAAAAAAACTCCTTTTTTTTCACTCTTTATGTGTCATTCTTCCTTTGTTCTCATTGTTCCATGAGTTATTTGGGGAATGATGACGATTCTGAGCTTGATTATATCGCTACAACAAAGACATAACGCTGACCCCGAATCCATGGATCCCTTATGTGTTATCTTAGGATTGCATATGGGGGAAACCCTCCTTAATATTACTTAGCTCTATCTTGGAAACATATGTTTTACATAGGTATTTCCAAATAAAGCTCTCATGTATTGGTATTTATTGTGTTCTATTTTAAAGTAATTTCTCATGACATGGTATTTAGCAATTTCTTTAAAATGGGGGCATATGTGTCCCTACACATTGTTTGCTTCAAAGTGTGGTCTTCTTACTTCATGTGATGTGTCTTCTTGGTGGTGACATTGGGTTTGATGTTCCTCAATATCATGAACTTTCTTGGCATATGGCATTCCTCTTAGTGGTGATGTTACAACTTGCATTCCCTAGGTTGTGAATCTTTTATCCTCAACTAGTCCTCTCTTAGAGATATTAGGCATGATGTTCCATAAGGTGAAAACTTTCATGAACTAAGAAAATCCCCTTTGAATATCCTATCCTATTGTATTTAAAATTTCCACCAAGCATAACAAAAATTTCTTGCCGGTGGAGCCTTTTTCATGAGTGCCTAGCATAACACAGCTTGCTAGCCTTGTGACCATTTTTTTGGTTCGTTATCAAATTTATCAGGAGGTATAAATTTGGGTATGGTTGACATATGGGAGCATATAGACCTGGCATAATTTTCCCATCAACCACCTTTTGGGGCTCACCTAGTGGACATCGGATTTCACTAGCTCGTGTGAGTATATTTTGTTTTCTTAGTGGACAGTGGGTTTCCACTTGTAAATTTTTTTTGGACAAACAGTTAAGGCTTGATCCGTACCAATTGGACAAACAGTCGAGGCTTGATCCACCCCTTTTCTTTTTGCATTAATTTTGGAATTGTATGCTTGTGCATCTTGTCTTGCTACTACATATTTAACATGGGCATGTCTCTTTGTGAATTTTTTGGTTTTCCATGAGATCTTAGATCTTGGGGGCTTGGTCATCCTCCTTGACTTTTGTTGTCTTATCTCTCCAATTATTTTATAATTTTTGATGTCACTTTTCCTCTTAAAGTGGTTTAAATATTAGCAATAGATTTAATAGATTAAATGTTAGAGTTAAGATAATTCACAAGATGTAATGTTACTAAAATAATGTTCATAATTGATAAAATAACCAAGGTAACTATGATATGCAATAACAAGGATCCTAAAGTAAATAATCAACATAGTAAATTAAATCACACATATATATAATTCTTATAGATTAACACCAAAATCATAATATAATACTCTTAATATGTTTTAGAATCAATGGTTTTAATACTTATCTAAATAATAGCACTTGGAAAATCCACTCTCACCCTAGGAAGATGCCAGTGGTATTGGCTCTTGCTATGGATCAATCTGGGAGAAATAATCATACTTTGACGCTCTACATGAGTGTTGGTTCCATTGGAACAATTCTCAACACTGTGCAATACCCAATCCCTAGCTAGGGTAGTCTCGAGTGCACTTTTGTACCCCAGGTTGGACACACACATACGATGTGCCCCCTTCTCCGTCTTACTCATAGATTTCCAACCACTTTCTTCTTCCTTGAATGTTATCTATGCTTGAATTCTTTCCATGTCTCACATGAATTATTTATATGTCGTAAGGGGTGGTTTCCAAACCATCACACCCTTTCAAAAAAGTTACCTCTAATAATTTATTTAAATAAATAATTATTCTTCCCCCTTTTTAAAAGGTATTTTATACATATTCTTTATCAATATCTCTTTTAACGAAAGGGTCACAATATCCTTTATTTTTATATCTCCCTTTTTATTTTTTAAAAGGTTATTTCATAACTTTCTCTTCTCTTGGAGAAAAGGTCACATAACACAATTATACCTCTCTCGACACTTGTCTGACTAATTTAGTGTGAGTTTGAGTGTAGGACTCATCCTCTCACGAAAATGGGGGCTAAATGTAGTGTTAGAAAATGTACATCTTTACATTTTCACATTATGTTTGAGTCCCTTAATAAATTGGACTTAATTAAGCCATGATGTTTGAGACAATGTCGCAGACTTAGGCCATGATCCATCTCGTCCCTCTAAGTCCATTGATAGTACACCTCGAGGAGACTAGTAATATGACCCAAAACCAATTGAAAAGATAAGAAAATCCAGACCAACAAAGTGTTTGCTAGTGATAATGATGATTGTCTGATTGATTGATAGGTTGAAAAGGATTTATAAAATTATTTGATTGACGATGCCTAGCCTTAGGAAGGACACATCTTGATAAAAAAAAGGTTAATTGAACAAGCTGATAAGATTCATTGGTGTGACAAAGTTGATTGACAAAGATGACAAATTGATTGATAATGATAACGCCTGGTTTCAGGAAGGACACATCCTGATTAAGGAAAGATTGATTGAAAAATTCAACAAGATTGTTTGTTTGTTTGACAAATATTAATTGATATGACCAAGTGATGTGATGGTACCCAATCGTAGGTTGGACACATCCTGTTCGAGACAAAGGACACATCTGATAAAGTTGACCAAATGATAAGTGCTAACAAGGCACCTATCCATAGGAAAGACATATCCTACTTAAGGTGAATGACCAAATTTGACAAAGTCCAATCTCAAGGACACATCCTGAGAAAATACAAGAGATAAGACCGAATGGAACAAATGACATAATGCCCCGTTCCAACCTAATGACCAGGTTGATGGATGATAAGATGATTGATTGATGAAATATTTCATTCGTTTTTTGTTTCGTGATTTAATTTGAATGATGATTGCTTATGGACCAAGGACACGACCCAACTTGACGAACCATAAAGGACTTGACCTAGGGGGCCTTAGGGGCTCATTGATAGATGGCCTTGCCTACGTAGCAGCGCGTAGAGACCTCATAGTTCAACATGACTAGAATTTGTCTTATTTGACAAAATACTGAGTCATGATTTTATTTGGACAATCTAAAGGGATTGACCTAATGCCTCAGGGGCCCATTTAAGATGAACTTTTCCTCCGTAGCAAATGCGTAGAGATAACGTTGTTCAACCACTCTAACAAAATTGACTCATACTCATACTCAGACTTGGACTCTGTTTTGAGAAGTTTAGAAGTTTTTTATGATGTTTTTGGATTTTGAGGATTTTATGATTTTTTTGGATTTTGAAATATTTTGATTTTTTTGGATTTTTGAAATGTTGTGATTTTTTTGTATTTTTGAAATGTTGTGATTTTTTTGGATTTTTGAAATGTTGTGATTTTTTTGGAATTTTTTAGGACATTTTATGATTTTTATGGATTTTGAAGGTTTTAAAGGGTTGATACCATGTATTATTTCCCATGAAGATGTAATTCAAGGAATTGACCCCAGTCAGGTATAGGACCAATTTACTATGTACGAGGGGAAGCGATGAATGCAACAGGTGGATATGAAAGCGAAGGATGCTAAATGTCAGTGGTTCCCAAGCCATGGAAGAATGACAAAGCTTTATTATGGATGGATGATACTTTTTTATGGATGATAACTATAAGGATCATGGAAAATGCATGTGAAAGATATCCAAAATCAACTAGGCAGGCATGTACAAGGATCCAAGGACAAACATGATCTTGCCCCTAGTCAAGCTGAAAACCAATTAATAGGTGATGATGATGATGACAACACTATTTGATATGGGAAGGAAACATCCTAAAACAAAATGAGGATTGGGAAAGAAATATCCCATGGATGATAATGTAACTAAAGGATCAAGGTTTACAACAAGGCTTGGAACAAAGCCAATGGATGTTTTGGATGATGTGCTAGAGTGCATAGCAAGATTGTATGGATTAGGCTTGTTGCATTTGAAATGACTAACCTTAGGACTAGATGGGATTATGGAGGGACTTGGATAAGTGGATTAGAATCATTAGAACAATGACAAGGGAAAACCAAGTCCAGCAATAGGCAAGGAAGGATAATGGATTTATTTTGGTAAAGGATGGGAGACATGAGGATTATTGGATGATAGAATTAGGATATGATCTCCAAGGACTATTTCGCATAGGAATAATTTATTTTCTTCAAGATATGGTTTTGGATAAATTAAATGAAGGTCGTGACATGATATTTCATGGGTAGTGTATGACCAAAGGATAAACATGTCAAGAATTTTGCCAAAGCATGATTTATGTTTGTACCCCATTTCTTTATCAAGATCAAGGTAGGTGGGAGACTGGATGGAAATGATAGGGCTTAGATGGATAGGTGGAAGTGTCATAAGAAATGTCATGCAAAGGGTATGGGAGATGAGACAACTTGCCCCCAAGTGTAATGGTCCACATAGATAATTTCTCTTACACATGATGCTTGTTTGCCAGGTTTTCATCATGGTACTTATCCAAAGTGCCATAAAAATGGTTTTCACTATTGGATGAAAATTTTCTCTTTACTATTTTTTTCTTTTCTTTTTTTTTTTGATGCCACACAAGAAGCCTATTTGTCAGGTTTTCATCAAGGTGATGATTTTTTTGATTTTTTTATATCGACTTGATGTTCTAGATGACTGTTGATTGTTATGAATCTTTTGATGGTTTTGATGTAGATTTCCGTGTCATGATATGCCAATAGTGACCTTTATGGAGTAATTGTCTTGTTAGGATCATAACACTTGCATACAATTGATCGATGCCATTGTGATCCTCTCTGATACTAGTGTTGACCTTATCAGAATACACATATCGTGATAGAGTACCGTGGGAGTCCTTGTGATAAAGATTTTCTGCCAAGATGCGATGGATTCATGAGGTATGATTTTTGAAATGATGGGTGATGGCAGCCATGGAAGGATTATTTGGACGTTTGGATGTAGCAGTTTTTATCTTCCAAACTTGGGATGGTGGATGATGGAGTTTGAAATTTTGATTGAGATAGCGTTTGAAACCAACACCTTTATATGCCCTGCTTGATGAAAATTTAGAAAGAGGTGGACATTTATTATATGTGGGATCCTCTTTTCTTGTGGCTCCACATTTTGATTGAATTTTGGACTTGAAATATTTTCTTTGCTTGATCCATTTTAACTTCATTTATCCATTTGGATTTTTTTTGATTCAATGGCCTTTGACATTTGATTTTGAACTTTGGATTTGTAATAATTTTCTTTTTTTTTGGTTCCAAATGGAAGGTTTATTCATGTTGGAATGACGGTTTATGGTGTGGATGGAAGGAGCGTTGGAAGCAACCTTATGGTAAGAACTACTCATGGCCCCCATTTTGATTGTATTAGATAAAATTGCCCCCAATATTGAGGAGGTATCACTAACACCATTTGATTCTTTGATTGAAGAATAACCAAGACCTTGATGTCTAGGATTTTCATAAAATTGTATTGGTTCTCGAATACCTTGCTCGTGCAGGCGCTCTAAAATATTCTATTTGCGATGAGGTATTTTACTTTGAAAGCAAGATGTGAAGCCATCATTATTTAGCTAGAAACAATTACTTGAAATTTTCTCATCTACAAGAAAGCCTACTTTGACAAAGGTAGATGCTCCTAGTTGATAGGATGTTTTGGTGTTATCATTCTTCATGCTTGTTTCTTCTTGATCATTTGGGATATCGATTTGATCCATGGTAGATTTTGTATCTTCTTCTTTGACTTGATCCATAGTAGCTTCTTTGTGTTTTCCTTTGACTTGATCAATAGTAGCTACTTTATGCTCTTCTTTGGTGTTATCCATATCATTAATTTGATTATCTATGTGTCCAAAGGAGGCAAATGTCTCATTTTGGGAAATTGAGGTGTTTTGTGTTTGGATGGGATCATCTTCAAATGTTTGGTCATGAATGGAATAAAGGTTGATGAGAGGATCATTTTGGACTTCATGTTCAAGGGTAGGATCTTGGTCAAAAAATAGGTGTGTTTTGAATGACATGATTGAGAGCATAATATTGATCAAGGATATGTGTATTTTGGATGGCATGATTAGCTAGAAGGATCTCTTGGATGAACTTAAGGATGGGGTCATGAGATGGACTGCTTCGATCTTGATATGAAGGTGAAGCTATGATGTCATGCTTTGGACTTTATTTTTGACATGTATCCTCAAGTTTAGGCAATGAAATTTGATTTTGGACAAGGATATGATTTTCTTTGATAGACCCAAGATTTTGACATGGCAATAATAGAGATTCAATAGCAAGATATTTTTTGGTATTGGTAGGCAATGGAGGAAATGATGGTGAAAAATGGTTGGATGGTGTAGGATCAACAATGTGATTGGATTTACTAAGTTTGTTTTCATTTAGGAGTTGAACAAGTTCCTTTGATAGTTGTCCTTGGAGAGCATTAATTAATGTGCTTTTATTGGATGGTATTGTAGTTTGGGATGGAGTGGATGGTAATGGGTTAGTGGATGATGGATTAGGATAAGATGTGGAGGATTGGAATGGAATAGTGGATGATGGATTATGATAGGATGTGGAGGATTGGAATGGACTAGCAGAAGGTTGGTTTCTCTTGTCAAGGTTAGAATAAGGATGATTAATGAATATTCGTTGGGGACTAATGGTATGGATTGTGTCAAGTGACTCTTGATAGTGAGGGTAGATGGATGAAGTACTAAAGCTTATGGATTGTTGGTAAGAAGGGTATGTGAGTGGTTGGTATTGACAATTGATGATTGATTGGTATTCATCTTGGCTACAAAGTAGATCAAGGTAAAGTGAAGACATGGTCATGAATTTGGATTAGGATGGATAAGGAAAACTTAGTGAGGACCATACAAAACTTGTGACCTTTGGATGACAATGCAAGGTTCCAATGCAAAATGGATATGAAACTATGCTACTTTTTTATGATTTTCAAATATATAAGAATGCAAAGTGCCAATGTACCTAAGATCAAGATTAAGGAATGATGGAATGATAATGACCCTATGACCAAAGGATATGATATGCAAGGATGATTATGACGAAAGGATTTTTTTATATTTATTTTAGGGATAATATAGGGATGTGGAGTGATAATTGAAGGATAATAATGACCTTATGACAAAAGGATATGGCATGAAAATGAAGATAAATTCTAAATGATGCAAGATGGTATGGGACTAAGCTATTTTTTTGTGATTTTTTTGGATTATAAGGATGTGAGGATGCAAGATGATCATGTAAGGATAATGTTGACTTTGAGACCAAAGGATGAAGCTGAATGAAGCTATATGAAACTAATGGATGCAAAGGACATCAAAGGTGGACTAATTAATGTTGAAGGATAATGGAAATGAGACTAAATGATGCCAAATTAATGATCAAGGGTAGTGATGCAACAAAGGCTAAGGTGAAATGAAACTATGTTTTTGTGTTTTTGAGATATAAGGATGCAAAGTGAAAGTGCAATTTAAGTCCAAGACTAAGGATTAATAGAATGATAATGAAGCTATGGTCAAAGGGTATGATATGAATGACAATACTAAGGTTATGAATTCTAAAATTTGATACAAAGAATGGAAACCAAGCTAATGTAGGTCCAAGATAACAAACCCAAATTTCATTGACCTTTGTGATGGCCAAGATGATGGATTTGACAAGGTGAGTCTAAACTAGGATACAAGTTTGAGACTCAAATTTGATAAAGGTGATAATAACAAAGGTTGATAAAAATGAAGGGTTAAATTCAATGACAAAATGGATAAGCAACCAAGGATTGTCCAAAGGCTTGATAATTTTCCTCTCTAAAATCTAGAAGGTATGTGCAACCTAAGACCTAAGGTTAATTATGCAAGGAAAAGGTGACCCAAGGTGCAATCTAAAATGTAATGCAATCCTAAATGAGGATGATGGAATGGACTGGTAAAAAATTGCAAGTCTAAGGTTTAGATAACAAGATCTCTATTAAGATGAATTGGTTCAATTTTGGACAATGATTTTTGAAATTTTGGTAATCAAGAAGTTGTGGCTCTGTTTCAAGTAGTTATGGTTCACAGAATGTTGAATTTGCAATCTTGATGTTTTGACTTGGTTTTTGAATGGATTTTGATTGATTTTGATGAATTTTGATTGGAAAGCACAAAATACAATCGCAAGCACTTGTTTTTGGTCTGATTTTGGATGTGAAAAAGTTTGATTTCAAGTTAACAAGCATGAATCCTATGGTTGGCAAGGACAATATTCACTGAGTTCCCACTTGGATTCACCAACCACACTTATTCTTAGCAGATGAATTAGAAGCTTGGCCACACTGGCTCCCCTCCATGACACTCACTTCTCTAGGTCAACCAAGCTTCAAGTTCTCATGAATCTCCCATGATGAACACTTCATCTCTACTAAGAACCACAAGTATGTGGGATGGCTTCGAAGGTCCGACCTCCTGCACCAACAAATAGAAGGATTTTGGCTGCTACAAACAAGAGGTGTCTAGTAAGGGCATCTAGTTCAAGGGGTACTATGATAAACTCCCTCAGGAGGTCTCCCTACCCTTAGAACAAGGGATTACATATCATAAAGATACTGGGGAAGAGTTATCACGTACCATGTCCCATTGATTGCAAACTTTCCTTGCAATCACAAATTTCTATAGCGGTTCGGAAGGACTTGGCTTTAGCCCATTACCGCTTAGGGTTGTCCCTTGGGTTGAGTACTTTTTCCCACCAAGGTAGGCCCTTTTAATGGGTGAATACAAAAAATAGATGGGTTTGGCTATCTGATCACCGAGTTTGCACAAGGTGAGAGCATAATACCTACCATCCTTTAAACACTAAAAAAGTGGTTTATTACCCCCTAATTTAATCTATATGAGAAAGAAAATCATTCATTTTAGAGTACCAAACGAAGTGTTATCTACACTAAAATACAGTCAATTGATTTTAAAATTTGCTTATTATTTGAAAACACTTTGTAAATTTTAAAGCAATGACGTGAAATGCAAGTTTATTTTAACACCCATGAGTGAAAAATGCAAATTGTTGTTCTTTTTAAACCTTATGAATGTGGAAGATGCAATTTACTGTTCATTTTAAACCCATGAATGGAAAATGCAATTTGTTGTTCATTTTAAGCCCATGAATGAAATATGCAATTTGTTGTAAATTTTAAGACTAAATGAGTGACATATGCAAATTGTGGTTCATTTTATCTTCATGAGTGTAAATGCAATTTGTTGTAAATTTTTAAAGTAATGAATGAAATGCAATTTTAGCTCTTCAAAAAGTGTGTTGAAAAACACACAAAATATTTTTTATCCAAAACAAGCCAAAAATCTTGCAAAACCACAAGTTAGATCTTCTTGATGAAAGCCACACGCTGAAAATAAAACATCAGTAAACCAAAAAAAACTTGAATAAAAACAACAAACTAAAATAGTGATAACTTAAACAAAATTTTAAACCGTAAAAATCTATGGAAAGCTAAGACATAGACCTTCAAAACCCAAAAAAAGTTTGGCAAAATCCCGCACAACAAAAGTGTTATAAACAAAAGAAAATTCGGATCTTAACAACTAAATCTTAAAAATTTGTGAGCACTAAAATAGCCATAACTTTCTCAAAACATATCAAAATTTCAAACTATTTGAAGTTCCAAAAAGATAAAAGCGAGGCCTACAAAATGCAGATAAGAATTTTTTAAGATTTCATGTGCCCATTTTCTGTGCTCAAAATAAGATGATGGGATTTTGTGCAAACTCTTGGCTATAATCTGCAAAACAACAAAAACAAACGAATTTTTCTGCAAAATTTTAATATTCACGTCAGGTTCACCAATGTAAGATGGGGTTAGAGAATTCCTAGCCTAGATAAAGTGACACCCTTTGAGATGATGAGATTTATGTTGAGCAACATCATTTCAAAGAAGCTAAGGTATGGATAGAGGAAAAAAAAGATGATGCCCCAGCCACTTGAGGAAGTGAGGAGTAAGATGAATGAAGGAAACGGATGATAGAAGAATACAATGATGCAAAAGATGTGAAGAAATCAGATGATGATGCAGGATATGATAATGATGATGATGCTCCCTCAAGAGGACAGGCGGGTTGGACAAACAAAAATATGCTCTGAAAATGAATGAAATGATAAAGGAGGGATAAAATGAATGATACAAGATAGGAAGTGAATGAAATAGAAGAATGAAACATTATGCTGCAATGAAGTGATAAATCATATGTTTGATGTAGCACTAGACGTTATGCACCAAGGTATAAGGACCAAGGTGATGATGTGTCTTGTGCCCCAACATAATACAACCTTGTTTAGATACAAGATATGAATATTAGCTAGGAGTGATTCAGATTTGATGCAAATGCAAGATAAAAATGATAACACACACAAGCAAGCAAGAAAGCATGCACAAATGATACAAAAAAACAAGGTATTGCCCCCATCAAGATATAAACCGATGATTAATTGATTGATTGATTGGTTGATGATAATAGTGTTGTCATTGTGGGGAACGATATATCCCTAGATCAACACAAGGATGATTGATTGATTGGGTTTACAACAAGATTAGGATCAATACCAAAGGATGTGATTGGATAATTTGGAAAAATTGATTAGCTTGGTTGGTATGGATTAAGGATTGACTCGCATTTGGATTATTGCTTGGAATGATTGAAGATGATTTGATTTGAAGAAGTGGCTTGGAATGATATGATGATTGATTTGATGATTTGATTGGATGAAATGATGTGATGGATTGAATAGAAGAATTGATGTGATTGAAATGATTTAAGTTGGAGTGATTTGATTAGAGGATTGATTGATTGATAATTTGAAGATTGATTTGAAAGAGTTGAATTGATTTGAAGAATTGATTGGAAGAAGTGATTCAGTTTGATTTTATTGCTTGGATTTTTGTTGGCTATTTGATTTTTTTGTCTTTTTTTCAGGACCTTTTTCCATTTTTTTTGTATTTTTGAAATGTTTTGATTTATTTTTTTAGAATATGTGATTTTTTTGTATTTTTGAAATGTTTTGATTTTTTGGATTTTGAGAATGTTTTGAATTTTTTGGATTTTGATTTTGAGAATGTTTTGATCTTTTGGATTTTGAGAATGTTTTGATTTTTGGAGTTTTGAATTGTTTTGATTTTTTTTGGATTTTGAGATTGTTTTGATTTTTGGGATTTTTTCCAAGACTTTTTTTTTTATTTATTTGTATTTTTTCAAGACTTTTTTGAATTTTTTTGAGATGTCAATGCATGACAATTTGGGCAGCCTTTGTGCTAGATACCAATGACAAGGGAAAACCAAGTTTAGGTGCAAGGAGATAGATGGGATTAGTGGATGAAAGGGTGGGTGCTAAGATAAGGGGTAGAAGGCTCATGATAGATGGATCGATAAAAAGAATAGGTCATAGTGAATGGGATGGATGTATGCATCATAGGAGAGAAATGATGTGATCTCCAAAGACTGTCACATAGGAATAACATGCCCCATTCTAAGTACAATACTTAGGATTTTTTTTGACAAAGAATATGACAATAGGATAATGATATGGTTGGTTGGAAAGGATGAGGTATTTCAAGAGATACCCAAAACATGTTTCAACATTTTTCCCCTATGTCTTCATCAAGATTAAAAGGAGAAGGGTGGATGAGTGGACTTAATATGATAGGTATGTATGATGGCTAAAGATGGTAGGTAGGGTGGAAATGATATGATAATAAGTGACATGATAGGATAGATAGTGCAAATGAGACAAAGTACCCCCAAGTATAAGTGACATAGAATATCAACCTACACATGACCCCAATTTGCTAGGTTTCATCATGGTACTTATCCAAGATGCCTGTTTACCAGGTTTTCACCATTGGATGAAGGGATTTCTTTTTACTTTTTTTGATTTTTTTATAACTTTTTATATTTTTTTACTTTTTTGATTTTTGGATAGGAGAAGGGGAATATGGATAGGAGGGAATCAAGTGTCTAGTTCCATGAAAGGTGATAGTCCCACTAGAGATGGATTTCATCGCATGGACCATGTCAAATGTCATTATGCTCATAGATGTTGGTAAGGGATGACATGAAAGGGAGATGGAGTAGGTAGATGATGGATTATGATGTGGATTATGGAGGGATTGGTGGATTACAATGTGTATTATGTAGGGAAGATGAAGGGGAGGCTTAGACAAAATAATGGACCATAGGAATGCGATAGGGGAGATATGTAGGATAATGAGTGAAGGATGAGGAGATGGAGGTAGGTGGAATTATTTTGAAATGGAAGGGAACCATGACCAATGGTTTCACACACTATGATAAACGTTGAAGATTTTGATGTGGAGGGGGTGTAGGAAGAAATGAAGATGTTTTCTTAGGAGATGGGTGATGAAGTGCTTTAGGTACCCACATAGACTTAGTATTTTTATGACTTTTATTTTTCTTGTGGGATGGAAGATGAGATTCTTGAACAGAGTGGGAATGTGAGGTGGAAGTGGATGGTTGGGATTTTTGTGATGTGGGTGCCTCATTTGACTTGATTTATTTTTCCTTAGGTAGTAAAACCATTTTGTTTTTAGACTTTTCTTTTGGAGGTATGGGCTTATATAGCTTTTTAGGTGGATTTTTCTTTGATTCTTTACTTTTTTGCCCTAAGGCATGAGGACCCTTAAGATTTTTTATTTTATAGGTAGATGCATTGAAATTTTTGCTTTTGAATCCCATGGGTATGGTGGAATGAGTGGGAGCTTCATTTTTAGACAATGTGTTGATTGATTGGTCATGATTAGGATTTTTAGAAGATTTATGGATGGATGGATAAGGGGATTGTATAATGGTGATATTAGGTGTTGGGAGTAACAAAGGTAGATTAGATGGAGGGATATTAGGAGTTGGAAGAAATGGTGGAAAATTTGATGGTGGAAGGTGTACGATCACATGCTTTTTACATTTGTAGGATGATGGAGGGATGGAAACATATTTTTTAGGCGTATGATAGGATTTATGATGGAAGGAGGTGAACTTAGGATGCATGGAGGAAATACCAACATCTTTAGCTTATTTGCCTTGGGGTGAGTATCCAAGGCCAAATGAGTGTGAAGGGAATATGACATGGATGGTCTCCAAAATACCTTGTTCATGAAGGCCTAAACCTTTACCTTGGTGGTTCATGTTTTGGAGTATGCGATGGACAATGGGACCAGGTGTAGGTGAAACACTAGACACAAGTTCCTTATTGGATGGGGAAAATGAAGCAACAAAAGATAATGATTGTTTTTGTTTTAAGGAGGAAAATTCATGAATGAGGGTGGAAAGAACAAGTGGATATGATGGATTTGAAATGGAGTTGATAGTAGATGATGGAGGATTTAAAGGATCTTGAGTATGTTCATTTAGATCCACATTAATGGTTTGATCTCCTATGCTGGCTTGGGAGGCATGTGTCTCATCATGACAAGTGAATGCTTGTGGATCATGGATAGGACTAGGTGGAAGTGTATTTGGGATATCTTGCTCATGGATAGGTATAGGATCAAGTTGCTCATAGATAGCTTCTTCATAGGTAATATCTTGATCATAGAAAATATATAAGTTATGGATAGGTTGGATGAAAGTGATTTGATCTTGATTAGGACTAGGGCTTGATGTTTCCACATGCTTGGGAGTAGAATCTTGATATAAATCTTGGGTTTTTTGAATGGAAGTGGAAGAGGATGACTCTTGAATAGGCTCTACATGTTCTAGATGGTCAACAACATGGAGACATGATGGAGGTTGATTTGGGCTCAAAGGGGGAGACTCTTGAATAGGCTCAAGGGGGAGATTACATAATGGGATTGTAAGAATGGGAATGGTGTTTGAAGACTCTTTGGTAGGTTCAAACATATGAGTTGGATGAAATGGCGATGTTTGATTCCTTTCTAGTAGCCCTTGGGTCACATCCTTTGTAGGTGGATGGGTGGATTTGGGTAATACCATAGGTTTACTTTTGAAATGTTTGAATTTGGGGCATATATTTGATGGAGGATTAGATGATGGTGGGGGTAATGAAGAGTTTTATGGGTTATAAGGTGGAGGGGCCAATGGATTAGGACTAGGAAATGGTGGCTTATGGATAGGCATTTGATTGGATGGTGGTATGATAAAATTATAGGGTGTATGAACTAGAATGGTTTTCCCCTTGTCAAATGGAGCATTAGAATTGAAAGGCTCTTGATTTTGTTGTCAAGGTGGACTTGGGCTCCTATGTTCTTGTTGTGATATGGGTGGATATTTTGATGTGGCATTGACATGATAGGTAGATGGGTTAGGTTGGCATGATGATGAAGGTGACACATAGGATTGTGGTTGAATGTGTTGAGTTTGGAATGGTGTTTGGACTTGTTGTGGTATGATTTGTTGTTGTGATAATTATGGAGGGGTTGCATAGGATAATGGTTGTTGAGAGGTGGATTGATATAGATAATGGTTGACATTGGAAGAGGTGTAATAGGTTGATGAAGGGGTAACATGATATGTGAATGGATGAGGTTGATATGATGACATAGGTGACACATAAGATTGATGTGAAATTAGTTGATATGGTGATTGGATTTGATGTTATGCTTGTTGGATTTGGCAAGTGGCCATGATGTATTGGGCTTGTGATATGAGTTGTTGCATTTGAGGTGATTGGTTTATTTGAAGTTTTGGATAATGTCATGGATTCCTTGAATGATTTTCTGGTTTAAAGGTGATTGGATTGTTTGAGCTATGTGAAGTATGTGAACAAGATTTTGTGCTAGGTCTTCTAATGTTGGCATGGTGTCACTTTTGGAAAATATTTGATTAAGATTATCATGATGATTTAAAATGATTAGTATGTGATTGCTTGAATGACTAGGATGATTTGGCTTGGAAGGATTGGATGATGTAGAAAATATTTATTGAAAGTTTGACTTGGGCAATATCAAACACAAGATCTCACATGTAAATGCATGAACACACAGACCAAACACAATGATAAAATTTTCTTTCAAGATTAAATGTTATGATTAAGAAAACACTTGAATATACAACAACAAGCCTAATGTTAGTCAAGTGGGTATGGCCAATTAGGTCTTAAGCTAGGACGTACGAAGTTGAATAGGGATGATTTGAAAGATAAATATTGCCACACAATCGGGAGAAAGGGGTAACCCACCCTTCACCTTTACTTCCCAAAGGTATAAAGTTCTTTGGGGCTTAGCCAAGAGTGACAATATTTCAATTCCCAAAGGAGCGTGTCTTTCGATTCACATCTCAATTGAGGTCGATCCTTGGAGTGGTGTGTGCTCTAAGCAGGCCTCCTAAGAAGGGTATGACAAAAGTGAACTAGGTGAGGTGATTTTGACTACACACACACTTGATTCACACTCACGGCTGTTAATTTCCCTTTAGAAAATTGAAATGTGTGTAAAACTATTCAAGCACTTGTTCTTTTTAGATCCCAAAGCAAAATGTGTAGGAATAAAGTTGTTCATTTTAACCCAATTTCAATAATGTGACAACAAACAAGATGCTCTTTCTAAGCCCAAAATAGAAGTGTGTGATCAAACAAGTTGTTATTTTTAAGCCCCAAATTGAAGTGTGTTGACAAGCGATGATTAGAGATAAAAGATGGAATTTGTGCACTGTTGATGGTGTTTTTATGCACTTCTCAACATAGGTAATGTGTAGGTGCATTACCTCTCTTGAAAGACAATCTTCCACAATCAAATTGCAGAACACTATCCCAAGGTCTCTAGGATGTCAGGTCTTGACAGTGCTTGGAATATTTCAATTGTTCGATGTGATTTTCTAGAATCACAAGGCGGTCTTATGTGATTTAAAGCTGTAGGAGAATTGGCTCAATGAATGGAGTTCTTCGAATATGAAATTACTGTACCCAGCTGCAGGCTCAGACAACAGTCTTGGACTCCATTGTTTTGTCAAATTTGGCTTTATAATGTGCAATGAACCTTAACACTGGTTGTTTCTTAAAAAAAAGGAAAAGAGGCAGGGAAGAAGGATGGTTCCTGAACCTACAGCTACTGATGAACAGTGATCATGGAGGTTCCTACTGTGGACAGTTTCCTTAAATAGGATTTCACTTAATCTGAATTCTCACAATGTCATGAAATCTATGCTATCTTCTAAGGACTGCAGATATTCATCATTCATTCACCATGTAAATGTGAACAAAGACAAAGTTTAAAGAGAAGCTATGAAATTATAGTCCAGGCTAACTTTGCACAGTCACTTACCATCATAAAATGACCAAAATTATGGACAAGGAAAGCATACACACAACAGAAAGCTTCATAACCAAAGACAACATACTAAGTCCACTAAAGCTAACTAAAGGATACTAGAACAACAAAGTAACTTGAAGTAAATTTTTAATTAAAGGGAGAAGAATCATGAAACATGTGGAGAAACCCAAAAATACACCAAGAAATGACTATATTTTCTATTATAATTTCTGCAGCATGCCTTTACAACAACTCAACTCTCTTCAAATGAGAGGAGGAGAGCCCTATTTATAGTTTTCAAAAAGAAAAATGAGTGGCCAAGATTCAATTTACACTAGGGTTTCGCCTACCCCCAAATGTATTACATTTATAAAACATTTATTGTCTTTTCCCTATTTTGTCATCTAGTGACAACACTGTAGCAATTTCATCTTTTTTTTGTTTTCCCTTTGCTACAGCCACTCTTTGAGGAATTCTTCATCGATGATAGGGTTGCCTTCACACTTCTTTAAAGTTGCATATTCTACGAAGCTCAAGATCAGTGGCTGAAGCTTGTCCACCTCCATAATATTCGATCACAACACCTGGTAGCTCCATTCCTGGGAATTGCCGACAAGATTCTTCCAGTTGCTGTCATACTTGGCCGTATTGCTTTTGAAAAGCTCTGACTGGGTGAAGGCTCGAGTAGAAAAACTCATGAAATCCGTGGTGATTTTAGTCAACATCCCATCCTCCATGTTCTTCAAGAAGTGTGGCTTTATGCTTTCTGGATCAATTTCGACAGCGGGCATCTTGTACCCCATCATTAGCTTGAGGTACCGAGCGCACTCCTCTCTAGCCCATTCGATATCCAGAACTATCCATTCCAGAATCTGCTCCAACTTTCCCTTTCGATGGTCAAAATCTCGCTTCCATACATCCACTAACTAGTGGTCATCATCCTTGAGGGCAAGGTCTTTCTCCCAAACCTTGCCTGGCAATGCGAGTATGGCCTCAATTTTTGGGTAGGATGCTCTATACTTCCTTGGAAACCCCTTGTAGACTTGCTTCGTACTCTCAAGAGTTCTCTACACTTTCAAGAACTTATTTGTTGTCCGGACAGACAAGTTGATACCTGTGTTTCCTATGTCCAAGACCCGCCAGAACCAGTTTTCCATAGTCTTATCCAAGTTCCTTCTCTTTTCCAATTTGTTGATCTACTCTTGACATAACAACTGAGGCGGGGTTGATGACATAGTGGGCTACTCATTCGGGGATGACCACTGTTGAATATAGGCCATCAGATCGGCCACTTGTGCCTTGAGTTCCTCCTTCGAAACCTTATCCTCCCTTTTAGCACCCTTTTCTTCTTCATTTTGGTCATGTTCATGTTCCCCAGGCTTATCTTCTTGTTCATCTTCATGGAGGGATGCTTCCTCATCATGTTCTGGGGTTTGACCATGCCTTTGAGTTGGAGATCTACTGCCTTCAGTTGTTGGAGCAGTAACTTCTTCATCCACCGCAAGCCAATCTTCGACTTCCTTATCCTTGATCTCCTTAAGTTGCATGCTCCACTTGGCGTCAAGCTCGGGGTCATGTGTTTCCCAAACTAACTTAGTGTCAAGCTCCTCACTACCCTCACTGGAAGATTCGTAAATTACCTCATCGATCTCCTAACGTTCGAACAAAGGGTGCGCATGGTATTCAAACTCTTTGTCTTTTGGCCTCTTTGCAGCTTCTAGCTGCCTTCGCTCAAGCTCATCTAATATCTGCATTGTCGCCTCCATTCTTGGTGGTTCGGTAGGGGGAGGGAGAGCTGGAGCGTTGGCCATAGCCTGAGCTATTGCAGCTTGCACCACTGGACTAGTAAGCATCCCTGAAAGCTCAGATGACACATTTTGCATGTATTTTATGAAGGATTCTGGGAGGCTGAGGGTAGGCATTGTGGTAGCAAAAACAGAGGGAAGGGAAGGAGTGTAGAGGAAGAAGAGATTGGCAAGGTCATGGCAGAGGACAAATCCACTGATATGACCTGCATGATTGGAGAGGTGGAAGCAAGGTGGACAAAGATGTCCACCACAATCGGGGAGGAAGCGAAAACTGCAAGCGAAGTATGCAGGGTGGTGGCAATAGTAGCAGCAATTGTAGCAGACAGAGACCTCACCAAGTCAGAGCCTTCTCCCCAGATCCCATGGAGTGGACCTTTGGGAGACATAGGCATCTCTGCACCTCTGGTTTTTTTTCTTTATTTCCTTGGCGGCTCGCCCTCTGATGCCTTTCGGGCATAAACCTTCGGTTTGGGAAACTGCTCACTAGCTTCTTTTCTCTTTTTGATTTTGATTGATGGTGGGGTTTTGGATGTTTACCCAGTTGTAGCAGCAACCACCCCACCATCAAAGCCACTCAGTTCACTTTCTATTCCCTTAAAGATTAAGCCAACTATGTGTTGCTTCAGTCGAGCCACCTGTTGGTCGATCCATGCCTTTGTTCGAACCTCAAAGGGTTTGGTGAGTATGTTGAGATCATCAACCTCTCGCTTGTCCCAATCAATCATAGGCAGTGGAAAATTGGTGGTGACATCATATCCCAGATCAATCATCGTGCTTTCATCCTCTTCAATCTGGTCTGGAACTGGACACAAATTGATTCTTCGTACGTAGAAGGAAGTCATGTGCATGTAGTGCAGCAGTCGCACTTCAAGATCATCTTTACAATTAGCCCATAAATCCTTAACATTGTGGAGGTGGGCATACTCATGTCCCAACACCTTTCTGATATGACCATACGGGTCAATTCGGGGCCGAGCTGTATATTGCTGGAAGTGGTATTCGGCCAACTCCCTTTTTGAGTATCTTGCACACTAGGAGGTATCAATCTTGTACATTCATTGGCCGAGCCCAATGGGGTAAGGTGTACCCACTAGATGCTTGCTGTTCAGGATATTATGAATGTGCCACAGCTACCAAGTCAGGTACAACAATATGATACGGTCATTGGGGTACCGGGGCAGCTTGTTTGGTCTTTCTGTGAATCCCTGGACACAGATGTAAGTGAACTTTGGAAATGGTATATATAGGAAGGCGTATTGTCTGAGGAGGGCCCTGACACTGTGTGAAACTCTTCTCTGAAAGTCGCCTCCTAGAGATCGAATGATGTAAGTGATGAATGCGCCATTCACCCTACAATAATCCCTCTTGAAGTCTCGGTACTGTAGTTGAGGGTATTTATCATAAGGCTTGAGCTCTGCTCCTGATGCCTCACTGGGTACTGCAGTCAATCCATGATAATGCCATCGATCAACGAGGGAGTACACCAAGTAGGATGTCATGAAGAACTTGGAGGTCTTCTTCACATTTGTAAACTGTTTGTGGAAGCAATCATTGATTATCTCCCTTGAATAAAAGGCAGTGTCGTCACTGCGGAGAATTTGGTCCACAATTAAAACATCCACTCTTGGAAGAAGGCAGCAGCAAGAAAACCCATTACTTGGCTTAGCAAGGTCATGAGGTCATGGTAATCCTCGAAGAAATCACTACAAAAAATCTCATGAGGGAGCTTGCCTGCACTACCTTGCTTGTCCCATAACGCCTTGCATTCTTCTATGGTGGGGCTCTCCATGCTCGTGAAGACAGAAATGTGGAAAGTTGCCCTTATACTAGGTAGAGACATATCTGCAAGGACATTCGCATCTCGGTCCACTATAGTTCAAGTCTTAGGTTGATATGCCTCTACGCACACCATTACCAATTTCGGGACCACCAAGGCTGGCGCAAAGCCTGCAACTTTGGCAAGTTCGCTGCTCCTTATCAATCTTGCATTTTCTATTTTGGGATTCACCCTGACTCTCTGTGTAAACTCATCAATATCGACCTGACTGATATTGGTATCCATGACATCTCTCAAAAGAGTAGTGATTTGGGACTGTAAGGGCACCCTTTGAAACTTTTATTTCATATGATCCTTATCCTCCTTGTCCCAGGGTGCCTTGGTTGTTCCTTTCCCCTTTTCCTTGGAGGCACTAGAAGTTCCTGCACCGGATTCCATAAATCCTGCACTAAAGACATCATTAGAAAGTAAGGCAAGTGACCTGGGCTTCTAGAGCTGGAGTTCCCTTGACAGAATGTTGTTTGGAAGGAAAAATGAGGCACGAGACTCCCAAAAGCACTTCTCGATGTTGGATTTAATCAATTGAGGGTTGGCGTGAAAGAACTAATTTTAGCAAGTGGGTCAAAGTCCATTTTGGATTCGGAGGTCATCTGAGCTCTCATTTAGGCATTTGGGTATCAGCTATAGGAAGGCCACTTGAAATGGCATAGGGAAGATGGAACTCCGGTCATTGGATTCTGGAGCTCGGACTGCCATCATTGGGAAGTAGTTACGGGTCAGTTGTTCGGGACGAAAAAATGTAGGCAGCAAACAGGGAGTGGAATTTCGGAGGGCAATCCTCGAAGATAGTTTCAGGAGTTGGGAAAGCCCACTGGCGAACAAAGGATCGGGGCCCGAAGGCCAAAAAGTCGATTAGGTTCAGTCATTCGGAATGGTGAGAGCTGAATGAAATCCCAGAGGCGGAATTTCGAAGGTCGGGGTTCGGATATATTTTGGGTGCTGGTCAATTCCGACCACTTTGAAATGAAAATGCAGAGTCAGGGTCTGGGAGTTGGAATGATGTCCTGAAATCGCCATTTGGGATGGCGACACCAGACAGAATCTCGAAGACGGAATTCCAGAGTCCTGAGTCCAGATTGACTTTGGACTTTGGTTTCTTCCTTGTATTTTTGAATGGACTTTATGTGCCCGGGGTCCGAGGTCTGGAAGGATGCTCAAGGCAGGTCATTCACAATGGTGAAGTTAACAAGGAATTTCAGGAACAGAACTCCGAGGGTTGGATCCCGGGGATAGTTTGTTCCTTGGTTGATTTTCAATTTTTTGCAAGTTTGAAATGAGCTTCGTGAGCCCAAGATCCGAGGGCCGGAATGACGCTTGAGGGAGGCCTATCACAATGGTGTGGGCACAATGGAAACCTACGAAAGGAAATCCAGAGGCCGGGATCCGGGTTGAGCTTGGCCATCGTCAATTTTTTGAAGTTTAAGTTTTGCATTTTGTGAGGACAGCCGCGGGAAATTCTAGTCTTGGGAGACGCCAGCGATTGTTCCGAAGAATAGCAGCGGCGGGGTTAAGCTCTGACACTGAATTTCAATGATTTTATGTGGTTTTCCCAGATTTTAAAAGGTGGGTTTTTTAGTGGAAGTACTAATCTACCAGATTTTAACCCATTTTTACACTTTTACTTTGTTTTAACTCAGAATTTCATGAAAAGGAAGATGAGGTGTGCAGACGGCGGACATACCTCAAAATCCCAAAGAAAGATGTTGTTGAATGCGTGAAACACGGTAGGACGAGAGCTCGGGCACGGGGGTAGAAAATGTTGGATGTTGGGAAGCTCTCCAAATTTCTCTATCATGTTGGTCACGTGAAAATGATAGTTGAAAAATCTATTTTAAATAGCCAAAACCGCAATTAATACAACAATTTAATGTTTCGTACGACGACCAGATAGTTTGGTGAGTTCAAATTCGCGGGCGGCGGTGGGAGGACCGGGGTCCAGCGGCCAAGAAGACGTCTAGCCACTGCCGCTTTAAAACGGATTTTCGGATTCAGAATTCTGAGAAGGGAAACCCGACAAGTCCGAACCGATAGGTCAGGAAGATGTCTGGTTGCGGCTGTCTGCAACAACCAATCTGGAATGGAAAACCAAAAAGGGAAACCTGGGAGGGAAAACCCGAAAAGGGAAACTCGGGAAGGGAAACCCGAAAAGGACAAAGATTTAACATTTTCAAAGGGGGCCAAGTTTGGTCAGACTTAAAATGTGTCTTTTGGGAATATGTTATCCTTTTAGGGCATAAAATGGACACGTAAAATGAGGCAAAGCCAAAAAGGACCCAGTAAGCAAAGAGGGAAGAGAGGGCCCCTGTTCCAAATGGGGCGTGTGTGAAAAAAACAAAACAAATGGCAACTCCACTAGGAGAACGCTCCCGACATTCTAAAGATAAATATTCATTCTGAACCTATGATCTTTGGTTTCATAGACCAAAGCTGATTTTCAAAGCTGAACTTAGAACAGGTTAGGGAAGGTGAGGTTGAATCATGCTGCGACATCATCATGGAGGTGTGTGCATGGTGAGCTCATTTACCTTCCTTGGAAATAGCACGAGCAACCACTAATCGAGAGAGATAAGCTAAGTAGTTTGCTTGACTTCAAAAGTAACCTGGACATTGCTCTACTGCCAGTTAGGCGTCCATAGCCCCGACGGAGTTGTAGCTGTGACCCCAAAAACATAGCTCTACTGCCAGCAAGGCATCCATAGCCTTGGTAGAGATATTCACACACCCATATGGTTGTTATTTTCACTTTGTTATTCCTTTTATTTGATATTTCTTTTCAACACTTTCCTCTTTTCTTTCTATTCAACCGTGTAAGCAATGAAGCTCACAATGAGCTTGAAAATTGCAGTGGTCACTGGAGCAAACTTTAGATTTTTCACTTATCCCTTCTTCCCAGCAATCACCATACCATTCTTTGGAAATGTTAAAATGTGTTTCTGTGTGTTCCATGATAAATGCAGGGGATTCAAGTGGATTGCCATCCTAGGTTAGCTCAGAGTTCGAAAGTTCAAAACCAATGCTTAGGGGCTTTTAGAGGTTAGCAGTAGGGAATGGAGCCTTATCTAGAGAATGAAACAAGAACAGGTAGTGAGGCCAATCATTTATTGAACTAAGCACAACCACCATATCAGAACGGAAAGAATCCTTCCAAGGTCAAAAATAAAATAGTCGGGACAGCGAGCAAAACCGAAGGACAAAGTAGGGAACCTATTCTAACCTATGTACAGATATTTACATGGACAACTCTAAAAGAGCTCAGGCTTGGAAGTAATGCTTAAGGTGCTGCCCATTGACAAGCAATGAAATGTCTTCACCAGTCAAAGTCTTTAGGCGGAAAGCGTTGTCTCCCAGGATTTCAGCAATCTGAAAGGGGCCAAGCCAGAGCTTGTCGAATTTGTTATGTCCCCCTTTCTTTTCATAGGCCTTGCCCCAGTAGAGGACCAGATCATAAATGCAAAAGGCCTTAACCTTAGCTCGGTGGTCGAACCATCTTTTGACTATGCCCTGATGTTTGGAAAAAAATTCTATTGCAAGGTCTCATACTTCTTCAAGGTGGAACAACTCGACGAGGCGAGCTTCTCTGCGGTCTCCTCCTTCATAAAAATCATTGACAAACTGGAGGGTAGGGATTTTCAAGTGTATGGGAAAGACGGGCTCTAAGCCATAGATGAGATGGTACAAGGAATCTTTGAGGGTAGTCTTGTGATGGGTGCGATCTACCTACAAGGCGAAATGAAGTTGGGTATGCCAATCTTTGGGATTCCTGTCTAGCAGCTTCTTGATCACCGTGATCAAGTTCTTGTTGGTGGACTCAGCAAGGCCATTTCCTTGAGGGAGATACCATAGTCAAAGGCCCAACTCATGAATTTCAATGAAGCAAATGTAGGGTTGTTATCGCATACTAGAGCATATGGGCAGTTGAAGTGATTTAAAATAAAACTTTCTAAGAAATTAGTCACTACTTCAGTTGTACATTGCCTACAAGTTATTGATTTTCTCCATCTAGTGCAGTAATCAGAAGCAGTTAGAATGTACCTGTATCCAACAGATGATGGAGGGGTTACCAGACCAATGAAGTCAAGACCCCATTGCACGAAAGGTCTTACCTCCAGAACAGGTTGCAACGGGACAACAACATTCCTTTCCCGGGCGGCGATAGTTTGACACACGCGGTAGGTGCGAACATGACCACGTGTGTCCTTAAATATGGTGGGCCAATAATACCCAGCTCTTAAGATCTGACGTGCAGTTGATAGACTGGAACCATGACCAATTTTGAACTTTTCATGGAATTCCTTAAGAACACGATCAACTTCCTCCTTATCCAGGCATCTCAAATAGATACCTTCATGATTCTTCTTGTACAATATGGCGCCCTATAACATATAGCTACTGATTTTCAGCCTAAGGGCTCACCTTTGGACTCCCTGTAGATGAGGTGGAAATTTATGGTTCAGCAAGTAGTACACTATGTCATCATACCACTCCCCTAGGGAGACATCCTCCAGCTGGTACTGTTGTATCATGAGCTCAAGTCTAGCATCAATAACCACTTCTACCATTGTCCTAGTGAGCACCTACCCTCTTACCAACTTCATCAGCTAGATTTCCATATCATACTCCTGCAGCAATGCGATCCACTTTGCCCTTCGCTCCCCTAACTCATTTTGCATAAGTAACGTTTTCACTACGGGGTCGAGAACTATAGGAAACACCTTGTTGCGCAAGATATAATGCCTGAACTTCTTAACTCCCTTAACAAGGGCATAAGCCTATTTTTCAATGTTATGATAGCGTAGTTCAACATCCTTTAGGGGGGCACTCATGAAGGCGATCGGATGTTTGCTCCCCTCGTCATCCTTTTGTGTCAAGATGCTGGCATAGGAATGATCCGAAGCAAAGGAGTATATGTAGAAGAGCTTCAGGTAATTGGGGCTGACCAGCATAGGGGCATCAGCAATTGCCTTCTTTATTTTTCCAAAATCCTGCTTTGCTTCCGAGGTCCACTCGACCTTGGCATTTTGTTTTAGCATGGCATTGAGCGGTTTGACTATTTTCGCGAATCCTGTAATAAACTTGCAGACAAAGTTGATCTTTCTGAAAAAATATTTTAATTCCTTTTTGCTGCCTAGTAGCTGGATCTTCATGATGGACTGGACATGTTCGGGGTTGATTGAAATTCCCTATTCTGACAGGACATGTCCAAGGAGCTTCCCCTTAGTGACCCCAAAGATGCACTTCTTCGGGTTAAGGGAAACCCCGATTGTGCGACACCTTTCAAAGACCTTGCATAAATCAGCAATGTGACTACCCCATTTTTTTGAAAATAATGTTAAATCATCCATATAGATGATGATGCACTTTCCAATCAAGTCTTTGAAGGCGATGTCCATGGTGCATTGGAAGGTGACGCCAACATTGATCAATCCAAACACCATTCGTCTGTAAGCAAAAGTTCCCCATTTGGTGGTGAATGTTGTCTTGTGTCGGTCTTCGTACTATACCATGACTTGATTGTACCTTGAATATCCATCCAAAAAGGACATCATCTGAGAGCCATTTACTATTTTTAACACCTCATCCAATGAGAGTACAGGATAGTTGTCCTTCTTTAAGGCTCGATTTAGGTTGCGGAAGTCAACGCACAATCTAATTTCCTCATTTTTCTTCTTGACAAGAACTAGATTTGCCACCCACATGGAGTGTCTAACCAAAAAAATGATCCTAGCTGTCAGCAACTTTTGTACTTCCTTATATATTATTGGTTCCAACAAAGCATTGATAGGGCACTGTCGTTGTCGAAAGGGCTTCGTATCTAGTTGGAGAGGGATGGTGTGGGTAATAATTGACATGTCATATGTCTTGAGATCCTTGTAGCTCTAGGCGATGACGTCCTGATACTTCCATAGAGCCTCAATTATTCCCTTTCTTTCTTCATGGGCGCACACCTTACCGATAAACACGTTCCTAGCATTTCCAACCATTCCTAGCTTGTAGGTGTCACACTAGTCGCTGATGGTATCCTTCTTAGCTTGCTGATCCTGATCTCTAATCTGACCAAGGTCAAAGATTCACTCCAATTGAACCATTCCCATGGGGATGGTGCTGGTCTTTAGGTTGATAATCCCATCTATATCCAGGTCCGCCTCTTGGGGTTTGACCTCGTCAATTATCTATGTAGCAAACACATCCGAACTAGTGATGAAATTTAGGATATGTTTGTCATCGTTGAATACCTGGAAATTAGCTACATTATCCGTCACTGACGGGACAGAGGTGAGTTCCACCATGAATCTTTTGAGGCCTAATAGGGACAATGGTTGTAACATGCTCATTGCCTACACCAGGGCATTGGCAATATGATTCTAAGCACGCATAATCAATTGAGTGTTGAATGCATCTAGCCCTTTCAACAGATCCCATACGCAGTGTCGGTAGTTAGTGAGTCTTCGATCGTAATAGGAATAAATTTTCCTTACCTGTTTTACAACTAACTCCGAATCTCCATACACTTGGAGCATCTTGACACCCTTTCTTAATGCCATTAAGAGGCCCAAGACTAAGGCCTCATAATCTGCTACATTATTGGTACAATAAAACTGAAGCATATGAGCAGCAAAGTATGATTTACCTCTAGGACTGATCAATTCGAAACTTGCCCTAGCTCCATGCTTGGATTTAGATCCATCAAAGCGCAACGTCCAAAATCCAAGAAAATCCTTGGATGTAGAACAAGAAGCTTGGACTTCCACCCTCGGCGGGGCCTTCATTTCAATAACTTCTTTAGGAGGTACAGGGATGTAATAGGTTTGTTCCTGCGGTGCTGATCCTGCTTTCTCCTTCGGAGTAGCTTATTTTTTAATGTGTTCAATTGTTATTTGGCACAAGCAGCAGTCAAATTCTGAGTGAGCAACATTGTGTACCCTACACTAGTTAGGGAGCAAGAGTTCTTGAAAGTTCATTTGGGTTCCCAAACTTAGCTGGTCCTGAACGCACTTTTCCATGAAATCTTGGAAACCATCTAGTAGTCCAAGACTGTTGTCCTCTCCTGACTCTTCATCGTCAAATTCTATCAGCACTTCGATGCTCTGAGAGGCATTGGCTAAATTAGCAGGCGGGCTGCATAATACAAGGAAGACCTCGCTTGTTCCTTCTTCTTTAGGGAATTCTCACTCATTGAGGTATGATATTGGGGAATAATTTTCCAAACCTATTTCAGCATACAACACCTCATTCATGTTGTTGTACTCAGTGATCATAAATCTCATTCATGGTTCCTGATCGATCCTGATCTGATTTGGCATTCCTTTCCATGGCAACCACATATGCGAGTAATCCATTGTGGCGTATCCATTCAATGCCCTCATGAAATCCCTTCCTAGGATTATACCATACGTATCTGGGATATCAACCACCTAAATGTCTATAGTCTGTTGGATCTAGGGGTCTGCAGCAACCTGCATAGGTATTTTATTAATTTCCCCCACTATGCTGATCTTCGTTTTTTCAATTTGTGTCACCTTCTGCCAGGAAGGAGTTGGTGTTATTCTGAGTGCTTTGGACATGCTCAGGGGCATAACATTGGTCGAGGCTATTTAATCAAGTAGGCAGTTGTGGAGGTTCTTCCCAAACACACAGATGGTGGTCAGGAAGGGAGGAGTCTCGAATTTCCCTTGAAACAATCCTCCAGAAATGTCCACCTAGGCAACTTGGCCCTTGTCCTTCTCGTTGCCATTGCTTTGGGTTGGTACCTAATTAGCTGCCCTATTGGGTTGTTTGTTTGCTTGCTGACCTGCTGGCGGGTCAGCCTTACTATTGAATATTTTTCTAGCAACCGGCTCACTTGGTTGATCGTCAAAGGAGACCTTCTTTGCCGAAGTTTCCCGAGTTGACCCCTATGGTGGAGTCCCATTTATTATTCTGAAAAAGGCATTCCTGACAGCAGACACTTTTAGGAGTTCAATTGCTGACACGCTTAGCTTCACCCTCTTGAATTCCTCAGCAATACATTCCCCCATTTGCTCAACTTCTTGATTATGGGAAACATTTTGGGAGGAGCTAGCGGCTTGGCTTTAGCTATTTCTCTGCAATTTATTTTTGTTAAGATACCATGTGGGTGTATGGGGAAAACCCGGGTTATTATTTGTATTCGGATCGGGAGGGGTGCTGAAATTATTCAATGGGGTGGAGATTGTAAAAGGACCTTCGACATGACCTCCAACTTGTCTATTTCTGAGGTTGTAAGGGGTAGTCTATTGGTGAAACATTTGGACTTCATCTTCCCTAGGTTCTTCTTCGTCATCCTTTGGACCATTATCTATTGAATTGAAAAGCTGAGCTAAAGAAATTTCAGAACTTACCTCTTCCACCTTGTCACTGCTATTCGAATCAATGCCCTCCAGTTGTGGTGTGTTGCATTCTACCTTTCGAAAAGGAGCCTAGTTTAGCACCAACACCGAGGAATCATATGGATCGGATGGGACAATGTCTCTGCATCTCGAATTGTCCACTGCATTCTAAACTTCTACCTAGAAAATCTTAGTGGTAGTTTGGAATTTTGGACAATCTAGTTCGGAATGGTGACTCGTTTTGTGAATGCGACATCAACTAGATAGAGCAATCTCTGCCAAGTAAACTCTGCTTGGAGGGTTCTCATTGTTGTTGGGTTAATCAAGGGGCATGAGAATGCCACTATTGTTGGGGCATGTATTCCATGTCCAGTTTTTCCTTTGGAAGGGCCTTCTGTCGAAGCTCTAACTTGAGTTCTGACTCGGGTTCTGATTTCTATCATAATTCTACCTCGACGATGTGCTAGCATCCCGATTGTCCCGATTTTCATGCTCATCTCAGTTTTCCCTATTAAGGTTGGCCTGGATACTCTTTTGCAATGCCTGCAGCTGGTTGTTCTAATTCTTTAAGTGTGTCATTAGAGTTGTCATTTTCTTGATCATTTTTCTGAGCTCGTCAATCCTATCCTTTTCGGTGTTGTTTGGTTGCAGCGTGACATTCTGAAAGAACACGGGTTGTGCAACTGGCTGATTCTAATGAGTGGGTGGGAATTTCGCTGCCTGAAGGTACACAAAAACTTGGGATTGTTGAGGATGCGATTGTTGTTTCTGGGCCAGCAAGTAGTGAGGTATTGGATATGCCTGATTCATTGGCTGTCCAAGATGTGGAATTATAGGTAGTTGCATTACTTGATTCAACAGGGGTGTCTGATGCTGCAAGGCTTGTGTGAGCCCTTGTATCTACGTTGGATGCACAATTTTCCCAAGAGAAGGCAGCGGAACAGAAATGTTCTGCCCCAAATTTGTGCTAGCAATAATGGCTTTAGCGCATGCATCGACCAACCTAGCGGGTGGCAGTCTCATTCTTTTCACCAAGGCTGAAGTGAGGTTGTCCAAAGTTGCATAGTAAATAGGTAGGATGGTAGCATCATTGAAAATGTACGAGGCTTGTAGTTGAGTGTACACTCTATGGAAGTAGTCATTGAATGAGCTGATCAGTTCATTGATTTCCCTTTGAACCGACATGAAGTGTCGATATGAATCTGCGGGGCTGACTGGGGTCTTGAACTTTTGCAGAAATGCATTCTTTAGAAGATCCCATGTGCTGATGGTTCCGACCAGAAAATTGACGTACCAGTAGAAGGCCTCCTCCCCTAAGGAGTAGGGAAAGAGCCTATATGCCACATCTTCATATATGATCTGCATAGTCTTCAAGGCAATTTCGAAGATCTTGACATACTCCTCGGCTGTCCTCTGTGGATCTCGGGAGTTGAACTTCATGCAGAAATTCTCTGAATTTTTTGTCATATCATGGTAGAGGTTGAAGGTGAGAGGAGATGGGTTATTACCCAACCATGCCATTGGAAAGGATGGTGGAGGTGGTTGCACCAAATTGGTCTGTAACTGTGATGGGGCGGTGACAACTGATGAGGCAGCCGCAGGGCTGGTGACTGTGCTTGGTTGAAAGGCAGTGCCCAACCCAGATGGAGTGGCAACCTGGAAGGTGGTATGGGTTAGATGAATGGAAGGTGGTGCTATCAATAAAGGCAAAGAGGATGGAGGTGAAAGAGCAGTGGGCTGATCTAGTGAATCGGTGACAGATGGTTCCCTATTTTTAGCTTTTTTAGCTCAGACATGGGGCTGTAATTCCTGAAACTCTCCCTTGTTTGGTGTAGATCTCAAGAATCGATGGAATCTCCCAGGGGAGAATGATCCAATTCGATCCAGCTTTACTTGTCTGTCCTCCTTCTAGCGCCAGTTCTGTTGATGGTGTTTTTATGCACTTCTCAACACAGGTAATGTGCAGGTCTCTTGAAAGACAATCTTTCATGATCAAAATACAGAACACTATCCCAAGGTCTCTCAGATGTCAGGTCTTGACAGTACTTGGAATATTTCAGTTGTTCGATGTGATTTGTTGGAATCACAAGGTGGTCTTACGTGATTTAAAGCTGCAAGAGAATTGGGTCAATGAATGGAGTTCTTCGAATATGAAATTACTGTACCTAGCTGTAGGCTCAGACAACAGTCTTGGACTCCATTGTTTCGTCAGATTTGGCTTTACAATGTGCAATGAACCTTAGCACAGGTTGTTTCTTAAAACAAAGGAAAAGAGGTGGGGAAGAAGGATGGTTCCTAGACCTGCAACTATTGATGAATAGTGATCATGGAGTTTCTTGTTGCGAACAATTTTCTTAAATAGGATTTCACTTAATCTGAATTCTCACAATGTCATGAAATCTATGCTATCTTTTTAGGACTGCAGATATTCATCATTCATTCGCCATGTAAATGTGAACAAAGACAAATTTTAAAGAGTAGCTATGAAATTATAGTCTAGGATAACTTTGCATAGTCACTTACCATCAAAAAATGACCAAAAGTATGGACAAGGAAAGCATACACACAACATAAATCTTCATAACCAAAGACAACATACTAAGTCCACTAAAGCTAACTAAAGGATACTAGAACAACAAAGTAACTTGAAGTAAAATTTTAATTAAAGGGAGAAGAATCATGAAACATGTGGAGAAACCCAAAAATACACCAAAAAATGACTGTATTTTCTATTATAATTTCTGCAGCATGCCTTTACAACAACTCAACTCTCTTCAAATGAGAGGAGGAGAGCCCTATTTATAGTTTTCAAAAAGAAAAATGAGTGGCCAATATTTGATTGTATTGTGTGGCCAGGATTCACTTTACACTAGGGTTTCACCTACCCCCAAATGTATTACATTTATAAAACATTTCTTGTCTTTTCCCTATTTTGTCATCTAGTGACAACACTGTAGCAATTTCGTCTTTTTGTTGTTTTCCCTTTGCTGCAGCTACTCTTTGAGGAATTCTTCATTGATGATAGGGTTTCCTTCATGCTTCTTTACAGCTCCATATTCTATGAAGTTCAAGATTAGTGGCTAAATCTTTTCCACCTCCATAATATCCGATCACAGCACCTGGTAGCTCCATTCCTAGGAATTGCTGACAAGCTTCTTCCAGTCGTCGTCATACTTGGTAGTATTGCTTCTGAAAAGCTCTCACTGGGAAAAGTCTCAAGCAACAAAACTCATGAAATCCATGGTGATTTTAGCCAACATCCCATCCTCCATGTTCTTCAAGAAGTGTGGCTTTATGCTTTTTAGATCAATTTCGACAGCAGGTAGCTCGTACCCCATCATTAGCTTGAGGTATCAAGCACACTCCTCTCTGGCCTCCTTGGCCCATTCGATATCCATAACTATCCATTCCAGAATCTGCTCTAGCTTTCCCTTTTTATGGTCAAAATATTGCTTCCATACATCCACTAACCAGTGGTCATCATCCTTGAGGGCAAGGTCCTTCTCCCAAAACTCGCTTGGCAATGCGAGTATGGCCTCAATTTTCGGGTAGGTTGCTCTATACTTCCTTGGGAACCCCTCGTAGACTTGCTTCATACCCTCAAGAGTTCTCTGCACTTCCAAGAACTTATTTGTTGTCCAGATAGCCATGTTGATACCTGTGTTTCCTATGTCCAAGACCTACCGAAACCAGTTTTCCGTAGTCTTATCCAAGTTCCTTCTCTTTTCCAATTTGTTGATCTGCTCTTGAGATAAAAACTGAGGTGGGGCCAATGACGTAGTGGGCTGCTCATCTAGGGATGACCACCACTGAATATAGGTCATCAGATCGGCCACTTGTGTCTTGAGTTCCTCCTTCGAAACCTTTTCCTGCTAGATAAGGTGCACCATCGTGGCAACCGATTCCTGGAGGTGGTCGACCTTCTACTCTCTCATGGCTACTCCCAAATCGATGGTGGAGATGTTATAGGTTATTCCCTATTCTCCAACCACCGGTGTCGCTATTTGTACCACCCTAGATCTGGAGGCATCCATGGTTACCTTTGATCTAATATTTGGCCTTTTCTCTTTCTTGGGGCTTATCTATGCTCTAGCCAGTATGGCTTCTAGCCTTGCCTTAGGATCTTTTAGGGTGGGAGTCTTTTGCTTCAACTGCTTCTCCAGCCAATCGGGCATTTGGGGCACTTTCCTGGGTGACTTACCTTAGTTATTGTTGTCCTCTATCTCGAGTTCAGTGGCTTTGACGACAAGGGCCCCCTTCTTAGTTCCTGCATCCTCCTTCTCCTCATCGGAGTCCTATTCGAATGTTATACGTTTAGTGGGAGACTTGGTGTGTAATTGCTCGTCAGAGGGATCCTCCCTTTTAGCACCCTTTTCTTCTTCATTTTGGTCATGTTCATGTTCCTCGGGCTTATCTTCTTGCTCGTCTTCATAGAGGGATGCTTCCTCATCATGTTCCGGGGTATGGCCTTGCCTTTCAGTTGGAGACCTACTGACTTCAATCTCTGGAGCAGTAACTTCTTCATCCACAGGAAG
Organism: Sequoiadendron giganteum; assembly: GCA_007115665.2. Classification (NCBI taxonomy): domain Eukaryota; kingdom Viridiplantae; phylum Streptophyta; class Pinopsida; order Cupressales; family Cupressaceae; genus Sequoiadendron; species Sequoiadendron giganteum. Next base: position 384,141,018 of record CM021109.1, on the reverse strand, counting down.
CTGATCTTCGGCTTCCTTATCCTCGATCTCCTTAAGCTACTTGCTCCACTCAATTTCGAGCTCGGGGTCATGTGTTTCTCAGACTAACTCAGTGTCAAGCTCCTTGCTGCCCTCACTGGAAGATTCGTAAACTACCTCATCAATCACCCGACGTTTGAACAAAGGGTGCTCATGGTTTTCAAACTCTTCATCTTCTGGCCTCTTTGTAGCCTCTAGCTGTTGTTGCTCAAGCTCATCTGATATCTGCATTGTCACCTCCATTCTTGGTGGTTCGGTAGGGGGAGGGAGATTTGGAGCATTGGCCATAGCCTAAGCTATTGCAGCTTGCACAATTGGACTAGTAAGCATCCTTGAAAGCTCAGATGGCACGTTTTGCATGTATTTTACGAAGGATTCTGGGAGGTTGAGGGCAGGCATTGTGGTAGCGGAAACAGAGGGAAGGGAAGGAGTCATAGAGGAAGAAGAGATCAATGAGGTCATGGAGGAGGACAAATCCACCGGTATGACCTGCATGATTGGAGAGGTGGAAGCAAGGTGGACAGAGATTTCCACCGTAGGTGGGGAGAAAGCGAAAACTGCAAGTGAAGTATGCAGGGCGGTGGCAACAGTAGTAGCAATTGTAGCAGATGGAGACCTCAGTGGGTCATACCCTTCTCCCTTGATCCCATGGAGTGGACCTTTGGGAATCATAGGCGTCTCCGTGCCTCCGATTTTTTTTCTTTATTTCCTTGGCAGCTCGCCCTCTGATGCCTTTCGGGCATAAACCTTCAGTTTGGGCAACTACTCACTAGCTTCTTTTCTCTTTTTGGTTTTTACTGATGGTGGGGTTTTGGATGTTTCCCTAATTGTAGCAACAGCTGCCCCACCATCAGAGCCACTTGGTTCACTTTATATTCCCTTAAATGTTAAGGCAACTCCTTATTGTTTCAGTTGAGCCACCTGTTGGTCGTTCCACGCCTTTGTTCGGACCTCGACGGGTTTGGTGAGTATGTTGAGGTCATCAACCTCTCGCTCGTCCCAATCAATCATAAGCAGTGGAAAATTGGTGATGACATCATATACCAGATCAATCATCGTGCTTTCATCCTCTTCAATCTGGTCTGGAACTGGACACAAATTGATTCTTCGTATGTAGAAGGCAGTCATGAGCATGTAGTGTAGCAGCCGCACTTCGAGATCATCTTTACAATTAGCCTAGAAATCCTCAACATTGTGTAGGTGGGCATACTCACGTCCTAGTGCCTTTCTGATATGACCATATGGGTCAATTCGGGGCCGAGCTGTATACTGCCGGAAGTGGTATTCAGCCAACTCCCTTTCTGCGTATCCCACACATTGGGATGTATGAATCTTGTACATTCCTTGGCTGAGCCCAATGGGGTAAGGTGTACTCACAAGATGCTTGTTGCTCAGGATATTATGAATGTGCCGTACCTGCCAAGTTAGCTCCAATAGTATGATCCAGTCATTGGGGTACCAGGGCAACTTGTTTGGTCTTTTTGTGAATCTCTAGGCACAGATGTAAGTGAACTTTGGAAATTATTTATATAGGAAGGCATATTGTTTGAGGAGAGCCCTGACACTGTGTGAAACTCTTCTCTAAAATTCGCCTCCTAGAGATCGAATGATGTAAGCGATGAATGCATCATTCACCCTACAATAATCCCTCTTGAAGTTTCGGTATTGTAGTTGAGGGTATTTATCATAAGGCTTGAGCTCTGCTCCCGATGCCTTGCTAGGTACTGCAATCAATCCATGATAATGTCATCGATTGATGAGGGAGTACACCAAGTAGGATGTCATGAAGAACTTAGAGGTCTTCTTCACATTTGTAAACTATTCATGGAAGCAATCACTAATTATCTCCCCCGAATAAAAAGCAGTGTCGTCACCGCAGAGAATTTTCTCCACAAAGTAAACCATCCACTCCTGGAAGAAGGCCGTAGTAGGAAGACCCATTACTCGGCTTAGCAAGGTCATGAGGTCGTGGTAATCCTTAAAGAAATCACTATGAAAAAGCTCATGAGGGAGCTTGCCTTCACTACCTCGCTTGTCCTTTAACCAGTATTGATTGATTAGTTTCTTGAATTTCAAAGGATCTTGCTCCCATAACGCCTTGCATTCTTCTATGGTGGGGGTCTCCATGCTCGTGAAGGTAGGAATGTGGAAAGTTTTTGTTATACCAGGCAGAGACATATCTACAAGGATATTCCCATCTCGGTCCACTATATTTCTAGTCTCATGTTGAAATGCCTCTACGTATGCCATTACCAATTCCGGGGCCACCAAGGCTAGCGGGAAGCCTGCAGCTTTGGCAAGTCCGCTACTCCTTATCAATCTTGCATTTTCTATTTTGGGATTCACCTTGACTCTTTGTGTAAACTCATCAATATCGACCTGACCAATATTGGTATCCATGACATCTCTCCAAAGAGTAGTGATTTGGGGCTGTAAGGGCACCCCTTGAAACTTGTATTTCATCTGATCCTTATCCTCCTTGCCCCAGGGTGCCTTGGCTGTTCCTTTCCCCTTTTCCTTGGAGGCACCAGAAGTTCCTACACTGGATTCCATATATCCTACACAAAAGATATGAATTAGCAACATTATTATGGGAAAGCGACCTCAGACAAGTCCCTCCACATCAAGGTTAGATCCACAATCTTCATTTATATTTGATAATCATCTAACATTTGATAAAACATCATTAGAAAGCAAGGCAGGTGACCCAGGCTTCTAGGGTCAGAGTTCCCTTGGTAGAATGCCATTTTGGAAGGGAAAATGAGGCACGAGACTCCCGAAATCATTTCCCAATGTTGGATTTTTTCAATTGAGGGTTGGCGTGAAAGAAGACCTAATTTTAGCAAGTGGGTCGAAGTCCATTTTGGATTTGGAGGTCATCTGAGCTCTCATTTAGGCATTTGGATATCAGCTTCAGGAAGGCCACCTGAAACGACATAGGGAAGATGGAACTCCAACCATCGGATTCTGGAGCTCAGACTGCCATCATCGGGAAGCAGTTGCGGGTCAGTCGTCCGGGACGCCGAAATGTAGGCGGCAATCCAGGAGTGGAATTTTGGAAGGTAATCCCTGGAGATAGTTTCAGGAGTTGGGAAAGCCTGGTGGTGAACAAAGGATCGGGGTCTGGAGGCCAGAAATTCGGTCAATTTTAGCCATTCGAAACGACGAGAGCAAAACGAAATCCCAAAGGTGGAATTCCAGAGGTCGGGGTCCGGATATATTTTGGGCGTTGGTCAATTTCAGCCGCTTTGAAACGAAAATGCAGAGTCGAGGTTCGGGAGTTGGAAAGACGTCCCGAATTCGCCATTTGGGACGGTGACACCAAAACGGAATCTCGAAGACAGAATTCCAGAGTCCGGAGTCCGGATTGAGTTTTGACTTTGGTTTCTTCCTTGTATTTTTGAACGAACTTTACGCGCTCGGGGTCCGAGGTCTAGAAGGATGCTCAAGGCAGGTCATTCACAATGACGAATTTAACAGGGAATTTCGGGAATGGAACTCTGAGGGCCGGGTCCCGGGGACAGTTTGTTCCTTGGCCGATTTTTGATTTGTTGCAAGTTTGAAATAGGCTTCGAGAGCCCGGGATCCGAGGGTCAGTAAGACGCTCGAGGGAGGGCGTTCACAATGACGGGGGCACAACGGAAACCTGCAAAAGGAAATCCGAAGGTTGGGATCTGGGGCGAGCTTGGCCGCTGTCAATTTTTTGAAGTTTAAGTTTTGCGTTTTGTGCGGACGACCATGGGAAAGTCTAGGCTCGGGAGACGCCAGTGACTATTCCAAAGAACAGCGGTGGCGGGGTTAATCTTCGACGTTGAATTCCAATGAGTTTATGTGGTTTTCCCAGATTTTAAAAGGTGGGTTTTTTAGTGGGAGTACTAATCTACCAAATTTTAACCCATTTTTACACTTTTACTTCATTTTAACTTGGAATTTCATGAAAAGGAAGACGAGGTGCATGGATGGCAGACATACCTTAAAATCTTGAAGAAATATGTTGAATGTGCGAAACACGGAAAGATGAGAGCTCGAGCGCGGGGGCAGAAAATACTGGATGTTGGGAAGCTCTCCAAATTTCTCTGTCACGTTGGTCACGTGAAAATGACAGTTGAAAAATCCATTTTAAATAGCCAAAACCATAATTAATACAACAATTTAATGTTTTGTACGATGGCCAGATAGTTTGGTGAGTTCAAATTCGCGGGGGGCGGCGGGAGGACTAGGGTCTGACGGTTGGGAAGACGTCTAGCCACTGCCACTTGAAAATGGAATTTTGGAGACAGAATTTCGAGAAGGGAAACCCGACAGGTCGGGAAGATATCTGGCCGTGGCTGTCTGCAACAACCAATCTGGAATAGGAAACTGAAAAGGGAAACCTGGGAGGGGAAACCCAAAAAGGGAAACCTGGGAAGGGAAACCCGAAAAGGGAAACTTGAGAAGGGAAACCTGAAAAGACCAAAGATTTAACATTTTTAAAGTGGGCCAAATTTGGTCAGACTTAAAATGTGTCTTTTGGGAATATGTTAACCTTTTAGGGCATAAATTGGACACACAAAATGAGGTGAAGCTAAAAAGGACTTGACAAGCAAAGAGGGAAGAGAGGGTCCCCGTTCCAAACGGGGTGTGTGTGCAACAAGCACAACATGTACCTTATTGTTTTCATCCTTAAATATACTATAGATGCTGATGCCAATGTCTCTTTATATTTACCTGGGGTTTTGTCCAAAAAAAAGGTAGATCTGCAACAAAAAAGTTAATGAAACCTGCAAAAAGTAAGCTAGTAGATCTGCAAAAGGAAAAGGGTTCTTCTCGTTGGGTTCACCAAATATAGTTAGGGTAAAATTTTTAGGGCAAATGAATAAAAAAATTATAATGAAACCCTAACAAGCACAATAGAGCACAAACTAGCATGAAATGAAAACAAGAAAGCAAAGCAAACCGATCTCCAAGCTAGATTTGATTTATCTCCATTTCTCTTCTCCCCCTCGCATAAGCATGCAAGATTCTGAAGGATTGAATGATTTTATATGTTGATTTTGATTGCTCATTTTCATAGCATAACGATAAGATGGAGATGATAGAGGAAAAATAGATAGATAGATGAGAAGATTGAAAGAAATTTTGGTAGTTTGGATAATAGAAGAAGATTGATCCAAATGGCTTGTGAATGGCTTGATTTATAGGAAAGAGTTGATTTGATTTGATGGACAAGATCAAAAGTCAATTGTGTGATGTGTATGGATAGGATTAAAAGTTGATTTTAGTGCTTATGAATCACATTAAGTGGGTTATGACATGAGGCTAAAATTAGGATGTGAGGGAATAAGTGGGATTCTTTTATTTATTTTGGAGAGAAAAGATGCCTATGACGCACAAATAAGTGGGGCTAAAAATAGGATGTCAGTGGGAATCTCATAATTTAAATAATAAAATTATTTAAATTATGTGTGCATGTGAAGAGTTATAGTCAAATGACATGTGTTTCAATGTGGTAAAAGTGATGGATTAATTCAAATATTTAATATTAATTATTTTGAGACATGTGAAGGGGAATTAATTAAATAAATGAGATTTATTTAATTAATTGGGAAGGTGATTAAGTGGGATAAATGGGATAATGTAATGAACTAAGGTAAAATATTACAAGATGTTTTGCAAGGTCATGTATGAGTAGGTAATGTTATGACATGGAAAATTTTGGGTGACTACAAACACAATTAGACCTCTCTTGACACTTGTTTGACTACTTTAGTGTGAGTTTGAGTGTAGGGATCATCCTCTCACTAAAGTGGGGGCTAAATGTAGTGTTAGAAAATGTATACCTTTACATTTTCACACTATGTTTGAGTCCCTTAATAAATTGGACTTAATTAAGCCTCTAATTGACCCAATTATACATTTAAAAGCCTAATTAATCCCATTTTTTGAAAGGGAAACTTTTTTTAAAAAATTACAAACATTAATTAAATTGCCTTGGAATTGGAGTGTCCTGGATTTAGGTCCTAGGACCCATTCACCCTTAATTTTAGGACCCCAATTTTTAATATCTTTTTGGCAAAAATTTTATGATTCAAATTCAATTTGCAATTGTTAGCCTTTGATGTTTAATTGTCAAGAAATTAGAAAATTACCTATAAATCAAGGTCTTTTTATCAATTCAAATCCTAAAACTTTTTGAGAAATTTCACAACAGAAAATATTATTATCAAAAGCCTTTAGAGAAAATTTCTCAGTCATTTGTTGTAACATTCAATATCTCAAGCATCATTTCAAAGTTACCTTCATTCATGCATGCTTTTGGAGCTAACATTGTGATGTAGGTTTTAAGCATTCAATTCAAATTCAGGCATCAAGATCAACATCCAATCAAGCCATTTCATGCAAGATCAATACCTTGGAGAGATGTGTTAGACTTCAGTCCTCTAAGGATCTCCATTCAAGGGTTTGGTGAGTTACAACATAGAATTGTTCATTCATCATTCATTCTTCATTAATTTTTCATTTCAAGGTTTAATTACCAAAACGAGGTTTTACTAAGGAAAACCCCCAATCATCAAAAACAAAAAAAAAATCCATCTCTTTGTGTGTTGCATATTTGTAGGTGAAGAAGGATTGAATATTGATCAAAAGTGCAATTTTGTAAAGTTATCAAAGTTGTCATCAAAGTTTCCAAGTCATGAAAACTCATTTGTAGAATTCAATTCTAATTTTCCGACTATGAGATCTATAGGAATCAAGATTGTAGAATCAGGAGTAGAGGACTATAAAAATAGATTTTTGATCTCTATAGCAGGATCCAGGAGGACACTTAGCAAAAGCTTTTGGTGACAGGTGCATAAAATCTTCCCCTTTTCAAATCTGTTATAAGGTGATTGTTTTTGTTTGTGTTATGCTTTAAATTGATGATTCCAGTTTCACATTGCATAATTGCATTCATTTTTTATTTTTCATTTATCTCCTAAAAGTGCATTTCAGGCATATTTACCCCATCCTCAGTCATAAGGAAAACAACAAGATCTCCATTAAGGTTGACTCACCTGACGGTTGAAAGTCAATCTTATCCTAGGGGATCTCTTTTTCCTAATGAAATAAGGAAGATAGGTGCATCATATATTCAATAACCCTAATTTTGGTGAACCTGTTTTCATATGTTTCACTGAGTTAATGTTTGAATTTCCAATTTCAGGTTGCAAACTGTGGTTTTAGTGACAATTTTTTTCAAATTTAGGTGACCTAATGAAAATGAAATTAGTGAAAAATGATGAACAAAGTGACACTTTTTGAAATGAAATTTTGACTCAATTTTATGAATGTAAATGATTGAAAATACACTAATATGCAAGTACTATGCAAAATCAATGTAATATGCATGCATATTTTTGGATTTTTTAGATTTTAAATAATGAAAAATGTAAATTTAAAACCCTAACTGAGATTAAAACTAATGCAATTTTAACAAACCTAAATAAAATGCAAACTAATTCAATGCAATGCAAATCCTAGATCTAGGGTTTTAATGAACTCCAAATCAAATAATTTATAGTGCAAGAATCTCGAGTTCACCAAAATGAAACATGGAAAAATAGGTGCTTTATAAAAATGGGGTAATTGAATATGATGCACCTATCTTTCTAATTTGATTAGGAAAAAGGGATCTTTAAAGGTAAGATTGACTTTCAACCCTTAGGTGAGTCAACCTTAAAGGAGATCTTGTTTTTTTCCTTATGACAAGATGGGGTAAAATCACTTAGACGACACTTTAGGGAGAAAAACTAAAAATAGTAAATGAACTCAATTATGTAATGTGAAACTTGAATCATCAATTTAAATCATAAAACAATAAAAAACAATAGACTTCTGATATATATGAGAAGGATAAGACACTGTGCACCTCTCACCAAAATTTTTTGCTAAGTGTCCTCTTGGGACATATTCACCCTAGGGAAAATGGGCCTTGCTATAGGGATCCAAAATCTAATTTCATAATCCTCTATTCCTGAATTTGCACTCTTGGTTTCTCCAAATCGCATTATTGGAAAGTCAGAATTAAATTCTGCAAATAAGATTGCATGTCTTGATAACTTTTATGAAAACTTTGCAAAATTGCACTTTTTACCAATCTTCAATTCTTCTTTACATGTAAATCTGCACATACAAAGAGAGGGAAAAATTGTTTGTTTTTGGTGAATGGGGATTTACCTTGGTCAAACCTCATTTTGGTAAATAAACCTTGAAATGAAATGAAACATGAATGGAAGGAATGATGAATGAACAATGCTATGTTGAAACTCACCAAACCCTTGAATGGAGATCCTTAGAGGACTGAATTCTAACGCATCTCTCCAAGGTCTTGATATTACATGAAATGGCTTGATTGGATGTTGACCTTGATGCTTGTATTTTGACTTGAATGCTTGGAACCAACATCACAATGTTAGATCCAAAAACATTCATAGATGTAAATAACTTTGACATGATGCTTGAGATCTTGAATTCTATTGTAGAAGATTGATAAATCTACTCTTGAATGCTCTTGACAATAATATTTTCTTTAGGAACGTTTGCATGCATAAAAATTCTAGATAGTGAATTGATAAAAAGACCTTGTATTTATAGGTAATTTTTTAATTTCCTGACAATTAAACATCAAAGGCTAACAATTTCAATTTGAATTTGAATCATGAAAATTCCACCACAAACATAATAAAAATCAAGATCCTAAACTTAAGGAGGACCCATTCGCCCTTGGGTGAATGGGTCCTAGGACCTAAATCCAAGACACTCAATTTTCAAGGAAATTTAATTTATTGTTTGCAATTATTTAACACAGGTTTCCTTTTTGAAAAATGGGATTAATTAGGATTTTAAATGTGTAATTGGGCCAATTAGAGGCTTAATTAGGTCCAATTTAATTAAGGGATCCAAACATAGTGTGAAAATGTAAAGGTGTACATTTTTCTACACTACAGGTATGGAAAGAGGAACTCCAATGCTCCCATTTCTAATATCTGGACCTATGGCTTGGGAAGGTTGGTGGTCCTTGATGATTCCAATTAATGGCTCAATTTTGATAGGGTTTATCATATATTTGTTGTTGATATTATAGACTATGACACTTGGTTATTGACACTCTCTATGTTATTTCCTTAAAATCCATAAACCTTAGGCATAAACTTATCCTTGTGACTTTTGATAATATTAACATGCTATGTGATTAATCTATGTTAATTTTACATGTAGTTGAATGGATGTTTTAAGGTAATTATGGATATGCATTTATTTTGTGCACACTAAAGTTGAAATGCAAGTCCAGATTTAGATGCAGAAATAAAAAGAGCTTGCAATATGGAAGGAGTACATGCCAGCTGCTTGGTTGCTGAAAAAATCAAGTAGAGATGGACATTCAAGAAGGAAAGTGATTGGAAACTTCTATCTCATGTGGAATTTAATCTCAATGGCCATGTCTATTAGTCGAGTATATTTAGGAGATATTGTTATGTTGGATTTTTGTTGAAGCAAGTTTGGTTTGACCAAATCTTGTGCATGCATAACCTCCTTCCTCTTTTTCATGCTTTCAATGAGTGCCATCCTCCTAATATGTTGGAGTTGAATTCCTTGTTAGTTAAGCTAGTTAGGATCTATCCTTCTAGAAATAATGGTCAAATGCTCCTCTTCAAGAGGTTGAACGTTCTGAGAATTGTACTTACACTTTCAGTTTCAAGAAATACGGTTATGTTGCTGCTACGTTGTAATCATGTTTTCAATAAATAAAATGATATTTTAGTTTGATACATCTAAGTTAGTACTGGAAAAACTCATTCAAGGGGCCCACTTGGTGAGAATTCCATCCTTTTAGTTAGTAGTTACTTTTTTGTTCAACAATTAGTTATAGTCTTAGCAGTTGTGTGTTCCTGTAGCCATTGGAACTCTGTTTTATGTATGTTCTTGCAGCCAAGGAAGATAGAGTAACTTATTGTCTATTTACTAAGATTTTTATTTTTGTAGTTCATTTTAGTATACTTTAGTGGTTGGTTTATGTTCAGTAATTATTTTGTTTCCTTTCAATCATCTTACTTTTAGTATTACTTCCTTTCTAAGTTATAGGATAAAGATGGCTACAATGGAATCTTAGTGCATATACAGTGCTAACCCATTTCAAGTTCACGTCCCTAGGTTGATAATGAAATGAACCTTCATGATGAGCAAGATAGCTACTTGGTGTAGACATTTTATCTTCAAGTTATAGCTTTGAGGGCTTAGTTATTGAACCATTAAAGGAGGCTAATATTTTTGGCGCCGTTGTCAGGTATGGTGTAAAACTAGGAAGTTATTAAGAGTCATTTCTAGTTTCTTTCCTATTTTTGGTATCTTTGAAGTTTATTTTCAACATACCCTTCATTCGAATAAGTAATTATCCATTATTCTTTCACCAATTCTTTGTGTGAGTTGGTTGGTACTGAGTTAATACCGCATGCATAGGGGCAAGAGAAGAGATGCTCTAGGAATATTCCTTCCTATTGATCCTAATCTTGATAACCAGCTAGTTGAGCTCCAAGATTTTCCAAAAGAAGAAGAAGAAGAAGTGAACCCTTTTGCTGATGTATTTCCCAATTTGACCAGTTCCGAAACTTCCTCTGAAAAGAAAGCTTCCCAAAACTTGATTGAGAATCCATTTTCTCTGATAATCTATCAAGCAAATATGGTTGTCCCAATTAGGCCTAACCAACCAACCTTTCATTTCCCTATCCCTCAACAAAATGACGTTGATAACCTCAAGAACTTTCCTGCTTCAGCTCCTCCTAAATTCTATGGGCTTGTAACAAAGGACCTAGACACTTTATTTTTTGAATTTGATATCCTCTGCAGAAGCTATGATTACACTACTGACACTCATAGACTTAAGTTGTTTCTTACTACTTTGAAAGAAGTTGCATTAAGATGGTTTATGAGATTAGGTAGGAATACTATGAATATTTGGGATGTTATGAAGGAAATGTTTCTTGAGAAGTATAAAGAATATTGTAGAGGTAGTGATATGAGAGGAGATGATATCTTCAGGATGCAGCAAAAGGAGGATGAAAGTTTGGAAGACTATTTGTCAAGGTTCCTGTTTAGTCTACAAAAATCTCCACATCATAAACTCAATGAAGAGTCTCAAAAATTTCTCTTCCTTAGAGGGATTAGTGAGAGTTGTGTTAATGCTCTGGACTTTATAGGAGGAGGAGATATCACCCAAGTGCCCTGGGATGATATTAAGAAGATATGTCAGAATTACTCCAGAGTAGCTATAAAAAAAGGGAGAGGTTACCAATCTTCTATGGGTAAATTTTCCGTTAATGGAGTTTCAAGGATGTAAATCACTCATTTGTTGTCAGACTTCAAGTTGGACATCATAAATAATATTCCAACTCAGCTAGATACACTTCAAGTAAAGAAGAAACATGAGGAGGCAAAGGCAATGTTACCAGAATATTATCCTCATTGTAGGAAAAAGAAGGACTGCAAATGTAAAATGGTAGCCAATATTGATAGAAATCACATTCCACCTAAATTCAAGCCAATTGAGGGTGATGAAGATCAATTTTTCTATGTTTCACAAAGAAGGCCATGGGCTCCAAGACAAGGTATGCCACTAGACCCATTATCTTTTAGTGGACCTTATATGAATTCTCAAGCATCTGGTAATCAATGGAAAACCCAATATCCATCAAACTTTGGAGGTTATTCACCTCAACCTTGGAAAAAACCTTAAAATAATTGGCCTAATTACCAAAACACTCCACCTCAATGGAAACAACCTCAAGGAAATTGGTAGCAAACATCCCAATGGAGGGGAGGACAACAATGGCCAAACCAGGCAACTAGTTACATGTAATATCCCCAACAACCTCAGTAGCTAGCCATAATTCCTCCTCCTAACTCAAATGATAGAACACCTAGACCTACTCGATTACCATCTCAACCCACACCCAACACAAATAAAAAACCACAACAGAAGCTAGTCTACTCTAAAGATCCAAACCAATATCCTTCCTATGTTGTGAGTTTGAGTAATATTCATCTACGTTCAAGAACCACTTTGTCATCACCTTCCACTCTTATTATCATAGAGCTTCCCATAGAAGAGGAGGAGCATCAAAATTTACCTAATATTCCTACTCAGACAAGTGTTCCCATTAATCCTGAACCAATTCATTAGACTGATCCCAACCCACTATTTCTTCAAAGGTTAGAAGTTGCTAAGCAAAAGAAAGAAACAACTTTTGATATTTTGGATCAGCTAAGACACATATGTGTCAAGATACCTCTGTTTGCCTTAAAAATCTTGGGAGGAAAAAGAAGGACTGCACCACTATTCATGTGATGGGACAGTTGGCATATATCATGCTTGGGAAAGTTACTATTCCTAAGTATATTGACCCAGGTAGTCATGTAGTTGGAGTCACTATAAATGGAATCCAAGTAAAGAATTCTCTAATATACTTGGGAGATGCTATCAATGTGATGACTAAAGATATCCTACAACAAATAAATATTACAAATCTGAGACCTTCTACGATCCTGCAGCTTGCTGATAGTTCCACTATCAAACTAGATGGTATAGTTGAAGACCTTTTTGTTATTCTAGACTCTTGGGAATATCCAACTGATTTCATGATTCTTTCCCCTAAAGCTACATTAGGAGGTTATCTTATTATTTTGGAAAGGTCATGGTTAGCCACTGCCAATGCTTACATTGGATTTCGGTCAGGTAATATGACTATTTCTGATAGGAAAAGAATTAAAAATCTTGTCCTTTATCCTCCTGCTCAACCATCCCATGATATGGACAACCCCATTTGGCCACAAGTTGGAGAAGAAGCAGAGGAAGCCGATTTAGTGGCACAACTCATGATGATTGGTAGAAGTAATTTCCTGTAGCTTTAGGAAGAAGATGACATATTATCCCATATAATTTAGAAGAGTTATGAAGTGCATGAAGAAGAAACCACTCAAGAATATAGTTCTGCATGTCCATTGTAGACACTTATGTCGGCTTCTTCTACACCTAAATTTCCTACAACAACATATATACTTCATACATTGTTACCTCATGAAGTAAAAGTACCAAGAATTAGTGAAACAACCATGATTGAGTTGATCACACAAGTACCAGTTTCAGAGGGGAAACATTTAAATATAAATAACAAGCTTACTCAGGAGCTGCAGTTGTCTCTAACAAACCTGTTAAAGGAGCATCACCAATCGTTTGCATGGGATTAACATGACATGAAATGATTAGACCCTAAAGTTTATACTAATAGGATCTACATTAGGGATGACTGCACACCAGTGAGGCAACCCTGCATTGAGGGAGATTGTGAAAGGAGAACTACACAAAATTTTGGATGTAGGATTTATCTACCTTATCTCAGACAACCAATTGGTGTCTCCTTTGGTGATTGTGCCTAAAAAGGGAGGTAAATGGAGATTTTGTGTTGAGTATAGAGAACTAAATTCTGCCACCAAAAAGGATCACTTTCCCCTTCCTTTCATAGACCAAGTACTGGATTCACTTGCAGGAAAGAAGTATTTTTCCTTCTTAGATGGGCTCAGTGTCTATAATCAAATATAGATTGCACTTGAGGATCAAGACAAGACAAATTTCACTTGTCCTTGGGGGACTTATGCCTATTTTGTACTCCCATTTGGCCTATGCAATGCACTTGCAACCTTCCAAAGAGAATTTATTAGTATATTCTCAGATATTTCACATGATTGTATAAAAATATATATGGATGATTTCACTACTTATGGTGCTAATTTTGTAGAAGCATTATAAAACCTCAAAAAGATTTTGTAAAGATGTGAGGACCATAATCTCTCCTTGAGCAGTGAGAAATGTTTTATGATGATGCATGAATGAGTGGTCCTTGGCCATTATATCTCTCAAAAGGGAATTCAAGTGAACCCAGCCAAAATTGAGGTAATTAACAATCTTACTATTCCTATCAAGCAAAAAAATGTTAGAAGTTTCCTGGGACATGCAAGTTATTATAGGAATTTCATAAAATATTTCAGTTAAATGTTAGCACCACTTTACACTCTTCTGACTAAAGATGTTGAGTTCTAATAGATAGTAGATTGTGATAAATTATTCTCTAATTTAAAAACAACATTAACCCATGTTGTTGTGCTCAAAGGCCCTAATTGGGAACTTCCTTTCCACATTGACACAGATGCATCTGATTATGCACTAGGGGTTGTCTTAGGAAAAAAAGAGGGAGAAATAGAGCATACAATATAATTTATCAATAAGAACCTATAAGGGGATGAGTTTAATTACACAATGATAGAAATGGAGATGTTAGCAGTCATTTACTCTCTTAAAAAATTCAGGCATTATATCATAGGATACCAAATCTTTGTCCATACAGACCATGCAACCATAATATATCTTATGAACAAGCCATTGATCACAGGCAGATTGCCAAGATGGTTGTTGTTAATGCATGAATTTGATATCACCATCATAACAAGCCAGGGAAAGAAAATGTTGTGGCAGAATTTCTCTCCAGATTGACAATATCTGAAGACACTCAAGTCATTGATGACCCTTTTCCTAATGAACATTTATTCTACATCAGTGTGCACACACCTTGGTATGTAGATATAACTATTTATCTAGTTACAGGAAGAGTTCCCCCTCACTTCTCTCCAAAAGAGTGAAGGGTTCTTATTGAGAAGACTTTTCCATTCTCATGGATGGAAGGTTGTTTATTCTATACTGGACCAGATCATGTGCTGAGAAGATGTATAAGAGAGGATGAGACTTATGATATATTGAATGCATGTCATGATGAACCCTCTGGGGGACACTTTTCAGCTAAGAGGATACTCATGAAGATCCTCAATACAGGATATGACTGGCCTACACTACATAAGGATGCAAGAAAGTACACCAAGAAATGTGATAGGTGTCAAAGAATGGGTAGACCAACTAAATTAGATTAGATGCCTCTATACCCTTAAGTAGTTATCACACCATTTGATAAATGGGGACTTGACTTTGTAGGTCCAATTGATCCACCATCAAATGGAAAATATTACATCTTAGTTTGTACTAATTATGTGACAAAATGGATTGAGGTAAAAGCCATGAAACATGCTAGGAACAATAAAGTTGCAGAATTCCTCTATGAATAAATTTTCACACGCTATGGAGTTCTTAGGGAGATAGTCACAAGGGGCTTAGTTCACATCCACTCTTGTCACAACATTGGCGAATTATTATAATGTCAGGCATAGGAAATCCACTCCCTATCACCCACAATCCAATGGACAATATAAGATAACAAATAGGGAAATATAATCTATTATGACCAAGATAGTAGCACTTCACAGAAAAGATTGGGCAAATAGGTTGCCAAAAGTTTTTTGGGCCTATAGAACCACTTGGAAAATGACAAATGGTTTCACTCCCTTTGAGCTGTGGTATGGAAAAATAGCAATGGTTCTTATTGGGTTTGAGCATAAAAATCTTATAACAACACTAGATCTTGGGATAGACATATCTGAGGAACAGAAGGATAGGATCATGCAGTTGAATGCCTTGGATGAGATGAGGAAGTCAGCTCTTCACCATACTAAAATGGTGCAAAATCAGAGAGTCAAATGGCATGATAAATACATCAAAGATAAGAAATTCTAGCCAGGTGACTGGGCACTTCTTTATGACTCCGGGTATAAGGATAACTTAGGCAAACTGTAAACCAGGTGGTTGGGACTGTATGAAGTGGAAAAATTCTTCTCCAATGGTGTTCAACTCACAACCATTAACCCTTTCAGATTTTAAGCTCCTAGTCAATGTTCATCGACTCAGGTTGTACCATAAGCCTACCTCAAAGTAGGAATTCATGCAAAAAAAATTAGAGTACCAAAATTCCAAACTTCCTGTAGTCGAAGGAAGCAGACCTAGTGTCCCTCCTTCTAACTAGTCAAGGAACACATGCAATTATAATAAAGATTTCCACTTTTAGTGGGAATTAATTTCTCCATCAATAAAGATTATCCACCCATTTATTTCCATTATCTCTCTCTTCCACCTCACTCCAATCCATCACTTCATTTAATTATTCAACTATACTTTTATGATAATCGATACTTCATCCAAATTTCCTAGTACGTGCATAACAACTTGTTATATCTTAATTATCTTGAATTATTTAATTACTATATATTAATGTTTATATTTCGCATAACACATCTTAAGTACTTTGCCCTGTCACACCATAATTACATCCCGACCTGTGAGGACACATGCCTTAATTTATGTTGGGGGGAAGTGTAAATCCATCATGTCCATGTGTCATACATGTTAGAAAATTTAAAATGAGCCTATTTGAAATAGTTGAAATGATGACTTATATGTATGATGTGACACTAAACTGCCACCATTTTTCTTAATGATAACCCTCATTTATGTTTCTTTACTGCCTTAGTCATAGTCATAACGTCACCAAAAAGGTAAATTGAAGAGTTATATGACATTGGCAGTAGAACTGAAGAAGAGTTGTAGGAAGTAGAAGAAATTAGGTTTTCAAAGAAGGATTGCAGGAAATAAAATTTTGTAGAAGTGTTTGCCTAATTGTGGGTAGAAAGAATGGGAGGTCAGATGATTAGGAATGAACCTATAGTTCATGACGTGTTACTGTTGGATGCACTCTCTTTGGCCAAATTCAAAAATTGTGGATGGTTGGACTATTTTCTAAAACTAGACAGTTTCAATGAGGACATTACTCTGGAATTTGCATAGACACTTTTTGACGGTAAGGCAATGGTAAAAGGGCTAGAAGTTATAGCCACCGAGGAGAGAATTTCTGACATAATAGGTTTTCCTTCTGAAGGAGAGCCATACCCTATTTCCAGGGATGCAAGGTCAGCAAGAGCAGAGTTCACTGAACCTAGTGATCCTCTGCTTGTAGTAGATAAGCAAGGAACACGGATAACTTCTCTACCAGAAAAGTGGAAACAAGTTGTTGTCTACATTGTTAAATATATTACCTATGAAGGCCACCAATCATGCCTCCATTCTATGCATTTTAAGCTCTTGAACCTTATGAGACATACAAGATGGATGAACTTGCCCAATTTTTTGTACAATCTCCTAGCAATCATGGCAGCTAAAACACAAAAAGGTAGGGACAATTCTATCTCCCATCACTGTTTGATAAAAATTTTAGTAGAAAAATCTTTACAAGAAGTATCTTGTATGTCATGGGAAGATTTTGTGAACATTGATCAGTTCAGATTGGAAAATATGCATCATGGAGGTCAGCCTCAAGCTTGTAGGGTGAGTAGGAGTGAGAGGGTTGCTAAAATCACTCCTAGAGCTTCAACCTTAGGCACAAACCCTAGTATAAACCCTCCTGCAACCAAAGCAACAATAAAAATTGGATTCTCTGAATCAAAATATTCAGATGAAGAAATTTCATCCATAGACCCTAATGTCAATGTTCTTCCTAAAACTCAAATTCATACTAGGGTAGCCATTAGGAAAGAGGAAGCGCAAATAAGGGAGGCAGAAACTAGAAAAGGGACGCCTAGGAACCAAACATTAGAAAAATAAAAACCTAGCCCTAGGAAATGGAAAGTTGATGACATTGGTCTTCCTGTAGTCATTGAGAAACATAAAATCCCTTTAAAGAAATCAAAACTAGTTGAGCTAGCTACTATTATACCTCCAAAAAGAAGCCCTAGGCTCAGAAGAACACCTAGGAAGGAGACATAAAATCCTAAGGGGCAGGTAAATGTTGAAGTGGAAGATATTTTTGAGGAACATGCAAACATAGGGTTAGCAGAGCTTGTTGTTGTTATAGAGCAGGTTGAAAATCAAGAACCACTGCAACTAGAGCAAGATGAAAATCAAGAACCACTGCAAGATGAACAACAATAATCACTACAACTGGTGTCATTTGAACAACATGAACTAGTGCACAAAAGGATCTTGGTAGGGATCATAAACCTCCTAATTTTTCATGGAATCTTGTAGCTCTGAACTTATGGAATGAAATGAAAAGGAAAGAGTAGGAATGGAAAAAGGAAAGACTCAAGCTACAAGAAGAAGTCAAAAATAAAATGTAGAAATTAAGAAGAAAGATGAAGAGATTGTTGCATTGAAGGATAACGTAGATAATGAGGTAGCTTTAGTACCACAAAAGATGGCATGCAAAACTCCTCCAAGAGTATATGCACTGTATTTGAAGGGGTGTCATCTTTCCTTCAAGCTATCAAGGGTTATTTTAGGTTTAAGCCCTTCTATTGAAACCCCACATGAGTTTTTCAAGCATACCGATTCTCTCCTCTTGAAGTTAAAAATTTGTTGTGTGAATTGTACTTGCATAATTATGTTGTGCCTAATGATCATGACTAGAACCCATTTGTGTACATTGGAGATGTCCATCTAAGGGCATTCATGTCATGGATCCAGAATGAAGTCAGATGGGGGGAGCAGTTTAAAATATATAGGAAAAGAGAACTCCAAGCTCCCTTGCCTCTTAGAGTTGAATCAAGTAACCCATCAAAAATTTACTATACCCAGCACAAAATTCTTTATCTTCCAAGCTACAAAAATAGAATCATGCCTGTCAAGGAAGAAGCATACCCGAAATATGAGCAGATAGTTGAAACTACAAGGAAAATAGTATTGGGGTACCCATTTCAGAGGTGGAATAGTTTGATAGAACAACTGAAACAAGTTGAACCTCATTATTTGCAAAATTATGCTGCAGCATGTAAATGATGTACTAAGTACATACAAATTGGAAGGACAAAGTAGTAGTATTGGCTTCCATTGAAATTTCATCCACCTACTTTGTTCTGTCCTATACCAGATTACGGATACTATCAGTATGACATAGCTATAGAAAGGCCAATGTGGAACATATTGGAAAACAAGCAAGGATTCTACTAGGATTCTAATTCATATACTACAGAGACTGATCTGGGATAGTTGGCAGTTCATGACTTCAGATCTTTGACAAGGAAAAGGAATAGAGCTCCCTCTACTGGAGGACCAACAAGACATTAGATTGGGGGGAGATGATGAGTCCAATTAATGCCTCAATTTTGATAGGGTTTATCATATATTTTCTATTGATTCTATAGACTATGACACTTGGTTATTGACACTCTCCATGTTATTTCCTTAAAATGCATAAACCTTGGGCATAAAATTATCCTTGTGACTTTTGATAATGTTAACATGCTATGTGATTAATCTATGTTGATTTTACATGTAGCTGAATGGATGTTACTTTAAGGTAATTATGGATATGCATTTGCTTTGTGCATGCTAAAGTTGAAATGCAGGTCTAGATTTAGATGCAGAAATAAAAGGAGCTTGCAATATGGAAAGAGTACATGCTAGTTGCTCAGTTACTGAAAAAGTCAAGTAGAGATGGACAGTGAAGAAGTCAAGCGGTTGGAAACTTCTAGCTCATGTGGAAGTTAATCTTAATGGCCATGTATATTGGTTGAGTAGATTTAGGATATATTGTTATGTTGGATTTTTGTTGAAGCAAGTTTGGTTTGACCAAACCTTGTGCATGCATAACCTCCTTCCTCTTTTTCATGCTTTCAATAAGTGGTGTCCTCCTAATCTATTGGACTTGATTGCCTTGTTAGTTAAGTTAGTTAGGATATCTCCTATAAATAAGGGTCAGATGCTCCTCTTCAAGAGGTTGAACGTTTTGAGAATTGTACTTGCACTTTCAGTTTCAAGAAATAGAGTTATGTTGCTGCTACATTGTAATCATGTTTTCAATGAATAAAATGATATTTTAGTTTGTTACATTTGAGTTAGTACTAGGAAAACTCATTCAAGGGGGCCTACTTGGTGAGAATTTCATCCTTTCAGTTAGTAGTTACTTTTTTGTTCAACAATTAGTTACAATCTTGGCAGTTGTTTGTTCTTGCAACCATTGAAGCTTTGTTCTATGTCAGTTCCTACAACAAAGGAAAATAGAGTAGCTTCCTATCTATTTACTGAGATTTCTATTTCTGTAATTCATTTCAGTACTTATGTTGTTTCCCTTCAAGCATCTTACTTTTAGTATTACTTACTTTCTAAGTTATAGGATAAAGATGACTACAATGGAATCCTAGTGCATATGCAATGCTAACCCATTTCCGTTTCACATCCCTGGGTTGATAATGAAATGAACCTTCATGATGAGAAAGATAGCTACTTGGTGCAAATATTTAATCTTCAAGTTATAGCTTTGAGGGCTTAGTTATTGAACCATTAAAGGAGGCTAACAGTCTCTAATATATTAATAAATGTAGATTTTTTTAGGCATGTTGTAAATTACAATAAAAATATAAGGGTCATTAGAGATGCAAATGGAGGGGAACTAATGGGAACAAATAAAGTATTCATCTCCAAATTCTTTAATCTTAAATTAGCTACAAATAAAGTTATAGATTTTGACTCTTTTAAACAAAAATACCAACAAGACGGAAGTAGTTTCAAGCTGCATTGGCTTCCAAGGTTTAGGTTGAATAGTTTTAATGGAAGGTCTATATGAATCTTTGAATATGAATCAGAACCCTTCATATTGACTACTTTTGAAGACTAATTTGTTAAGACATATAATGCATTATGTCAAGTATTGGGGGGAGATGCATATACAAGAATGTTAGTGTATCTTATGTATATGGTTGAGGATATTCATAATTCCTTGATAAATAGCGAGTTTGAATTTTCTACCTTCATAGTTGATGTCATCCACAAGAAGCTTGTGGAAATTAAAAGAAATAACAAAGTGATAAAATTTAGGTGGTACTCTCTCCTATGCCATATTTTTTTATACCTAGGGAGAGGGTGATGGGATAAAGCCCTACAAATTCATATGGAGGGTGAGGATGGAAGTCTTATTCAAATACAATATTGGATATAAAATTTTAATGATTCCATCTATGTTATTTTTGAAAACCATTTTATAAATAATATCCTCTCACATTTGGGAGTTCTAGAGGTCAAAGTGTATAGGGAAATTTTGAATTTACTTAGACCCAAGGACAAGAGACTAGAGCTAGGAGTTCAACACAATTGGGGAGATTACTATCTTCATGCTAACTCCACAAGCATCAAGGTATATG
Organism: Sequoiadendron giganteum; assembly: GCA_007115665.2. Classification (NCBI taxonomy): domain Eukaryota; kingdom Viridiplantae; phylum Streptophyta; class Pinopsida; order Cupressales; family Cupressaceae; genus Sequoiadendron; species Sequoiadendron giganteum. The sequence goes on along the minus strand of CM021109.1, from coordinate 384,119,862 downwards.
GGTGTCATGTGGGTCCTCATGTACTATCGATGTATGTGCCACTTAGATTGGAATTTTTGGAGGTTATGTGGCAAATGAGTGAGGAAGACAAGGCTCATCTCAAAGGGAAAAAGAAGGGATCATTTTTTCTTTTCTCTACCACATTTTCTAACTTTACTAATACAAGAGAAGGATTGGAGTGACTTTACCCAATGCTCCAAGTGTATAAAATGTCTCAAGAAAGGATTAGAGCTTGTGATCCTAAAGGATTCATCAGCCATGTCAAGGCGAGGATCAAAAGATCAACATTCTAGTATCAGATCCACTTTAGTGAGGATGTTTTAATGAATTGCAAAGGTGAGCAAGAATTCATTGACAAAAAGGTAAAATGGGTGACATTCACCAAAGCAGAGGTTGCCAAGACAAAGACAAATAAATATTACCATGGGGTGTTCCTTAGATAAGAGATCCAATTGTTAGGAATCAAATGATCCTAAACAATTTTGATATAATTGTTAGAAAGTCCCTAATCATGGAAGAAATTCCAACATACCATCCCAAGATAGATCCTTATGTCTTTTTTTTTTCCAAAAGGCCTAAAGGGCCCATCATCAGGGAAACTGCTCCATTAATCCCATCACTTATAACACCCCCTTTCTCCCACTCATATACCAATATCCCCTCATGTGATTCATGAATATTTTATTCAAGAGAAAATCCCCAAAAGAAGAGAAGAGAAAATAAACCATCATTGGATGACTATCCACTTGGTCTTGGTGAGGAGGAGGATGTTCAAGTGACTAAAGAAGAAATGCATCAACAAATTCCTTCTCCCCCAAGGGAAGTACTGTTGGGATCCCTCAAAGAATATTTAGGAGAGATGTAACAATGGGGAGAGATAAGGATAATGACATCAGAGTGTTGACATGTACACAATCATCTATGATGATTAATTTGTAAATCCACAAGAATTCAAATATTGTTTTTAAGATAAAAAAGAGAATTCCACAAAATACTTGATCGGGAAAAGGTAAGAGTGCCTCAAGAACAGTATGAAGATTTCATCAAAAAGGGTGTTGGCAGAAATGAATTTTGATGCCATGAATATTACCCCAAAGGAGGGGAGGAAAATGGTGGATAGTGGATTATTCTTGCTCCCAAAGTGGGATATTGCATTAACAATAATTTTTGACACAATCAAAAGGTAGGATGAGGTATTTTCTTCTAAAGAGCAAGAAAAAATGGCACTATCAGGATTAGGGCTCAACCCAAAATGAGAAACCCTTGTAATATGGGCTCTGGTCCCTAATACAAATAAGCCTCAAGTTGAAGAGATATCACATAATATAAAGGAGGGTTAATTATAAAGAAGGTATCAAACACCTCTATCATTGAAGTTGCCTCACTGATTCTAGATGTTGTCAAGTTTACTAAAGCCATAGCCAAAATATTGCAAACTGACTATGATAAATTATTGAAAGATCATCTAAAACTTACTGAAAAATCCAATAAATTGAAGATAAAAGAGGCTCAAGCAACACCTCCTCCAACTAACACATAGGCATCAAGTTGGAATCTTCAGCAACACCTCCAGAGGATCTAGTTAAAGAAAATGAGAAAAAGAGAAAGTTCAGATGCTAGAGAAAAAATTGAAGAATGTTCAAAGTGACCAACATGAAAAAAATGTTACATGTGTCTAACATTTTGGGACATTTCATGTCTAGTATTTTGAAAATTTTGGAGAGTGTTCATAGGGATATTCCAACATTTTATAGGTAATTTATAGGGTAGCAAGAGATAATGAGAGCACTAGATAAATCATGAATAAGTTGGTCCCTAGGATCAAAGCTTTGCAAGGAATGTATAGGGGATCTTCACATGAACCCAGTCCACCCTCGAACATTTTTTCCTGTATATAGTATGGCCAAGATAGTAGGAGAAATGCAAGAATACATGGATCAAATAATTCAAAAGGTCATAACAAGGCTAAAGCATTTCAAAAATATAGAAATTAGAATCATTCCTTATATCAGAAATGAGAATGGGGAGATAAATGAATTCCTTCAGTGGAAGTCTTGGTTCAAGGCATTGACCTCCATTGTTTGTGATGATAATAAGGTTGATATGGAGCTCCTTAAAACTTGTATGAAAAAATTGATTGATACATACCATATCATGGATTCTTTTGAGAAGGAGACCTATTCAATCTTGTATAGATATACATGTTACTTCTTGCATTCTGGTGGCCACCAGAAGGGCTATACTAGGCATGGGATAAAAAGTATAATCATTTTCTAGGGTTGTAAATAATATTTTGATATCTAGTAGCTAACAACATTTTTGGATTAAGTTGTCACAATTTTGTAATTTTGAAAAGTATAGTCAGGATAAATTACTTCTCATCTCAATTGGTACTATACTTAGACAAATCAATGTAGTAGTGATGGTGATAAAGAAAGGGATATTGTGGAATATTTGAATTTCATTTTAATTGGATCCTACCAACCAAATATAACTACTGCATAGGTTTGTCAGGAGTAAATGTTAGATGTGTCTTATCACTTGCAAAGAGAAATTTCGAGGAAACCAATTGCATATGCCAATATAAATGCTCTAGAAGATCTCCAACAACTTTTGGAAGTGGTTACTACTTTTTTATTTTTGTTTTGTCCTTTGTAAGTAGTGCCACCACTTGATTTTTGTCTTTTGTGACTAAAGTAGTGGAGTGAGGTTTTTTTTGCTTGTTTCCCTTGTATCTATAAAAGGGAATTTTGAGCCTCATTTTAGGAGTTTTGAGTCTTTAGTATTATAGTATTTATATAGAATTAGAAGTTCAAAGAATAAATATTGTAACTTTTCTTTGTAATAGCAACAAATGACTCAAACACTTAGTATATTTCTCAAATATAAGTGAATATATTATTGTATCCACATTGTAACACATACTCTTTTGGTTTAATAAAATCAAATATTGTTTCTGATTATCACATCACATTTGTGTGAATTTTTAAATTATTAGCATCTATTCAAGTAATGGATTAAATCTTCTTTCAATTTATTCCTTAAATATTGTGCTGTTGCAATAAGGATTTATAAGAAACATAATGGTATTATATTTTTGTTGGTTTCTCATTGTAATGCAACAAGGTTATAAGAAGCCATAGGGTAAATATGGTGTAGGGGAGTTTTATTTTATTTCTTGAAATTTTAATGGATAAGGCACTAGCCAAAATGATTCACGAAGCTCAAAACTAGGCAGAACCATACACAAATATAAACAAATTGAATTTTACTTTTATTTCATTTTAATATTTTATGCTTAATCCACATTAACAATAAATACAAAGAAGATAAAGGGTTTTGAAGATGATTTATCCAATCAGGCTCACCTTCTATAAAATTAGCATGAACGCTTTGTTTTAAAGAATCATTATAAGCATTGATACATATTTGATGGTGTCATAAGGGATCCCACCTTGGTTTTGCAAAGCCTAAAGCACAGAGGAGAAAAGTATAAAATATATATCCTATTCATTGGCCACTAACCTGAGGTTTTTTTTATCATAAGACCTAGTTAATCTTTAGAAAACTTAGACAATCAGTTGGTAACACCAAAAAACTCGACAAAGTTAAAAACATATATGAAGGTGATGATAAAGTTAATAAATATATGCTCCAAACTTATAGAAGATAATTAGAGAGCTTGAAAATTAAAGATGGAGAAAATATTGCAACTTATATCCTTTGTGTGGATGAAATTTTCAACACCATTAAAGGACTAGGTGAAAAGGTTGAAGATTCAATTATTGTGAAAAAAGTGCCAAGGTCTCTCCCCTTAATATTTAATGAAAAAGTTTCATGCATTGAAGAAATTAAGGACCTAGATAAATTAACCATGGATGAATTCCATGAGATCCTCTCTATGTATGAAATGAGAATTGAAAAGGAGAAGTCATAAAAGTGAGAAGATGCCTTCAAAGCTTCAAAGAAGGTGAAGAATAAAGAACTTCAATCAAGCTACAAATATAACAATGAATCAAACGAATGAAAAATTAGGGTTTTTTGCTGCTAAGTGTCCCCATTCAGAAAATCATAGTAGTGATGATGAAGAAGATCGTAACATAAAAAAATGAGATAACATTATCAATAAAAAAGAGATACAAACAAGGTAAACATGAAAAGAAGATGTTTCGTAAGAACAAGAAAAGACTCCATTCCAAATGGGATAGTAGCTCATCTGAGGAGAGAAAAGAAAGTATCAAAAATAGTGATAGAGAAGAAACTCTCTTCATGGAATTAGAAATAAAGTGTGATGTCTTGGAAAGATAAGGAAAAGGAAAAGAAAAGATGGACTCAAAAGAGGAAGAAAATGTCAAAATTGATGAAGAAGTGGATCTTGAAGAACTAATTTATGCCTTGACAAAAATCAAGAAGCTTATAAAATGGAATTTGAAATAAAAGTTGTAGTTGTATAAATATGAAAAAGAGGATTGTGATTCAAGAGAAAAAATATCACAAAGCCTTGAGGAATAAAAAACACTATCATCAACCTAAATATTCAATTCAGGAAAAAACAATAGAAGATATGAGAATTATGCTAAAGACAAAGGAAGAAAACTGTGAGAAGATAAAATTTGAAATTGTTTCCTTGAGGAAGGAATTGGAGAAAATAACTATTCAACTGAATAGAAACTTATATTTTGAGAAGAGTATTGAAATATTAGATGATATCATCAATTTCCAAAGGTTTCCATTCATTTAGATTGGTCTTGGCTATGAATAAAATCAAGGGAATCTTAAATAAGGTCAAAATTCAAAGGCCACACAATTATCAAAGAAGATAAATAAAGAAAATCATAAAGGCTATGCACATGCACTCAACAAGTCCATCAATAATGCAAGCACTAAGAAGAAAGAAAATGATATCTTGCAAAAAACAATTCCTCACAAAGTCAAGGATAAATTCAAAAGATCTTTCCCTCCAATGCAATCTCACATGACCAGGTTCCAATATTCTTTCTTTGGTTTTTTTTTTTTTTTGTAATAATTTTGGTCATAAAGCAACGGATTGTAGGGTTCGTGCAAGAAATAACTTTGTATGGAACAAAACAAAAGTTCTTATGGGTTCTTAAATAAAAACTACAATTCATTTTCTCCTTTATTGGACTACAATATTATGTGTTATAAGTGTAACAACTATCATCATATAGCATGTTTTTGTAGAAGTGGTTTTGTGGAACCTCCTAGAAAAAATAAGGAAGTGGACACCCTTGCTAAACAAAAGGAATAACCTATAAAATTTTGGAAAAAAAAGTAGAAGGAAGTAGGAGAAAGAAAAGAAAGAGGAGAAATTTATGCTTATACAAATTGTATTTCATTCTCAAAATGAAGGAAACTAATGGTACATTGAATTTTCTCATTTTAAAGGAAGTAAATGGAGGCACTGTGAAAATTGGAGATAATGCTACAACGAGGATAACTGGAAAATGTACTCTTACTCTTGATAATAGAAAAACAAAAATAGAAGATATCTTGTATGTTGAAGGTTTAAAGCATAATCTTCTTAGTATTAGTCAAATGTGTGATCAAGGAAATACCCTCACATTTCATGCTCAAGGTTATGAGATAAGGAAGGAAAGTATAGGAAAAATAGCTATAAACACAAATAGAACAACAATTGACTTTTACATCCTGAGTGAGATCAAGGGAGAAAAAAATTATATGGTACAAACAAATGAAATCTAGTTATGGCATAGAAGAATCGACCATATGAAATTTGATAATCTATTGAAAATTAGAACTGAACAAGCCATAAGAGATATGCCAACGATTGTTAAACCTTTAAATTTTCTTTGTCAACAATGCTAGCATAAAAAATAGACAAGAGAAAGTTTCAATTCAAAAGTGTACAGAAAAATAAAGCCATTGGAACTTGTCCATATAGACCCATGTGGGCCTACAAGAACACAAATTTTGCAAGGTGAAAGTTACTTTATATTGCTTATTGATGATTACTCTAGAATGATATGGGTTACTTTTTTTAGAGAAAAAATTAAATAATTTGAGAAGTTTAAAGCTTTTAAATCCTTGGTTGAAAATGAAAATGGTTTAAAAATCAAGTGCTTGAGATAAAATTGAGGAGATGAGTTTACCTCAAATGACTTTGAAGAATTTTGATATCTCTCAGCTACAAGGACTCCACACCAAAATGGAGTTGTAGAAAAAAAATTGAACCGTACAAAAGATTACTAGAACAATGTTGAATGAATCCAAGCTATCATAAATGTTTTGGAGAGAAGCAATTAACACATAAGACTATATTTAGAATTGAGGGAATTTGGTTCAAAAATAATAAAACACCTTGTGAATTATATAAGGGTAGACTAGAAATAGTGAAATACTTAAATTTTTTTGGGAGTAAGAGCTACGTAAGAAGAGATGATAAGGATTTGGGAAAGTTTGAATCCAAATCTAAAGGTATATTCATTGGTTATTCCTCAATAAGCAAGACTTGTAGATGTTATAATAAAATATTGCACAATATTGTAGAGAGTGCCAATGTAAAAGTGGATGAAGCAAGGCATCAAAAAGAGAAATCACAAGGAAATGATCACCTAGAGGATTCAAGATGCAAGGAAGAAGAAGACGGTGATGATGAAAAAGAAGAAATAGAAGGAACAAATATAAAGGAGCCATCTAAATTTTTCCAAAAAAAATTCAAAATCTTGGTGATAAAGATGTTTGAATATAGACTAGAAGAAGATTAGCAAGTACATCTAAACAAGCAAACCTCTCCTTGCTATAAAAAATAGAGCCTAAAAAAGTTGCATAAGCTAGCAAAGACAAGCATTGAATTGATGCTATGGAACAAGAACTAAATCAAATTGAAAAGAATGAGATGTGATAACTCATTCCAAGACCAAAAAATAAGAATGTGATTGGTACCAAGTGGGTTTTAAGAAATAAGTTGAATAAAGATGGTCATGTGGTAATAAATAAAGGTTAGTTTTTTTGGGGATACAAGATGGGTCTGTCATCATAGAACACGTCTAATACAATAATGCCTTAGTGATTTTCATTTCTTCAAATCACAACAAAGACACAAACTATGCCATAAAGCAGAAGCAGGCACAGTGGATCCCCCATTGATCTTTTTGAGAAAATTAAATGCTTAACATATAACAGATTCAACGCAAGCATAGATTAAAGAACATGAATTAGACAACATGGAAGACAAACATATGGACACACATATTTTGGTGGGGAAAACCTTTTTAGGTAAAAAATCCCACCCTCCAAAACACTCAACTCACTTGTATTATTCAGTAACAAAAAACCAGTTATAATACAAACAAAGAGCTATGCTCTTCAAGAGATTACATCTTGTCCATCTAGAGAAAGAAGGCAGCACAAAAATACAGAACCTTCACACTATTCTAGCACATTCACAACACACAATGTAGATTCCCTTTAGATCCTCAGTTGACTGTCACAACCAGCCTCATGGCCAGCTCAGCCACACGGCCTCCACAGGTTCAAATCTTCACAAAACTAAGAGACAAAGTGTTGACAGTTAGGACCATTTGAACACTCTCTATCTCTCTCTCTAATCGCTCATATACATCTTCTATGCGAACAAGATATTACTTAATCTCTTACTGTGCGCCAACCTGTTATGCTTGTCCGAAAAATCAATTGTCATCAGGATATTCACTGACAGATCTTCTTGTATCGGGCTGCCTAGGCATTCAATTCCTTACCTCAATCGGGTCCTATCTTCAGCTAAAAACTCAGCCTACAATAACTGTCATCACTATTTTCGCTTCAAGCCAATCAACATCCTGACGCTGAGCCACGTGTCACATTTTTTTTCATTCATTGCTTTGACCTCTGGTCAAACTCGGTCAAGCTCAATCAGCCAAGCTCCAAGCTCACTTCTACCATCCATCGCGCTATCACTTTGAGTCCAAACACCCTTCATGGTATGGTGGTGAGCCTAAGTCAACCCTCAACCTCTAATTGTGCTACCATCGAGCTCAGTCAACCTGGCCACGGTAATGCGGTGAGCTCACCCGAGCTCATCGGGACTCTACCCGTGCTACTGTCGAGCTCAACAAACCATCCCACGATGTGGCGGTGAGCCCACCCGAGCTCCTTCCTTGTCTACCCCATGCTACTGAGCCTAGACCACCAGAAAATCATGGCAAGGTGGTGACCACCAACACAGACCACCAACGGTCTTACCTTGGCCACCGTGGTGAGTCTCCTCCCCGCCCATGGTAAGGCGGTAACCACCATCACTGACCGCTAGCCATTCACCATAGCCACTGTGGCTTCCCCGAGCATCATCCGTGGTAAGGCAGTAACCGTCACCAGATCATCACCCTTCAACCACCAGTTACTACCATGCCACCAACGAGAAACTCTTGCGGTAAGGTGGTAAGGCCTTGCTTCACCAACACACCATTAACCACGCTACCTTGCCACCTCCGAGCAACCCCGCCCAACCGCCAGACAAAGAAAGGTGGCTCGTGGTAAAGCAATAAACTATAGAACTGTGCCACCAAGGAAAGCTTGTAGCAGTATGGTGGTAAAGGGAAGAAACAGGGCTCCAAGGAAAAATGGAAGTCCAAGCCAGGAAGATGAGGCATAAATATCCAACAATATCCCACTTGAAAAAGTTTTACTAGCTTCCTCTGAAAATGCAAACAAGGACCATCACCATGCTTCCATGCTCCAACCAAGACACCTGCAATGACATTCAAAAAATGTCCACCATCTCAAGCTATAGCTCCAAACATCCAACACAGGAAAAGGAACAAGCCAAGGTGTATATGCACCAGTCTTTGGAACACAAGCATCAGATCCATTAGGCGGAAAAGGCACCACAACAGCAGCAACAAAGCACAATGCAAACACAAAACCAATCTCCAGAACAAGAAAAAAAAAACCAATCAGCTAGAACTACAACCAGAAGAATTGACTACCTTCGTCCAACTGATCAAACCCACATGACTAGAAACCAATCACCCATACCTCTCAGTATGAAACATCAGTGAACTCATGCCAACACACAACCAACCCATCAATAGGGAAAAATAAGCACCATGTGTCATCCAGTCAAAGGACCAAACACATCCAGGTACTCCCACTACAAAGGTATTGTCCAGATGAATGAAAATAAAGCACCATCACACGTGATTCAGGCATACCAAGTCCACCAAACTCTACACATAGAAAAATGTAACCATGTAGTTCCAAGGAACATCCACACTGATATGCACAACCTGCAACCACTTGTTGCAAGAAAAATTTCTCTCAACAGTCTTCCACATTCTTCCAAGGTTTCATATTTGACTGAAGAAGGAAACACCATGGTTCCACATACAGCTAAAGTCAAGAAAATTCAGGAAGAGAAAACTAGATTAGAGAGAAACTGCAAATCAAAACATGTAGCAACCTCCTACATACATTTCTAAATGCCAGTTGTGTCAAGAATGATCTTCTTCACATCCCATAGGGAAAATCCATAACAACACCCAACAATTCCATGGATTTAAGAAAATCAAAGAAGATTAGACTAACCCATATAACCATCTCCTATCAGTCCTCAAAAGCACAAGGAGATCCACTATGCTGTCCACCTTTCATTATGAATCCTCCAGAATCTTAAAACAACTCAAGATTCATATCATGAAAGCAAGCATAACACATATCTAAAAGCTATAATGGGAAAATACCTTTCAAATAAAACTCACTGCTGAGCAGACCAAGAATAAAAGAAAAAATTCCATTCCAAGATATACAAGTCACCGTGACTTACCCAAGAGCATTCTCCTTCATGGTCTCTATTGAATTCGCATTCAACCAAGGTGTAGGCTACTCTAACTTTCAACTGTAATAGCAACATTCTTAAAAGAAATTCAGCCTCACCTTATTCTCCATGCATCCATGAGCACCAACTAACTATCATCTCATGCTAACTCCAAATTGCATTGCTGCACATAACATGGAGTCCTCCAGCATATGACCAAAGTACTCAAAACATAAAGAAACCCCATACCACTGTCAAAGCTCCAAACTAGTTGAACTAGGAGCTTATCATGACACCATGATCTACTCATCCCCCTTAGGAGATACCATGCTTCAAGTGAACTATCCATGGTCTCAAGAGAAAATCAACATGCCAAAACTCTAATGCACAAGCAAGAGTACACATGAAATCAAGCAAACAAACTCTAAACCGACATCACCTATCAAGCACCACCAACATCTCAGCCAAAGACTACCAAGGTCCTTCATGGCTCCAAGATGCTGCACATCTTCAAATAGTGACCATGCAAATGCGAGAGAACTCTTCTACAACAACAAGATCTAAGAGTCCCCAAGAAGCATCTACAACACCAAAGAAGATCATTCATCACCAAGTGATGAATCAACAGTCACTGCTAAAGCTCCAACTGAACCATGACACTGAGCTCTCCAAGCATCATGACCAACCACGCCATCACTATCAAAAGCTTACACAAGCCAGTGTATCCAACTATCCATGACATCGTGATTAACATGTTACTGGTCCATAACTGACTATTCAGGTACTCAAACATCATTCCTCCTCTCATCTCAAAACAACCACGCCAATGCACAAGTGACCACAGATAAGGTCAGCTAACAGATCTGCACCACCACATAAGCAACCTTGTGGATAATGACAGTCCACTTTCGAGTTGACTCACGAAAAACATGTAGGTAAAGACATCCCACAAAAATGCACAACTTGTAGATCCACTTCAATGAAAACCCTTCAAATCTATCATCACACTGGAAACTACAAAACTAAGATAATCAAAGGGAACAACCCACGTAGACTACTTGACTCAAACACCAGATCAGCAACAGATCTGATTTGCCAATCACGTCCACAACTCAAGCACCATAGTCTAGGAAACCAACAAAGTAAACACCACAAGAATGTTGAATGAAAATCACATACCAACACTCTCATGTAGAGAAGACATCACACCTCCTCAAACCATGTCAAACTACAACTAGCTCATCCAGTCACACCCCAGAAGCCAGGGTCTAGAAAATAATTGAACAACAGCTCCACACACCACAAGTTTTTCTTGACCGTGTAAAACCTAAAAAACCACAGTGTTTATAAAACACCCATACACCTCCATATTCACTGCTCATCTGGATGACCCAAGAGTCTACACATAACCAACATGGTTAACTAGAACAATGAAAAGAAACATGAAAATGCATCATAGAATTTTTAGGAAAATCTACAAAATAAACCTTTAGAGCCAAAGACATGAATTTGAAACATGTGAGTGCACGATATAGGTAAGCAGGAACAACAGGTCCATTCCAGACCAGTTCCAAAACCACAACCATGCACAAGCACATGAGAGAGCCGGGCTATACAGAAGTTGCAGACCACCTAGATCAACTTCATAGCCTTCATGCAATCAGAGCAACAAAGAAAATGCCTTTGGTGCTAAGTCAGAACACCCAACACAAGAACAATGCTCCATGGCTGAAAAGCAACACAAGAAACTCCATATTGCCAGGGAGCCTCTCACATAGACACCTAGTATGAAACCACACTTTTCTGCAACACGAGCACAAGCACATCTCACACCCTTTGCATCAGGAACATTTTCTGTGATCCAAGAACCTCAAACCATATTGCAACAATATAATCAACTCCAATCATCTCCAACGTCTTTCAAACTGCATGTTGAATCAAAAAGTAGGAACTTCCACTCATTGAAGGATTAATCAACAACAGATTCCTCCAAATTTCCTCCAGCTTTCCAGGCTAAGAAATCTTCACATGAGAAATACCCAAAACTCCAGTAACTAGGAGAAGGCTTTGACTCCACTTGTTGGTATCATCAAGCCTTGACCTCCCTTAACCAGCTCTGATACCAATTTTTGGGGATACGGGATGGGTATGTCATCATAGAACATGTCTAACACAGTAGTGCCTTAGTGATTTTCATTTCTTCAAATCACAACAAAGACACAAACTATGCCATAAAGCGGAAGCAAGCACAGTGGATCCCCCATTGATCTTTCTAAGAAAATAAAATGCTTAACATATAACAAATTCAACACAAGCATAGATTCAAGAACATGAATTAGATAACATGAAATACAAACATATGGACACACAAAATTACGTGGGGAAAAATTTTTCAGGTAAAAAATCCCATCCTCCAAAACACTCAGCTCACTTGTAATATTCAGTAACAAAAAACTAGTTACAATACAAACACAGAGCTATGCTCTTTAGGAGATTACATCTTGTCCATCTGGAGAAAGTAGGCAACACAAAAATATAGAACCTTCACACTGTTCCAGCACCTTCACACCACACAGTGTAGATTCCCTTCAGCTCCTTAGTTGACTATCACAACCAGCCCCATGGCTAGCCCAGCCACACGGCCTCCACAGGTTCACATCTTTGTAGAACTGAGAGACAAAGTGTTCATAGACAGGACCATTTGAACACTCTCTGTCTCTCTCTCTAATCACTCATCTACATCTTCTACCTGTACACAAGATTACTTAATCTCTTACTGTGTGCCAACTTGTTCTGCCTATCCAAACAATCAGCTGTCATCAAGATATTTGCTAACAAATCTTCTTGCATCGGGCCACCCAGGCATTCAATTCCTTGCCTCAATCGGGTCCTGTCTTCAGCTCAAAACTCAACCTACAATAACTATCATCACTATTTTGGCTTCAATCCAATCAACATCCTAATGCTGAGCCATGTGTCACATTTATGTTCTTTTATTGCTCTGACCTATGGTCAAACTCGATCAAGCTCAGTCAGCCGAGATCCAAGCTCACTTTTGCCATCCATCGCGCTACCACTCTGAGTCCAAACACCCTTTGTGGTATGGCGGTGAGCCCAAGTCGACCCTTGGCCTCCAACCATGCTACCATCGAGCTTAGTCGACCCGACCATGGTAATGCGGTGAGCTCACTCGAGCTCACCAGGACTCTACTCGTGCTACCACTGAGCTCAATGAGCCACCTCGCGGTGTGGCGGTGAGCCCTCCTGAGCTCCTTCCTTGTCTACTCATGCTAGCAAGCCCATGCCACCATACAACCATGACAAGGCGATGACCACTAGCACAGACCGCCAACGGTTAATCGCACTACTGCGGGGTCCGACAGGCCACCCCGCAGTAGGGCGGTGACCGCCAGGCAGACTGCCAATGGTCTTATCATGGCCACTATGGTGAGTCTCCTCACCACCCATGGTAAGGCGGTAACCACCATTGCTCACCGCCAGCCATCCACCACAGCCACCGCGGCTTCCCATAGCACCATCTGCTATAAGGTGGTAACCATCACAAGACCACCACCCTTCAACCGCCAGTTGCTACTATGCCACCAACGAGCAACTCTTATGGTAAGGTGGTAAGGCCTTGCTCCGCCAACACACCGCCAACCACACTACCCCACCACCTTCAAGCAACCCCTGTGGTATTGTAGTAACCACCACACCAACTATCACCACTCACCATGCCACCGCCAGTCTAGAAGAAGACTGTCATGGTAAAGCGGTAACACCACCCAACTGCAAGACCAAGCAAGGTGGCCCACGCTAAAGCGGTAAACCAAACAACCGTGCCACCGAGGAAATCTTGCAGTGGTATGGTGGTAAAGGCCAAAAATAGGGCTCCAAGGCAAAATGGAAGTCCAAGCCAAGAATATGAGGCATAAATATCCAACAAGTTTGTAAAGGGTATGCTCAAGTTGAAGGTATTGACTTTGAAGAAACCTTTGCTCATGTTACAAGAATAGAACCTATTAGAATTTTTTTGGCATTTGCATCTTTCAAGAACTTTAAAGTCTATAAAATGAATGTTAAGTTAGGCTTTCTCAATGGAAATTTAGAGTAATAAGTATACATTGAACAACCATAAGGGTTCCTATTACCAAAAAATAAGAATTGTGTGCAAAAGTTGAACAAGGCACTTCATGGGCTAAAGCAAGCCTGTAGAGCTTTGCACTCAAGACATGACAAATATCTATAATAAGGCTTTAAAAGAGAATTTTTTGATAGTAATCTCTACATTAAAATTGAAAGTGAAAATCAGTTGATTTTTGTGGTTTATGTAGATGGCATCATCTTTGGAGGCAATAGTAAGAAAATGTGCCAAGAGTTTGCAAAGGATATGCAAAAATAATTTGAGATGTCTACGCTTGGTGAGTTGTCATTCTTTCTTGGTTTTCAAATTTCTCAATCTAACAAAGGCATATTTATCTCACAAACCAAGTACATCAAGGAGATGTTGAAAAAATTGAATGGAAGATTGTGCATCAGTTAGCACACCCATGCTCACAAGGTGTAAATTTAGCAAAGATGATGAATCTCTTAAAGAAAATCAAATTATTTATAGGTCAATGATTGATATACTACTATATGTAACAACATCAGAGCCAAACATTATGCAAACAATAGGAAAGGTATCACATTTTCAAGAAACACCAAAAGAAACTCATGTACAAACAATTGAGATAATATTTAAATATCTAAAAGGCATGTTGGACTTTGGTTTGTGGTATACAAGAGGTGAATATTTCACTAAAGCAACATATACAAATGTAGATTGGGAAGATAGTATTGATGATAGGAAAAGTACGAGTAGAGGAGCATTCTTTATTAGCAATAGTCTAATGTCTTAGTTAAGCAAGAAATGGCCTTCAGTTTCTTTATCCACAATAGAGGCTGAATACATAGCAGAAAAATCATGTTACACACAAGTTCTTTGGATGATGTTTTAGTGTCGGAAAATGTACTCCTTTACATTTTAACATTATGTTTGCATCCCCATAATTAATTGGACTTAATTAAGCCTCCAATTGACCCAATTTTTCATTTAAAATCCTAATTAATTTTGTTTTCCAAAAGAGGAACCTACATTAAACAATTCCAAACATCAAATTACACATCTTGGAGAATGTGTCCTAAATTTAGGACATAGGACCCATTTTCCCAAGGGCGAATGAGTCCTCCTTAGGTTTAGGACCCCAATTTTTAATATGCTTTTGGCATTATTTTAATGTTTAAAATTCAAATTGCAATTGTCAGCTTTTGATGTTTAATTGTCGAGAAATTAGAAAATCACCTATAAATACAGTCTTTTTATCAATTCAAAACATCTAGCAAGAAGGGAACTTTAACAAGAGAAAATATTATTATCAAGACCATTCAATAGCATATTTTTCAATCAATTATTGCAACAATCAAGATCAAGATCATCATGTCAAATTTATTTGTATTCATACATGTTTTTAGAGCTAGCATTGTGATGTAGGTTTCATGTTTTCAAGTGTCAAATCAAGCATCCAATCAAGCCATCTCATGCAAGATCTAATATTTGGAGAGATGTGTTAGAATTCAATCCTCCAAGGGCAGTCATTAAAGGGTTTGGTGAGTTGCAACAAGCTAGTGTTCATTCATCATTCCTTCTATTTATGAGTACATTTCATTATCAAGGTTGAATTACTAAACTAGGGTTTGACCAAGACAAACCCTTATACACCAAAAACAAACATTTTTTCCCCTTTCTATGTTTTTAGATTTATAGGTGGAGTGAAATTGGATCAAAAGTGAAAAGTTGTCAAATTTGTCAAAATATAGAAACTCATCTACAAAATTTATTTCCAGCCTTCCGACAAATAAAACCTACAGAAATCAAAGCCTTAGATCCAATATTAGAGGATTGCAAACAGAATTTTCAGAAAAAGTTACAAGGACACATTCGCGAGAACAAGACACCTATGTGACACTTTTGGAGCTGGTTACAAACTATCTTAACCTTCGTAGATCTGTTAATTAATGATTTTTATGAAAGTATTATCATAATACTTTGCATTCTAAGTGGTAGATCTCACTTATTTGATCATTAATGCACTTTTATTCATCTCCCAAAAGTGTCTTCTAGTCATATAGGGGGTGTCCAGATTTGGCTAATGTGTCCAACCACAAATTTCTCAAGATAATATTTTTTGGGTTGTTATATATCTTACAACTCTTAGATCTGCCTATAAATTTTACTTTTTGTTATTATTATGCTTTAAATTCATATTTCAAGTCTTGCATTGTGTAATTGAGTCCATTTAGTATTTTGAGTTTATCTCCCCAAAGTGCATTTTAATCATATTTTATACTTTTCTATCATAAGGAGAGATTATATAGTATCCCAAGACTTAGATTTGACTCACCTAAGGGTTGTAAGTCAATTCTAATCTCTTGTGGTGGTATCCTTCTTCTTAATTGTAAGATAGGGGGACCACCCACTGTAAGGCCCCAGGTCAGGAAAGGCCAAGAGCGGAAAGGCTACCCTAACTTACCTCAGCTTAAAGGAAGGCTAGAATAGGAGGGATGAGAATGATGAGGATTATGCATCCTTTGATCACCTTGCGATCCCGAGAGTTTAAGGGAGACTAGAAGAGTCACTTTCCAGAGTCAACTCTATATCTTAGGTAGCTCTCTTTCTGAGGACAGAAACGTGGTTCTGGGATGAAAATGTGGCATGTTGGCATCTCACAGGTGCGTTGGCATCAGTACAACTAGAAAACCAGAGATATGAGGTTTTTCTCTAAGGAAGGACTAACAACCTAGTTTACAAGTTTCTAGAATGACAGAATAGTATTAAGAATGAAAAATATAGATTAATGTGATAAAGGAAGTATATTACTAAGAGGGTGATGAAGATGATGTCGTAGAATATCCTCCTCGCTAGCTTGCTTCGAACTCTCTCCACCTGCAAATAATAAAGGGAGAAATTTTTGGGGCTATATAGGGGGCTACCTTAGCGAGACCCCCATCTTGGTGTTTCCACCTCCACGGACATCCAAGCTTGGAATAGTAGAGATAATGATAAAGAAAAAGAAACTACAAGCTACGTAAACACAAAACACTTCAAGCAGTACATGCTTACTCAATCGAAAACAATAGGAGAGATTAGAGGAGCTTACCACCTTCGTCCAAAGAACTCAAAGCTTGTGGAGGAGAGAATGAGAGGGAATCAAGCCTCTATTGTCATGGTGTTTATCTTATGCTTGCCCTATTGGATTTATGGAGTAGTGGATTGCTAAAATGGAGTGAAAGAATGCTGCTACAAAGCTTGAATGGGTGTTGAAAGAGTGGAGAAAATGTGAAGTAATGAACTCAAGATCTCTCTAAACTTGAGAATGGATAGAATGGTCAAGAATATGAAGGAGAAGGTGAAAAATTACCATATTTGGGTCAGCCAGCCGAAGAGGGACGTTACTCTTTGACTTCCAATAAAAAATGTAACGCCTCTGCAGTCTCCAGCCGCAGGAATATTCCAAGGACATTTGC
Organism: Sequoiadendron giganteum; assembly: GCA_007115665.2. Lineage (NCBI taxonomy): Eukaryota > Viridiplantae > Streptophyta > Pinopsida > Cupressales > Cupressaceae > Sequoiadendron > Sequoiadendron giganteum. The sequence goes on along the minus strand of CM021109.1, from coordinate 384,102,503 downwards.
ACGCCATGTGGACATCATTGATAGAAACACCCCCACTTACATACAAACAAGGCACCAAATGGAATTAAACCTCCTCTTTCGGTTTTCTAAAGTGTAAGGGGATAAAAGGGAATTTCCATTAGGGGTGCAAATTCATGTTCATACATTTTACCCCCACTTTAGCGAGCACAAGTACTAATGAGTCTTTCGGTAAAGTAGAGTAGTAAATAAGTAATAGAGTAAGAGATGTATACCTGAACTGATGAGGAAGTAGAGTAAGGTCTGGCGAACTCAAAAGTGCAGGAGAGGACTTCATAGTTCCACATAACTACAAAGTTGAAGTATGAAAGTACCTTACAAGCTCACGGTCCTACAAGGGTGGTATCCTTCAAGAACTCTCACATGAAGGAAACCAGGAAAAGAACCTTACAACCCCGTAGACCTACAAGGAAGGTATCCCCCAAGAAATCTCACATGAGGGAGACTGAGTAAAGCACCTTATAGCCTCGCAGATCTATAAGGAAGGTATCCCCCAAGAACTCTCACATGAAGGAAACCAAGAAAGCACCTTATAGACCCATAGACCTGCAAGGAAGTTATCCCCCAAGAAATCTCGCATGAGGTAAACCAAGAAAGTGCCTTACAGACCCACAGACCTACAAGGAAGGTATCCCCCAAGAACTCTCACATGAGGGAGATTGAGAAAAGGGGACTCCACAGAGCGAGAGGTGGAGACATGTTTACCCATAGAAAGAGCACATCAGGAAGTGGTCGCACACGCCAGTGAATGGACAGTCACGTAGACCATCGCTAAGTTGCAAGAATTTCAAAGGGGTCCCTCGAGAACCCTTCAAAAAGAAGGAGGGTCCACTCAAGGGACGTGTTGTTTGAAAGGTACGATCTAATCGAGTTGCCCCAAGCTAGACACCATAGAAATTGTTAAGATTTTTTGAAGGGCTCCCTTGGGAACCCAGTGTGAAAAGAAGGGGTTCACTCAAGGGACACACTATTCAAAAGCTTAACGTCTTCCTTCTCGAATCGATTCATCACCAAGGGATCCTTTTGAAAGATGTTCACTTCATCAAGTAATTCGAAAGGAAGGAGATGTGCTCATGCGAGAGGAAGACTAAGACCGTTCCTGCTTCAGAGGAGGATTTCCAAGTCCTTTCTTTATGAACCCATGATGAAGGAAACATGTTCGGCTAGGATTTCAAGTTTAGAATGCAATTCTATCAAGGAAGTGTCTGAAGGGTCTTCAAGAAAAGATTCATTTGGAACTGAATTTGTTTTCTAAGGACCAAGTAATGTAGAAGATGCGTTGTCACACATGAAAGGGACAACTCAAGCAAAGACGAGAGAAAGATAAAGCAGAAATTAAAGTAAACAAATCACATACAAAGGGCATAGGGGGATCTGGTTTTGTGGGTTCAGATCTACCTTTATGGATGTATATGTAGGTAACCATGGTAAGAGTTGAAATATCATTGATCCCCAACCAAATTAGGAAGAATGCATGGAAGATAAAGGCAAATAAAAAATTGGGTCAACATGGAAGGAGGCTTAAATGCTCCCAACACTTTGCATCATCCCCAATTTATCGAAAGTCAATCACAAACATGGAAGAATGATGACACATATAGAGGAAATTTTACAACACAAATACCATGCCTATATCCAGGCACATGTAGCACGATCATGGGGGAACACATGTCACAACATGTACATATATCTAATCTAAAGATTAAGAAGAGGGTCTCCCCCTAACACTGGTTGACCAATAGGTCATCAACTTCCTACTCTAGATCATCGAAGGGGGAAGGATGGTGAGCCTGCAACAGTGTAATGTTACGGGGAGGAGCTTTCGATTTTCCCGTAAGAAGGGCCAATGTAGAGGGACTTGTAAGGTCTCCATCGCTTAACTCTTATGGAACCAAGGTCAACGACCTAGCGAAGATTGCTGATAGGGTTGGGACTTCATCCACCGAGTTAAACATGCACTTAACAGGAGTGCCATGTTTCACCTCAATAGATTAAGGATTTTGCACCCGAGGTTCACCACTAGGCTCACCGAGGGACTCGGGAGCAGTGCCAAACTCGGGGGAGGCTGGGACTGGTTCTGTTACTAAGACAGAACAAGTTAATTTCGGGCCACCTTTTAGAGAAGGTGGGCTCTTCTTACATCCTCCATTGCTGGAGGGGCCATGCTCTACCTTCTTCTTTATCGGAGGAGGTGAACTCCCCACATATGAAACAAGGAGGGTCGAGGGAGAAGACAAAAGAACCATAGTGGAAACAACCAAAGTGTTCACCATGTCCATGGGATTTGGGAAAGGAAAGACAGTCAGGACGAAAGTCAACAAGGGTGGCTCTGTTGAAGGAGTGATGAACACTTGCACCCTTCTGGGCACATGTGCCCTCACAACAAGAGCCAAAAGAGATTCAGAGATGGAAGGAGGGAAAGAGGAGGACACAATAGGAGATGTTGTCTTATCTTCCTCCTTCTTCTATAAAGAGGCTTGCTCGGCTAGGAGAGCCTTTCACTGATGCTTATGCTCATGCGCAAGGCAGTTTCTACAACTCTTCGAACTAGAAGCTGGAAATTGCGAAGGGATAAAAGGATCATGCTTAGCCATGGGAGTGTCCTCCACAACTATCTCCAGTAGAAGGGTAGACTCCTGAATGGGAGAAGGAGGGGTAGGCCTAGAAATGGTATAAGGAGTTGATTCTAATGCCTCGGTGGTGGGCCTCTTCCCGTTTAATATCTTAGGAACAGTAACAGTAGGAGGCCACGAAGGTCGAGACAAAGAGGACTCCACATGGGGGGCTTTCTGTCTTCCATACTGAATGGGCCTAGGCTCTGTAGGTAATACAGGAAGCTCGAATGCAGGATGCTTGGCCTTTCACCAAGCGGGCACCAATGGATTCTCTCGCAAATGTGAGACAAAAGTAGATGGTACCATGACAGGATGAGAGGAAGCATCAAGTTGAACCATGGAAGAGGAAGAAGGATGATCTCAAGACCATTTCCCTTCTTATCTTCTACATGCCTTGGTGGCATCACTATCATCCTTTAAGAAATCTCTATGCAAGATAACGTAAGGCGAAGGAGGGTACCTTACTTTCAACCTAGCGTGCCCCTTATAGTTTTGATACATGCAGTGTAGGAGGTCCTTCCTAGGTGGGAGAGGACCAAGAGAGGTAGGCCAAAAGTAATCCAAGGTATAGCTTCCATGTGCAACCGGTGGTCTATAGTTGGTGTCATGGATAATGTGTATCGAACCTCCATGAACAAACTTTAGAATTTGTGTACAACCAAGGGAACTGTGTTCATAGCTACTAGCCAAGGGATACCTAGCTTCACTCTAAAGAGTTTAGACCCCAGGATGATTTCAAAGTTAAGTCTTACAGATTTAGGTCCAACAAGGACCAATAGGACAATACTCCCTATAGGAGGTACAAAAAGTATGTTGTGTGTGTAGATGATGCTTTTAGGTGCATCATACTTTTCCTTATGTAGGAAGTTAATTAACATGATCTCCTCAGTTATAATATTCACTTGTGATGTTGAATCAATGAGAACGCCTCCTATAGTGTTCCCATTTATCCTTGCAGGAATGTAAAGAGGAGATGGATCTTTATTGAATCCCATCGGCAGGTCCTATGAAGTGAAGGTGATTGCTAGTACCACTATTCATAGTCTGCATAGAGGGAATAGGTTGATTAAGGAAAGAGGCCATCACGCACACCAGATGGAACTTCTATAGAGCCCCCTAAGGTTTACGAGATAAAGCAGTGATCCAATTAAGGTTTCATCATGCTATACTTTGGAACCTTCCAACCATGCCTACTAGGGGTCACAGGTTGGGTTGTGAGGTGAGAGCCTCACAACACTCACACTTACAATAATACTAGGATACGAGGAAAGGAACTTTTAGTATCATAAAATGGAACCAAAATGGTTCACATCAGGTTCACCAAAATTTAAGATAGGGGGACCACCCACTGCAAGGCCCCAGGTCACAAAAGGCCAAGAGCGGAAAGTTTTCCCTAACTTACCTCAGCTTAAAGGAAGGTTAGAATAGGAGGGATGAGAATGATGAGGATTATGTGTCCTTTGATCACCCTATGATCCCAAGAGTTGAAGGGAGACTAGAAGAGTCACTTTCTAGAGTCAACTCTGTGTCTCAGGTAGCTCTCTATCCAAGGACAAAAGTGCGGTTCTGGGATGACAGCACAGTGCGCTAGCATCTCACAGGTGTGCTAGCATCCATATGGATAGAAAACTAGAGAGACGATAGAATATCCTCCTTGCCAGCTTGCTTTGAACTCTCTCCACCTGCACACAATAAAGGGATAAATGTTTGGGGCTATATAGGGGCCTGCCTCAGTCAGACCCTCATCTTGGTGTTCCCACCTCCATGGATAGCCAAGTTTAGAATAGTAGACATAATGATAAAGAAAAATAAACTACAAGCTACGTAAACACAAAACACTTCAAGAAGTATGTGCTTATTCAATCAAAAATAATAGGAGATATTAGAGGAGCTTACCACCTCCGTCCAAAGCGCTCAAGGCTTGTGGAGGATAGAACGAGAGGGACTCAAGCCTTCTTTGTCGTGGTGTTTGTCATGTGCTTGCCCTGTTGGAGTGATGGAGTAGTGGAATGCTGCAATGGAGTGAAAGAATGCTGCTACAAAGCTTGAATGGGTGTTGAAAAAGTGGAGAAAATATGAAGTGATGACCTCAAGATCTCTCCAAACTTGAGAATGGATGGAATGGTCAATAATATGAAGGAGAAGGTGAAAAATGGCCATATTTAGGTCGACCAACCGAAGAGGGACGTTACTCTTTGACTTCCAATCGAAAATGTAACACAAGAATCTCCAGTCACAGGAATCTGCCACAAACGTAAGCGCATTGCGTGGACATCTACACACCATGTGGGCGTCCCTGACACAAATGCCCCCACCGAACCACAAACAAGGTGCCAAGTGGAATGCAAGTAGTGGGCTTAAGTGGAATGCAAGCAGTGGGCTTAAGTGGAATTAAACCTCCGCTTTCGGTTTTCTAAAGTGTAAGGGGGTAAAAGGGAATTTGTGTTAGGGGTGAAAATTCGTGTTCATACAATAATGAAATAGGAAAGGTGGGTTTATGATTAGGACACCCCATTTTTACTTCATACCATTTTGGACCACACTTTTCCTTATGTTTCAAAAGCAAACACTAAGGATATTAAGGTAGATTATGATCATCCAATTTCAATACTTTGTGATGACACTAGTGTAATAAATATCTCAAATAATCATGTTATACATTCTAGAATAAAGCATATTCCTATCAAGTATCACTTCTTAAGAGAACAAGTAGTGAAACAAAATATAAAGTTGGAGTACATTGCCACAAAAAATAGATCGCAGATATTCACATTTTCCCTTCCAAATAAACTTTTAAGTATCTTAGGTAGAAATTGGGAGTGATATCTTTCTCATCTAGTCACCAAATTCTTGAGGAGAAGCACTAATTCAAGAGGAGCTAATCACTACAATATCTTTTAGCTCTGTGAACTCTTTGCCATTGATGTCAAAGGGGGAAATTATAGAAAATGAGTGGGGAGAATTATATTCTTTCTATATTCACAAATGGTCTCTTTGATTACAACATCGCCATCAATGACAAAGGGGGAGATTGTTGCAAATATTGTTGTAATTGATGTCAAAGGAAAGAAAAGAACAATTGTTGTCAAAGAAGGAAATTGCATGCCTTAACATGTAGTGATGGGTTTTAGAAATGTGAAATTCAAAGGCCACTAATCACACCATTTCAATGCAATCATTAAGATCAAAAAATGGTCGACCCTCATTTATGGCAATGCTAGAAAAAAAATTGGGTCGATCCATGAGATATTTTTCTTTAATTATAATTTAATGCAAAAGTTAGCCAAACCAATTTGTCTTATGTTGGGGCACCCTTGAAAGGTTGTCTCACTGGATAAATTTCCTTCCTTTGGACAAATCATCTCCCTTGGATAAATTTCCCCAAGTTGTATAAAAGGAAGATGAGATGGGGGTAAAGAAAGTAAACAAAAATGTAATATCATTCCAATACAAGATTTTTGAAGAAGAGTGAATGTGTGGAAAATGTTGCATCATTTACAAGCTGATTTTATGAAGGAGGTTCAAATAATCATCATCCATTGAAGCAACACCATTCAAGAAGGCAAACACTTTATTATTTTGGAGGTTGGTGCCTCCTAATAGAAGAGATTGGTATCTCTTGTTGAGTTGGCACTTAGTAGTGGGGTTTGGTGTCTACAATGGGTTGGTGCCTACAAAGATTTGTAAGAATTTTATTTTTGACTGGATTTGGACAATAGATCCAAGCAATCTTCTTTTTTGGTTTTCTCCAAAAAGGGTTTCTGCATAAATCTTATGTCTCTTATTTGTTAAATCTTGTATGATTGCTATTGTAACTTAGGGAAAATATCATGTTAGCATTATAAAGCATAAAAAAACAAAACCCCTAACTAAATAATGAAGAACAATGGAAGAAAATAACATGAAAATAAAGAAAGATCTCACCAAGTCTTCAAGCCCTCCATGAATCACCTTCATTGTACCCTCTCCATTTGCTGCAAGTTGATAATTTCCCTCAGATTATTTATGAGAAACCTATGACTATGACAATGCCCTAAGAAAATATTGAAGGATTATAATAGTGTTGCAATGTACTCAACAAATGCAAGCCTAGAGTATTCAGAAAATATTATGACAACATGAAGTCAAAAGCCAAGAGATATTAGATGTAGTTGTCAAAATGAGGTAAAAATTTCCTTTTTATAGAAAAGCCCATTTTGGACAGACGAGTAGGATTGAAATTTGAGAGATGCCTTGAGATCAAAGGCTGAAATTAAATGTGACAACCAACAATTATGGTTAGGGCAACATTAGGGTAAAATTTGAAATGAAGGGTTGAGATTCAATGGACAAGAATGCATGTAACAAGAAGATAATGGGCACAAAAAAAGAGGAAAATGGAGAATTAAAATAGAAATTTAAAATTAATTTCCTCAAGAGGTTGAGTTGACCTTTTAAATTAAAAATTAATTTAATTCAAAACTAGTGGGGTCATGTGACAATAAATAATGTTTTTAAATTATTTACTTGGAGGAAAATTAGAAAAAGCCAAAGTGGGTAATAATTAAATAAATTAAGGAGTTTATCTAATTATAAGAAGACACCATAAATTAATGACGTATTTAAATGAATAAATAATGTTTATTTATTTCAATAATCAGGAGGAAATAATGAACAAAGGATGATTAAATAAATCTAAGAATTTATTTAATTATGGAGAGACATAAGAGATTAGCGACGTATTTAAATATATAAATATTATGTATTTATTTAAATAGTCAGGAAGAATAAAAGACATGAATTAATTAAATAATTAGAAATTATTTAATTAATAGTTGAAATTGGACTATAGGACATAATTAAGTATTTTAATTATGTTTAAGAAGAATGTGGAGAAAATAAAGCTTGCAGGCCTAGGTCAATTTTATGTGTCTACATTTTTCCCCTCTTTTTCATAATGAAGCTTATCTCATTGTGACAAAGAAAACAAGTCAAAAACATGCCCCATCGAAGGTACGAAGTATCTATGCCCCCTTGAGAAAATTTGCAAATTTTGGCTTGATGCCAAAAAAATTAGGAAAGTGTCTCGATAAGTTAATCTGATGACCAGAAAAATAGTGATGCGATTAGTTTTGGATTTGGATGCATTTAAGGTAGTTAAAAGGCTGGTCAAACATGGTCAAATGAGCCTCCAGTAATAACCCTTAGAGAAAAATCCCAATTTCACCCTACAAATAGGCTTAATTTGGGTGAAAAGTCAATTCATTTTCACTTTTACCTTTTGAGATTTGAGAGCTCAAAGAGAGAGGACCTCATGTGAAGATGGTGATTCCAGTGACCGAGCATCACAGATTTTGAGTGCGGACCTTCCAATGGCTAGAGGGTGTAGAGCCACTAGTATGTACCCTATTCCCACCTTGTAATTTTTTCATTTTTCAGGATTTTTTAGGTGTTAAACTTAGGACAACAGATGCGTCGCGACACATCTACATTTGTGTAAGACACAATCACGTTTGCATCACACGCATTTGATGTGTCATGAAAAAAATACAAGAGTCAAACTAAGTCTAGGTTTACAATGACACATTCGTGAACCAGTGAGATGCAATCACCAAATCATGATGCAAGTATCAAGTTTTTCAATGCAATCACCAAATTGGAGTGCAAACGTGGGGCCATGTGACACAAAATTTTTAAAATGATGCAACTGATGGAGGGAGTGACGTAAGTGCTATAGGATGATGCATTTGTGAACTTGTGTGACGTAATCATCGTGCTAAGATGCATATGACTGATGAAACAACGTATTTGACTTGGCGCAACGTATTTGAATTTGACCAAAGTTGACTTAGTTTAGGCTCAATTTCTTAGATACTTTTGATGAGATAGATGATAATGATGATGTTCAATGATGTGCTAACTCCTGTTTCTACATGTGTAGAAATGATTACCACCTATTTATATGTGCGAGTTCAGGCCATCTACATATGCATTCAGAGAGCAGTTGCGGGATAGGAAGCGTAGGTGACTGATATAGTTAGGGCTATACCATGTTACCTATATGCCCATTGTCCAAGAAAGTAGGGGCCTACTGATAGCACTGGCAGAGAGGTGGCACTCGAATACCTATTCATTTCACTTGCCAACTGGAGAGGCTATTGTGACTCTCTAGGATGTATACAAGATCTTGTGGATCCCTATCAGAGGAGATAAAGTTGTCTATGATCCATGACGAAGACCCCAGACCATGACAAATTTTTATGAGTTAGGTGATGCCATACAACTAGGCATTGATGGGTATCAAATTAGGTGGGAGTTTATGGCCGAGCACTACGCGCGATGGGATACGATGTTATGCACTTTGATTGTTGGTGTGCTAATTTCAGATCATCGTGGTCATGAGTTTCTAATCAGATGGGGAGATGTGCTCATTTGCATGTGATGAGAAAAGACTATATTTGCATGGGGGCCATGTTTACTTGGGATGCTTTATCATCAGTTGCACGAGGTGGCCTACAAGGAGGCAATTAGTATTAGTTGAAGGACCACATTATTGATGATTTGGGCCTAGTAGCATTTCCCTATCTTTCATCCACCAATTAAGAGATTGCATCTTGTCGAGGGGATGTTGTATGTTTACCTGTACGTGGGTGCATTGCAGTAGACCAGAGTTGGAGACATAGGCTTCTAGAGCCATCACATTGACACATTGATGGGATTTGTCTAGAGTCCATACAAAGATTGTGCATAGTGGCCAGGAGAGGGTGATCATCTTTATTTTTTCCAACAGTTCAAATATTTGATTGGTTAGACTATTCAGTCATAGCTTATCATTGAGATGTATCTTCCCCAGTGGGTATTACATTAGTTTGGAGAGTAGCAGTGTGTTCCTATGGGGACTGCAGAGTATGCTCTTTCATCTTGGGAAACCATGTGGGGGCTAGCCATATTAGTTCCCTTAGCAGAGCAGTAGGTGGATGGATTGGTTACACAGTAATGGGATTGGAGCAATGTTTTGGAAAATCCTAGGACTACTCCAAAGTTTAATACATAGTGGTTGACACATAGGCCACAACCATTAACATATCCTAATCAGCTAGTGCTAGTTTATCGACGGTCAGTGATTCCACAGGTTCACCAAGGAGGGAGAGGAGGTAGGGATGGTGGTAGGGGGAGGGGGAGAGATGGAGAAAGGGATGGAGGCTGAGGAGATGGGGGGAGGGGAGGAGGATATGCAGGTGGAGGGGACGATGGACGAGATGAAGGAGGTGGGAGGAGGAGGGGACAGAGGGGGGCAGGTTAGGATGGTGTGGTTGTGTGTTGAGCGAGTACCATTATCACTTATCCATGAGGTAGGTGAGGGAGAGGAGGAGGAGAGAGAGGAGGGAAATTAGGGGGAGGAGGTTAGAGCTAAGGGAGAGCAGCCAGCAGGGCAGCCAGAGGGAGAGGTGTCAAGGGAGGAGGCATTGGATGTTGATGGAGGGGAGGAGGTTGTCGGTGGAGAGGAGGAGATTGGTGTAGATGATGAGGAGCTAGATATCGGTGGGGAGGATGACATGGATGAAGTTGAGAGGTAGATGAGGGAGTGGATGGTATACAGGGAGGAGGATACAGTCAGGAGGCCAACTTTGCCACAGGATGCTATAGTTGACTAGAGGCTGGAAAACATGCAAAGAAGACTAGATGAGGCCTCAATACAGATCTAGACCCTGCAAGAAAAGCTAGAGGTGACATGGGTGGAGCGGGATCAGGATGTGATTAGGCAACAGGAGGCACAAAACTGGTGTTCTAAGTTTCCTCATCTTGTTATAGGGCCAATTGGGGAGATCACCAGGGAGCTAGCCAGGGTTAGCACTAGTTGGGGTTAGTATCAGATGCTATATGAGAGGGTAGTTCTAGTGGAGTAGCGGGAGCCTATTTTGTCTCGTTCTTAGAGTAGGATAGGGAGTGGCAACAACAAGATCCACAATAGCTACAGTCAAAGTAGTGTGGGTGGATCTACATCCTCTAGATAGTCCTCAGGTCATCGATCCCATCACAATCATAAGCACTCCTCAGACCATAAATCCAGTCATAGCCATGGGTCTGTATCATTAGGAAACAAGTCTCAACACAGTCAACCACCTGTTACTAATCCATTAGCCTCACAGACTCAACCTGCCATGTCCTCATAGAGTCAACCAGCGGTATCAATGCATGTGTCAGCAGAGCTTATGAGTGAGCATTAGTCACCTTGCTCCTCACCTCGAGGGGATGAGGAGGGTATAACTTAGGGAATTCGATACATTATTGTTATTTGAGACATTACGTTGAGACTTTTTATATATTGACTATCGAACCTACAAGCTCTATTTTTAGGATTCTTTGAGACTCTATCCTGTGACATAATTTTTGAGATATATATATGATGCATTTTTTGTGTGGATTCTATCCTATGTGTTATGTTATGATGCATTATTTTTCTATTATGTTAATGTGATGTGATGTATGTGATGATTCCTATGATGATGAATTATATGTTATGGGATGTATGCATTCATGATGGTGACTTATGATTATATGTTATGTATGATGTTTATATGATGATGATGATGATGTTCAATATGTATTCTTAATGTTGTATATGTTATGCCATGTTTATGATTATGGATGCATTAATGTATTCTTATGTATGTATGGATAATGAAACCTGTGATGTTTCATGCTATGATGCTTATGCATTAATGATATGGTTGATATATGAAAAATTTTAATGCACTTACATGAATGCAAATAGATGAATGCAAATGATATATGTATGCTAATGATGTAAATGCAAATACGTGAATGGATATATGGAAATTTTTAATGAACTAATTCCATGCCTATATAGAATCATGTACGTAATTATATTTTTGTATGTCACAGGATATCGTCAGGAGACAAAAGAAGGGAGCGGACCAGATAGAAGAAGATGAAAGGATGTGGATGTTAGTGTGGAGAAATAATCCTTCAATATATTTCCAAAGAACTAGTAGTTTTTGCTCTAATCATCATTGGGTGAATTATTGTAATGGCCAATAAACACCATGATATAACATAGATCAATTGTGTGCAAGGTCGTTCCATCTAATGAAACAAGTAGTCACAGACAAGGATGATCATGACTCATACTAGAAGCCCAATTGCTCCAATATTTTTATCACAACAAACCGCAAGCAGAAAAGATAAGAAAGACAAGCCATGAAGCATTGTTGCTCCTCTAAATCCTCTTGCCAGGACATCCTCGAGGAACTAGCAACATGACTGTTTGAAAAATACAAGAAAAGACAATCATCCTAATATGTCACTACTCCTCTAAATCTTGTTGTCGGGACATCCTCGAGGAACTAGTAAAATGATGACAAGTCAAAGGACAAAAGCAAAAAGATGATGTTTTCCAAAAAAAATCCAAGTGTGTCTGAATGTGAAGTGTCAAGATTCCAGTTTTGACGAAGTCCAGGTTTGTGTGTGACAGATGCCAGGTTTTCCAAATTCAGGAAGGACACATCCTAAATGATGTCGATGTCGAGAGAACCAATCCTCAATTTTCAAGATAATCCCTCAAAATTCCAGATGACAGTGACAATGCCTAGGAAGGACATACCCCAAGGAATAAATAAATGACAAGATTTGTTCTTCGGAAGGACACATCCGAAGAATAACCAAGAAGTGATAATTTGACTTGTTTTAATAGAGTTTGACTAGATGACTGAATTGACCACATGCTAGGATTGACATGCCAATTTTGTTGAATGATTATTGAAGTTCATACGAGTTGTCTGATTTACGATGAAAAACATTGTTGTTTGATTTGGAAATATTTGACGTGTGTGATAGTGCAAGAACCCCAATGGACTAACCTAGTGTGGCCTTGGGGGCTCATTGATTTATGGCCTTGCCTATGTCATACACTCAGAAACCTCATAGTTTGACATGACCAATGACTTTATCTAAATGATCAAAGATTGAGTCATGATTTTATTTTGACAAGCCTAAAAAGACCAACCTAATGTCTTGGGGGCTCAAAGATGAGCCTTGTCTACATAGAAAATGCACAGAGACAACGTAGTTCGACTATGAAAAGATTGACACAATTGACATGATGGACTTGTCAAGCTATGACTCTATTTTTGGGATTTTTGATAGGTTTTTATTTTTTTTGGATATCTTCAGGACATTTTTTCAGTTTTTAAGTCTTTTTTTTAAGAGTTTTTTCTGATTTTTATGGCTTTTTTCAAGACTTTTTATTTTATTTTTATAGCTTTTTTCAGGACTTTTTCGATTGAAAGGACCATGTGTGATACCCATTGTAGTCACATGATAAGAGGGTTGCCCCCAGTCAAGTTGAAGACTAGTGAAGTTGAAGGAGATGGAAAGTGAAGGGTATGCGAGACATGATGTCAACCATTGTTATCCATGGATGGAAATAGCAGAACTTATGATGAGTTTCATGAATGTGTCAAAAAATTGGGCATTTATTATGGATGAAGGTAGATAGAATGATAGTAGATGGCAAAGCAAAGATCGACTACACATGGCACCTGTTTTCCAATTTTTCACCATGGTACTTATCCAAAGTGCCACCGAAGTGGTTTTCACTATTGGACGGATTATTTCTCTTTACTATTTTTTGTATTTTCTAATTTTTTTGGTGTTCTGTTAACTGCTCCCCATCTGGAGTAGCCAACTGGTAACCACCAGAACCAAATGTGACAGTGATGATATAAAGACCCAACCAATTGGGCTCGAACTTGTCGGGTTTCTCTCGATCAGATTGATTCTTAGGATTTTGCATTAAGACCAGGTCACTAATGTCAAACTTCCAAACCATAACTCTCTTATTATAACTGTAGCAAAGGCAATTTTGATATGCCTATAAGTGATTCAAGGCATTTTTTCTTTGTTCTTCTAACATTTCTAGCTCATGCAATCTAGACTATCGATACTCTTCATCATCAATCAATCTCTTCATGGAGACTCTGAGGGAGGGGATTTCGACCTCGATGGGTAGGATAGCTTCAGCTCCAAAGACTAAGGTGAACGAAGTGGCTCCAATAGGTGTGCAAATGCTAGTGCAATAATCCCACAAAGCAGGATTAAGTTGCAGATGCTAGTCATAGCCAACGTCTTTGATGGTCTTAAGAATCTTGATAATTGTCTTATTGGATGCCTCATCTTGACCGTTTCCTTACAGGTAGTAAGGAATGGAGAAATGGTGTTGAATGTGGAAGCATTCACAAAACTCATGAACGTCTTTATTTTTGAAGGGATGACTATTGTCTATGATGATGGATTGTGGAACACCATACTGATAGATGATGTAGTTGAGGATGAATTTGGAAATCTTCTTGTCGGTTATGTATGTGAGGGGAATGGCTTCTATCCATTTGGTAAAATATTTAGTGGCAGTAATGATGAATTTATGGCCATTGGATGAGGTGGGATGGATTTTACCCATGAGGTCAAGTCCCCATTGTACGAAGGGCGAGGGAGAAGTTATTAGATGAATTTCCTGCGTAAGCGCATGAATTAGATCACTATGTATCTAACATTGACAACAAGTTCTTACAAACTTAATGGCATACTTTTCCATTGTCAACCAGCAATACCCAAGTCTCATTACTTTCTTAGCCAAGGTTGGGTCACTCGAATGAGACCCGCATAGACCCTAATGTACCTCGCATAAGGTTGTTCATGCTTCGTCAATGTTGAGACATCAAAGAAGGGTGTTGTCAAAGTTGTGGTGGTATAATGTGTCACTGATGATGGTTTAACAAGAGGCTTTGCATATAAAGGATTTACATTGGCTATTGGAAAGGTTTGGTGGTAGGGTATGAGACTGAAGGTAATCATATATGTCTTTATACCATCGTGAACTAGGACCAACAAGCTCACAAACCATTTTGGACTCCATAATATTGTATGCGGGAACCAACAATTGTTCTAATAGGAATTCAAATTGCATCACATTATTGGGAATGTCCAAGAGCAATCCAATTGTTTTCATTGCATTTGTTGCCTTGTTTTATGTCCTTGGAATCTGCTCAAAAGTGATCATGTGAAAATATGTTAGAAAGCTATCAACCATGCATTTATAGGGCATCAACTTTTCATCCTTGGTTTCATACTCATCATTGACTTGGTTGATAACTAACTGAGAGTCTCCAAAGACTAGGATTTCTTTGATTTTCCATTTGATAGCCATTCAAAGTCTTGTTACCAGTGCCTCATATTCAACCACATTGTTAGTGTAGGGGAAAGCAATCCTTAATGATTTCAGAATAGAATCTTCTTGTGGTGTAATGAAAAATATACCCTCCCCTGAGCCATGACCTATATGTGATCCATCTAAATAGAGTTTCCATGGTAACCTAGGGCTTACATGAAAGATAGACTCATCGGCGAAGTCTGCTACCAATGGATGATCGCTTTATATAGGTGCATCTGTGAGTTGATCGACTATTACCTATCCTTTTATTGCCTTGTGGTCGATGTATTGTATGTAATATTCACTCAGTATCATAACCCATTTTTCCAACTGACCTATCAATGATGCTCAACTAAGGAGATACTTCAAGGGATAAATATTTTCCACCAATTGTGTCTTATGGTTCAACATGTAATCTATTAACTTTTGAGCTACAAAGACAACTTCCAGATAGGCACGCTTGATAGGTTTATAGTTGAGTTCATATTTGACCAATGTGTGACTGGCATAGTATATAGCTCCTTCTTTCTCCACATGGTCATTTTGTGCAAGTAATACCCCCAGTGCTAAAGTGGTTGCTGAAATGTATAGAATTAGTAGTTTTACCTCAATGGGTGGCATTAGGATAGGTGGTTTCAATAAATAGTCTTTGATCTATTGAAAAGTTGTTTCATATTTTCCAGTCCACACAAAGTGGATGCCTTTGCACAGGAGATGTTGAAATGGTTTGCATTTGTCTGCTAGTTATGCGGTGAAGTCTCAGATGGACTATAATCTACCTTGTAATTTCCTTAGCTCACTGATTCCTTTTGGTGGAGGCATGTCTAATATTGCTTTAAATTTAGTGGGATCAACTTCAATGCCTCGATGAGAAACTATATACGCCAATTTTTTTCCTGAAGTCACCCCAAAAACACACTTCTTAGGATTCAGACGAACCTTGTATTCTTCCAACCTCTTAAAAATTTTGCCTAGCACCTTAAGATGATCACTGTGTGTCAAAGAATTTTCCAAGAGGTCATCCACGTAATCTTCAATTAATGTGTGCATGAGGTCATGAAATATCATGGTCATGGCTCGTTGATATGTGGCATTTGTGTTCTTTAGGGCCAAAAGGCATGGCATTCCAACAGTATGTACCCAAGGACAAGTGAAGGTTGTTTTGTGCTGATCTTCAGGGGCAATCTGAATCTAATTATATCCTAAGAAACCATCCATGAGGGGCAACATCTTGTATCTTGTTGTTAGATCAACTATGATGTCTATGTTGAGTAGTGGAAAGTCATCCTTTGGGCATGCCTTATTTAGATCATGAAAGTCTATATAGATGCATATTTGACCATTTGGATTAGTGATAGGCACAAGGTTTGAAATCCAATCAGCATAGTCTATTGATCTTATGAATCCCACATCCAGTAACTTTTTGAGTTCTTCCTTCACTAGCAATGCAATCTGCGAGTGCATCTTTCTTAGTTTCTGCTTGACTGGTTTGACATATAGAAGTAAAGGTAGATGGACTAATTCTAGATCTAGTCCTGGCATATTGGCATAGGACCATGCGAAGTTAATCTTACATTCTGAGAAGAATATATGAAATTTGGGATTTTCTTCTTCTATCAAAGATGCAACAAAGAGAACCATTTTGGGATCCTCTGGTGTGGCTATATTAACTTCTATGGTATCCTCAATGAGCATTGTCAATTTTTCCTATGTCATAGGGAGAAAATCCAATCCTCTATCCTTGGGTGCCTCAGGGAGGTTTTCACCCTCGAATACATCCTTTATTTTTACTTTTGTATTGTCAAAAGGTGCCTTGCGGTTTTCACCTAAAGATATGTCTTTTTTTGTTTTATTATTTTTATGACTGGAGGATTGCATAGTCTCCCTAAAGTATGTTGCACAATCTAGATCTATAGTGAATCCAACATTGTGGTCCCCAATAGGAATACCCTCACGGAGTCCCATAAATTCTACAATGGCTTCATCATTCTAAAAAATGCCCATAGCAAGCAAGCCTTGTTGGTCCCAGTCAATGAGTTGTGGGTAGACAAGGGAGATACCATCATTAGTGTTGTCAAAAGGTGGGGATGATGTGGAAAGCATGGAAATGGATGCGGAAAGGGTAAAGATGGAATTTTCATCCTCAAAGTCCTAGTAAAATCCCATCCAATCGTCATCTTCATTAGAGTCGGGAAAATTGGACTCATTGGAAAAATAGGGGACAAATTGAAGCACATTAGACTCATGGTCCAAATAGGGGTCTAGCAAAGGAAAATCATATTCATGGAAAATAGGTTTAGGAGGTGGTTCAGGTTTGTCTTCATCTCGAGGCTAAAAGAATTATGGCTAGGCTTCCCTTTTCAAAGTGACTTCTCTAGAAGGCTCAACGTTGAACATTTGATTGAATCTTTCATCAAAAGAGAGCTCACCAGGTTTTAGAAACATGTCGTCAAGGCAGTAGTCACTTAAGGATCTTTGGGAACCAAATTCCCACTCATGTGAGTCAGTTTCAGTAAAGGAATATTCATCTATCTTGACACTTTCAGAAGCATTTACTCCCTCACCTAAAAGTACATGGGTACACCGATCGTCAGTTTCGATTAGCTCAAACCCTAACCCCAAATACTTTGGTCTCCTAGAAGGCATTATAGGTTCTCTTCGTCCAATTTTATTTTTACCAAGGCCACTATTTCCATCATAGCCTTGTGCCTTCACCATTTCATAGCCTTTTTTGTATATCTGAACTAGAAGTGGATGAAAGTCTTTTGTGTCTTTGTAAATCTAGGCCGAAATATCTTCAATATCTTCATCATTCATATCTCCCCATTTTGTGAGGGTCATTGTTGGAGGAACTTTAAAGATCACTTTCGGCTCCATTCTAAAACAAGGCCTACCATGATTTTTCAAAGACTTGGGTATGGTAGTGATGTAGGAGGCAGTGTGTAATTTGTATGTGCCACAACCTTCGTCCTGGATCTTAATGCTTGGATCGACACTTGGAGTAGTGGAAGTAGATGGTATGATGGAAGTCGAAGCAGTGGATGTGGATGGCTTGGAAAGTGTGGATGGATTGATGTATTTGGAAGGATTCAATGTCAAAGCTTCACAATTTATAGGAACTTGTTGTTCATAAATTCCCCTCAAGTTAGTGCAATACTGAAATGGGTCAAGATGACTGAGGATGGTAATTTTGATGAAATTAAATGGAAACTTCAAACATTGGTGGTAAGTGGATGGTATGGATTTTAAGGCATGGATCCAAAGTCAACCAAGTAGGATGCTGTAAGGTAGCTCAAAATCCAAGACCTGACACATGGTATCTACAATGACCAACCCCACACAAATGGGGAGTGTGATGATTCCCTTAGAAGAGCATTCCTCATCATCATATGCCTTTATGACGATGATTTTTGTAGCGTCCACACACACATCAGAGAAGCCTAGTGCTTTAACTAGTTTTAGGGAGCATATATTCAATCCAACCCTGCCATCTACTAAGATTTGTGTAACCTTGTGTTTATGGATGAAGAATTCAATGTGCAAAGCATCGTTGTGAGATGGTTTAGGTGAAGAATAATCTTAGTCTAAAAAGGTAATGTGATGGGGAGTAGTCAAGTATCCAAACCTGGCTTCAAAGTGGTTGACATCAATGTCATTAGGTATGAAAGACTCCTATAAGACCTTATCAATTATGGCTTTGTGTGCGGGTGATATGCATAGTAGCTCAAGTATGGAGATTTCAGTGGGCATTTACCCAATTGGTCGATAAGATTGAATTGGCCTTTAGGTTGTGATTGTTTGGTAGAGGGACCAGGTATTGTAATCTTTGATTGTCTAGGAGGGGACCAACTATTGTGACCTTCCATCAATGGGTAGTGACATTACATTCTCAAACCTTATTAATGGTGATAGTATTGACATATTTGTTTGTAGCTCGAAGGTGATTAATTATAGGTCCACCAAAATAGTCAAAAGCAACACGAGTATAGTTGGCTTGATTAGTAGTCTTTGGACCTGACGTAGAGGGGTTATTTGAACCATGATCCTGTAGCGGGTTTTTGTGAATTGTATGGTCTGAGTTTGAAGCAAATTGTTGATCTTCTAGTTCAATGGTATGATTTTCAATAAGGTCTTGTATAAGGTTTCTTAATTGTCGACAAGAGGAAGTTTTATGCCCTTTTATGTGATGGTAATCACATAATGCATTTTCATCCGACCATGATGGCTTGAAATGGACAGGGTCATATGGTTTAGGGTCTTGTAATGTGATGATGTCATTTTGGAGAAGCTTCTTAAGTACAACTTCAATTGGTTCACCCAAATCGGTGTATGTTCGTCTCTTTGGAAATTGTCTAGTTTTTCTGGTTGCCCTTGGTCTTGGTTGTTCTAGATGGCATTTGTTGTTGGTTTCAGTGTAGTCACAAGTGTGTTTAGGTGTTGAGGTCCTCTGAGAGTGATTACACGACCTGACGTGTACTTTTGTGTCAACAACACCATCATTGGTGATATATTTGTTTTTAACCTAATACTTGTTTTTGTCACTAGGTGGGTTTGGGTTGTTTGTGTTCTTGTTGCCATATTTGAGTTATCCTTTAGTAATAAGGGATTTTTCAAGTTGGACTCCTTTATCGACAAGATCTATGAAAGTGGTGCATCAATGAACTTGTAAATTGTATTTAAAGGGGCCTACAAGGTTTTGGACAAACATGTTTACCTTCTCTTTTTTTGGTATCTTGATAGGACATCGACTAGCCAAACCTTTCCATCTTTGGAAGAATGGAATGAAGGTCTCGCCAATGTCTTATTGAGTAGTCATACATAAATTGGCAATGGTAATGTCGGTGTTGATGTTATAAGCATAATTGTCTATAAATTTATCAACAAGTTCATCCCATGACTTTATTCCTTTAGGCAAGGTAGAAAACCATTCTAGTGCGGGACCCACGAGGCTTCTAGGGAAGAGTCTCATTAGATAGGTATGTTCATATGCAACATCCACACAATTGGTCATAAATTCTCTTATGTGCTCAATGGGATTAGTCTTTCCTTTGTATTTGGAGAATTTGGGTACCATATACCCTAGAGGGAATGGTGGCATGTTTAAGTTAATGTCAAATGGGTATGGACATAAATCATAAGATGTGTGTGTCTTCTTGTTCGACAATTGCATGTTCTCCACTTGTTTTTGTAGGGCAGAAATTTAAGTTGTGAGTGCATCTACTATAGGGTTGTTTGTGGCATCACACATGTTGGTGATGGATATTGCATGAGTCCCTATTGGCTATAATGGTATGTTTTGATTTGGAATATATTGATGTGAAGTGTATTGTGCATTTTAGTTTTGAATTTTTTGGTTTTGAGTGTTTTGAGTGGGGACATGTTGTTGCATGTGGATATGAGATGCATATGTAGGAATGTGTGTTCCAACCGTGTTAGATTGTATCTCCAGAATTTGCTTCCCTTTAGTGTTTTGATAACCAAATGGAGCCATGTGTTGTGTTACTTATTTGCCTTGTCCAAATTGGTAAATGTAGCCATGTGGGATGTTTGTATTTTTATTTTGGGGAATATTAGTATTGGTGTTGATTTGTGATGAAGTATTAACATTTGGCTAAAGTCTTCCAATAATAATTCATTTATTATTTCTCCCAAAGGGGTTCAATGAGTTTGTTCCCATGGCATTAGTTGAGGACCCAAGTATAAGACTTGATGATTTCGTTCCCATAACACTAGATAAAAATAAGAGGTTTGATGAATTTATCCTCATTGTATTGGTTGAAGTCCCAAATGTAGCTCCAACAATCTGTAATGGAATGGTTGATATTTGTGGCACCAATTGAGATATGGTATATGCAATGGTAGATGTTCCCACAATAGATGTTGTGTTCATTGTGCTAGATGTGTTTTGAGGGTTGGTGCCACTAGAGGTAGCATTGATGGTGTTTGTTGCATTTTATGTTGTGACACCATTGGAGGTATTGTTTGCATTGTGTTGTGGTGTCAAAATAGGTTGCCTCTTTTGTGTAGTCTGATTAGGAGAAGTTGCTCTTAAGGTATTAATATCGAATCCTCATGGTAATTTAGCCCCTTGGTCTTGAAGCATGGCTAAGTATCTTTCTATATCTTGCAAGAGTAATTCCTCTACAAATGTGGCACTTCAGGATTTTGGGCAGCAGCTTATAAGTCCTCCACAAATACTTGTTTATTTTCATCTTTTCATATAAATTGTTCAAAGTTATTGTGAGATGAGGAATTTGTAAAGTTCATGTCACTGAAGGGATTGATGAAAGATGCCCCCATGTCTATTTTGTTGTTCATGTCATTAGGAAAGTTGTAGGGGTTATTGCCTTGTCCAAAAGGGTCCATTTGTCTTCTTTTATTTTGGAGTCTATTCTCAACCATAAAATATTTTTTCAAATGAGGGAGTGATAATGACCACTAAATCTATGTATGAGACTATGTTTTTTTGGATTTTTGGAATAAGGGATGCAATTGTTGTCTAAAGGGAATGTCAAATGGATAATGAGGACTAAAATGAATGGATGACTAAAGTATGCAAAATGCAAACAATAAGGAAACTCTAAGGTGCAATTAATTTTGGTAGACTTAGGAAATGTTTACTAACCATTCAAAGTTTGGTCAATGTCTCATTTTGGATTGTCAAGTGACTATTTGTAGGATTAAATGAAATGACAAGGTGACAAGGTGAGGTTTCCACACTAGACTTATGGTTGGAAATGGCTCACAAAAGGGACAAATACTAAAGGATTGATTTTGATTAAGTCCAATGAAAGTTTACTTTTGAAGGCAAAGATTTGGAAAACTATGGCAAGTGTTCCTATTCCAAAGTCTGAAAAATGAGAGCCTAAAATCCAGTTTATACTGAAAAATGATAGTGGATCCTAAGAATGCAACTAAAGATTGCAATGGTAGACCTATGGAAAACTAAATGCAAACTAAAAGTGCAAGGATGGATGATTTGAGCAATTCTTCTTCTGGTTTTGAATAGAGACTGCTAAGGAAAGATATCTAAAAATAGATTGAAAATGTTTGATCTCGAGTTTGGACAATGACAATGGTTTTTCTCCAATGATAGGAAATTGCGTCATTACAGGTAATAGATGGATTGCAAGGGATCAAATACATCCCAGTTTCAGAAAATGTGTTATTTTAGGTCACAGATGTGGCTCACAAAATCAATTGCATTGCACAGGGAAGCAAATGTGTTTCGGTACAAGAAGATGTGTTGTTTCTGATAGAATATGTGGTTTAGCAGGTTGATTGTGTTGTACAAAGTCTCAGAGGTGGTTCGAAATTTCGAATGTGTTGCACAGTATAGTAAATGCATTACAGAGTGAATAAAGTCTGGTTTCTTTGCAATTTTGGTAGATTTTTGAAATTGTTTAAGTTTGAATGTGTTTTTCTAGGTCTGTGAAGGATGCTCATTATTTTAGAAAACACTTGGAAAACACATGGTTTTGTCTTTGTTTGAAACAAGCATAATCCTAGGGTTGGAAAGGACTATATTCACTGGATCCCATGTGGATTTTACTCCAACCTCACTTATTCTTAGCGGGTGACTTAGAATCTTGGCCACACATGATCCCCCTTACATTGCACTCACTTCTTGAGTCAACCAAGCTTTGAGCCCTCATAAATCTCCCATTATAGGCTCTTCACCTCTACTAAAAACTATGAGAATGTGGGTGCCTTGGCAATGACCGTTGTTGCACCAATGAATAGAAAGGGTTTTTGGCAACTATACAAGAGGGTTTTAGTGAATAATTGGGGACATGGTACCTCACGAGCTTCCAACAAGCCACTTAAGGCTTTAATAACTCTACTAGGGGCTCTTATACCTTTAAAAGAAAAGGTAGGTACCCATTTTCGAATGACACTACAACGACTAAGGCCTACATACCATGAGGACTTGATAGTCTAGTCTCATCCATTTATATACCGGCCCAAGCGAAAAACCGGTTGGAGTTGTTCCCTCTTTCGAGGAAAGCCCCTCTAAGGTTAAAATAAAAGCGAATTGAAAGATTTGTTTTTGGTCATCCAAGATCCTACTAAGGTGCGAGGAAATCACATACACAAAGATTTCAACCCACACTCACAAGTTTGTTCATTTTTAAAGCCCAAATTGAAATGTGGGGGTGGTAAAGTAACAACCTCTTAGTGTTTTTGGTTCTCAATATTGTACTAAGTGCAAGAGAATTGCATACACACTTAAGAGGCAATCACTACACCACAAGACACACAAGACACTTGTTCATTTTAAACTTAACTCAATGTGAGACAAAAAAGGTTCATTTTAAGCCCATGTCATGAAAATGCATGTAAATTTTAGCCTTGATGAGTTTCAATGCAAGATTATGTTTATTTTAAACCCATGAGTGAATGCATGTTCATTTTAAACCCATGAAATGTAAATCAAAGTTGTAGATTGTTTGTTTGTTTGATTTAGGATTGTAAAAGGAATTAAAAACAAATCAACAAATAAAGGTTAGACTCCTTTTCTAGCTTGACACACATTGTAAACAACCAGATTAGTAACCCAAAATCTCTAACCTACTAAACAGAAAAGAGAAAATCTAGAAATTTTGTAAAAATCTGGAAATTCTATAAAAATCCGAAAATAAATTTTTACGAAGCGATTGCATCATTTTGCACAGCAAATGTGTTGCAACACTAAAAGCAGAGTTTGTCAGGTAGATGTGTCATTCTGCACTACAAATGCGTCACAACAGAGCAAATGCATCATTTTGGTTAGCAAATGTGGCTTGAGACTACGGTTGCATCGTTCTACAGATCAAATGTGTCGTGACGCAATGATTACAACTCAAAAAATTTCAATGCGGCTCTTTGTACCTGTACCTATAAAAACACAAAAAAGTTGTAAAAATTCTGCAAAAATGAGTGTTTTGGCATTAGGTTCACCAATGTAACTTAGGGAAAATATCAGGTTAGCATTATAAAGAATAAATAAACAAAACCCTAACTAAACAATGGAAAAAAATAGGATAAAAACAAAGAAAGATCTCACCAATTCTTCAAGCCCTCCATGAATCACCTTCATTGTACCTTCTCCATTTGTTGCAAGTTGATAATTTCCCTCAAATTTGTGATGAGCAACCTATGACTATGACAATGCCCTAAGAAAATATTGAAGGATTCTAATAGCGTTGCAATGTACTCAACAAATGCAAGCCTAGAGTATGCTAAAAATGTTATGACAACATGAAGTCAAAAGCCAAGAGATATTAGATGTAGTTGTCAAAATGAGGTAAAAATTGCCTTTTTATAGAAAAGCACATTTTGGACAGATGACCAGGATTGAAAGTTGAGAGATTCCTTAAGATCAAAGGCTGAAATTAAATGTGACAACCAACAATTGGGGTTAGGGTAACATTAGGGTAAAATTTGAAATGAAGGACTAAGATTTGATTTTAAAATCAAATCAATGGACAAGAAGATAATGGGCACAAAAAAAGAGGAAAGTGGGGAATTAAAATAGAAATTTAAAATTAATTCCCCCAAGAGGTTGAGTTGACCTTTTAAATTAAAAATTAATTTAATTCAAAAGTGGTGGGGTCATGTGACAGTAAATAATATTTTTTAAATTATTTACTTGGAAGAAAATTAGAAAGTCGACAATTTTAAATAAATGTCTTTATTTAAAATTAGAAAAAGCCAAAGTGGGTAATAATTAAATAAATTAAGGAATTTATTTAATTATAAGAAGACAGGTATATTTAATTATGGAGAGAGTTAAGAGATTAGTGACATATTTAAATAAATAATTATAATTTATTTATTGAAATAGTCAGGAGGAATAAAAGACATGAATTAATTAAATAATTAGACATTATTTAATTAATAGTTGAAATTGGACTATAGGACATAATTAAATATTTTAATTATGTTTAAGAAGAAATGTGGAGAAAATAAAGCTTGCAGGCGTAAGTCAATTTTATTTGTCTACAACTATTATTTTTGTTGTCAAGATTTTAATAAGTAAAAGAGTATCTTATATTTATTCACACGCACCTCGCCTAACCCCCCCCCCATCTCCCTCCCCCTCTCAATATAAGTGTGTGTTCATCACTTATAAGCACATTTTTTGGACCCCATGTTGTGTTCATGCATTGAACAATACCTTGAAGGACATTAAAAAGATAGATTGGGTGAAGGCAGTGGTGTTAGAGGCTAGAGATGTATAAGTGTTCATTTGTAACCATTACATTTCACTTCATTCAATAAATTTTTCAAGAAAGGAATTCCTCGAGCTCGTGGACACTAGATATGCCAACCACTTCATTTTGTTAGAGAGGATGTTTTACAATTAATGGTGGTCAATGTAGAGTGGGGTAGATGGCAAGAGACAAGCACATTGAAAGGAAAAAAAAAGTAAAACAAAAAATTCTTGATGATGATTGGTGGTCCACAATGAAGTAAGAAAATTGTTGATTTTATTATTAAAATTTTAAAATTTTAATTTAATAATTTATTAATATTTCTAACGTGTAAAGTATTTTTTTTTTCAGATTTTAATTTTTGTAACTTTTTTTCACTTGTAGATATGTTTGCTCCTTCATTGAGAGATTTATAAGACCTTTGATAGCATGGTTGGGAAGATCGAGCAAGCAATTCATAACAGAGACCCTTCTTTAGGATTTTATGAGGAGCATCTTAGGCCCATTGTGACGTGAGATGGAACACTATGAACACCCCGCTTCATATGGCAACTTATGCTCTCAATCCCAAATGGTATGCAACAAGACTTGGAGAGTGCCTCCATCCCATGATGAAGAGGTGAAAGAAAGCTTCATGAAAGCCCTTAAGAAAACATATACTAAAAAGGAATATGCTTTATTTGACACACAGTGGCTTGCATTTTCCAATCTTTGTGGTCCAACCTTCAACAAACCAAAGGCGAGGTTAGATAAAGTTACATTAAAACAACCCTATTAGATGGTGGACGTGATTTTATTTCACAAGTTGCTAGTTCCTCTACTGCAAAGAAGAATTGGTTCACATATAGCATCATCCAATCAATTAAGATGCACAACCTTACCTCTAGACAATCGGAGAAGTTGATGGTTGTACACATTGCTTTGCGGCTACAAGATCGGCATGCACCTGAATATCATTATACTCCAACCTTACATTGGTTCATTAATCCCAAAGATTCTATACAACTTGATGAGGACGAGACACGAGAGGGATTGGTTGCAGTTCCATTACTTGAGGCAGCCCCTTATACTAGTAGTGACTCAAACTCAAGCTCCTATTTTG
Organism: Sequoiadendron giganteum; assembly: GCA_007115665.2. Lineage (NCBI taxonomy): Eukaryota > Viridiplantae > Streptophyta > Pinopsida > Cupressales > Cupressaceae > Sequoiadendron > Sequoiadendron giganteum. The sequence goes on along the minus strand of CM021109.1, from coordinate 384,076,364 downwards.
ATACAAGCCTACCAATTGCATCTACTAATTAAGGACAATCATATATTTTCTATGTTTTGGTCATTTTATAGTTAAAACTTGGAGCATTTGTACACTTTCTTATAATTTTTATATAATATGTATGCACAATGATAATGAAAACATTTGAATTTTGTTAATTTGCTTGTCAATTCTCATGTGAAATTCCTAGTCTAATGTTGTGTATTAATATTCTACAATGTCTATGATGAATAATTTATCAATGTTATGATATGAATATTTAAAATTTATATATATTTTTAAAAAAAATTATTTTTTGATTGACATCCCCTAAACAATAACCCAAAAGTGCACCTATAACAAAAACGTGTCCCGCCATCCGTTGTTGTCCCTATCACTAAACTTCATGGAGCATAGCCACTTATCAATAAAGGTACTTAAGGTTGGAATGGATTTAGATTACTATTGGCTGTCATATTTCTCTCACAAAATTAGAATTCCATTCTTCATAAACTAATAGTTCTTTTATTCTGCCTTCTACAGATAGATTTCACACCACATTTTCACCTCTGCAAAGAATACAATTATCAACCTAATTTCTAATTCAAAGTTTCTAAATTCCAATTATTAGTTATGAAAGAGAAAACCTTTTCACCTCTACTGAGAATACAATTATCAACCTAATTTCTACTTCAGAGTTTCTAAATTCTTTCTTAGATACCAACCGTTGGTTATGGAAGAGAAAACCAATTACAAGAACACAACTTTTCTAATGTATGTTATTATTATAATAAACTAAAGTTTTAAACCATGCAGCTCTTGACACCATAACAAAACATTATAATTGCTACAGTAATCAAAACCATTTGATTTATAAAATAGTCTAAAAATAAAGTGGTTGCCTGTATAGAAATTGCATTCCTCTCATAAGTTTTCTACTTTATAGTAATTGCTCAGAAATACATAGGTCTTTAGAAAAAAGAAATATTTGTGCAGGTAAAAATCCATGAACAAATAAAATAGAAAATGATGCATCACATCTACACTGTATTATAATCCCAACCAAGCCAACCAAGGAGAGTATCACCCAGCGGCCCCCATACAAAAAATGTAGAGGAAACAAAGTATATTTTCCCCTAATGGACCTAGCGATCAGAAAATAATGTTCAACAATAATACACAACAGTAGCATGAAGAAGAAACATAATGCAACCAAAAAGATACGATTTCATAGTGAATAGAAGAAACACGCTATGTTTTTGACAAATGGAAGCCACCAAAAATGTTAATGTGTATTTAAAAGAAAAAACTAAAATAGGATGTGGTGGCACTTAAGCATTACCACCTTCAAGAACATCTTCTCCTGTCTCAAGATTGTGATAATCACTACTGCACAATCTGCTACTATTTGCATGTATAGGAGTTATGCAACTACAACTTGGCATAAAAATTGGCATTGGAAAGATGAATTTTGGTCAAGCTGTTGTCTCTACAGTAAATAGAGACTGCTACAACTACGCAAGTAAAGAGTTAGATTTGGTTTCTGAGAAAAATAACCATAAAGAAATATTGCAACAATTTTTGAAAGATGGCTTTCCAAGATATGAGAGTGGACGGAGAATAGAATTGAGAGATGATGCAGATGGTAGGGATCACTTAACAAAGGCACTTGAAAGTGAAGCAAATAATTCCATTTTCTTATTTATTGATAATTCCTTGCACATAAAGGACTTGGAGAGAATTCTACTAGAAGACTTGTGAGGTCTTCCCCAACTTAGTAGAATACTTATTGCAACCCCAAACATTGGTGTCCAATTTTTGCTTAAACAACGTGGCCTTCAATGCAAGATCTATCTTGTCAAACCTCTCTCCCACAACCATGCGCTGACAATTCTATGCAATGAATTTACAATTCTGACAATGCGGTAAAGTGACTCTATAATTCCTGACAGTAGCAGAGATTGTGTAAATGAGATTGTTAAGGTCTGTGAAGGGATTCCACTTGTTTTGAAAACTCTTGGTAATTTTTTGTGCAATAAATTTTTTTTAAGTAGACTATTGTGTAAAGATACTTAGAGCTTTACAAATAGGAGGGGGATCTAAAGAAGAGATGCTCGACAACTATTTGGTGGATTTGGTAAAGAGCAAGTTGGTGAATCTTACCCAAGAAACAGATTTAGACATCTGCTACTATTTGCATGTATAGGAGATATGAAACTTCCCCAAATGGTAGGCCTTTGACTGGCATGTCCTGATAAATTACATATGCACCAAAGATGTGAAATAAAGTAGTATTACTAGAAGATGAATCCCTTTAACTATACCTCTTATATAAATCATGTGAATAACACAAAAGTAACTCCCTTTACATTTATAAGACATTGGCTCTCACATTATATGGAATGGGCTATTATTCCAAGTTACATTAGTGGGAAGAAATCCTACGAGCATAATCCTTTGAATATGATTCAAGTGTGATCTCGGTAAGCATGCGTGAAAGGTTCTGAAACTAGAATATGCAAATAGGTAAGGACGTCTATCACGTTAAAAAAGGAAAAGATATATGTTCTAATGGTTTAAGAATTGTGGAGTGTGATTTCCCTCCTCAAGCGAACAAGGGAAAATAAGTAAAAAATAATATTTTATTATTTTTGGTTTTTGGCGGTTAAGGGGGAGGAGAAAAAAATAATTTTGAATTTTGTGTCAAAAAAAAAAAAATTATATTTAATTGGTCTTGGGCGGCCCTTTGGAGAAATAAGGAGGGAAGAAAATAAAAAGGAAATAAAATAAAAGTTGATTGCAAGTTGGTGCCCAAATTTGAAGTATTAAAATAAAATAAAAGCAATTTAAAAAATATTAAGTTGGCACCCAAAGCTAGGTTGGCCAAGTTAGGGGGGAGGTTTGGTATAAATACAAGGATTTTTGGAGGCATTTGGACCATCACCAAATTATCTCTGCTCTTTTGATTTGCACTTTGGTGAATATTCTAAGAACGAAAACCCTTAAGAATATAGGAGTTGTACAAAAACCTAGCTCTTCAATGAAGGACTTCATGACGGAGGTTCACATGTGCTTCAATGGAGATTTCTGATAGTTTTAGATTTCCCCATCAACATAGGCAACTAGTTTGGAGGGGGAAATTTGGGCAAGTTGGAAGGTATTCTTCAAATTTTCAAGGGTTGCAAACCCTATAATCAGACCAACAAGTCAGCACACCCTTATGGTAGGTTTTCCAGTAATTTTTCATCATATACTTGCATTTTATTTGCATTGGTGTGAGTTGGAGCAATTTCACCCAACTAGGGTCAAGGTAGGAGATCATTTTCATTGCACAATCTGGGGTTTCTTCATATCAGCAAGATTTTGTATGTTGTTGGGTATGTTTGGAGCCCATTTCATTGTGACCTTGCATAAATAAGTAGGTTTGATTTGTAACAGTGAGCTAAACTTTGAATATTAGAATTTTCAAATGTGTTGGTGGATGTGTTGGTGATCTATTGCACTGGTTTCATACTTGTTCATGATTTAAAAAATATTCTATGAGTTTGATGTTATTGGGATGATTGAATGTTGTTGTTAATGCATGAATAAACTCATAATTTTTTATCAGCAAACTAGGGTTTGAGCAGAAGTTTAAAATCATAAAACTAGGGCATAATTTTATGTTGCAAAATTAAAAAAAAATGCATATATATTGGTTGGGATATATTTAGTGGTATCAAAGCTTGGATTCTGCCAACCTAGAGGGTTAGTTTGCATGCATCCATTTGGTTCTCGCAGGTATAACTTCGAAGAAGACCAGGACAACAAGATAGTCCAAAGGAGGAGGCTCTAAGTGTTGACACAAATCAACTTGATATGGATATGGAAAGGAGAGGTGGAAGTCCACCAAGGGATGATAGGATTGTTGTCAACATTTTGAGGGAGACATCAGCCAGTCAAAGAGATATGACAATAGGGCAACAACAAACAAATAATGCATTAGCTCAAGTGATGGCCTCCCATCAACAGATGATGTAGTTTATGACTCAAGCGATGGGAAATATAAGAGTTAATGCAGTCCCTACCGATGAAGGAAGTATAATAGGTACACCTTGTGCTAGAAGAACATGCACAACTACCTCGGATCAATCTTTGCAGCCCTCCTTCCTTCCAAGGTAGGAATAATTAGCTGGAGATGAAGAACCACCAATTGCAGATGAGTTGGCTATCCTACATGATGAGTATAGGGCACTTTCTGATGATGTCAAGATGGATCTAAACTTCAATCTATTCATGAATCAAAAGAAGGATAGAAGAAGAGAAAGGATGGGACAAAGACCTAGAGAACAAGCAAGGTAGCCTACAGAGTTCAAGGATGTGTTAAACAAAGTTCCTCTTCCCAATTTTGATGGCAACAATAAGACAAATGCTAGAGCATGGGTTCATAAGCTTGATACCTTCCTCACACTCAAGCCAATCAGCGAGGTTAAGGCCATATAGTTTTCTACTATACATTTGAAGGTTTGGAAAAAAAAAAAGTGTTTTTATAAGAAATTTTGCCACTTTTTACGTTGTCGAGTATTCGTCAAGTATCTGCTGAGTATTTGTCAAGTCAAAAAAAATCGGCTTGTTGAGTAATCTCCAATTCCAAGTATTTAAGCTATGATAAATATGATGCAAAGCAGATTGACTATATAATGTGTACAAAAGTGAAAACAGAATTAAGGGGAGATAACAAACACATATAATTTTACATACTCAACTCCACTGTAGAATACATGTAGCAATGCACTCCTAAATTCTATCACTATACCTTTTAAAATACATTCCAGAATATGATTCTGCAGTTAACGCAGTACCATCCCATGTGACCCAACTCACAAATTTTTGTATCATTTCATGGCTAGGAAAAAGAAAAAAATGAATTTAATGGTTTTCCAGTTTCCTTAGCCTCCTTAGACATTGAATTTCCCTAGCTTTCAAAATGCTTTTGGCAATCAGGACCTTAAATCTGCTAAATTATGCCATATTCATTTTTAAGAGAATAGAAGACAAATAATCTAATATACCCTATACATGCACCTGTAGTTTAAATACAAGCTCATACACATAAATACAGGCCTGAAATGCACAAATAGGCACACTCCCATGTTGGAATTTATTATTTTTCCTAAGCCTCCTACTCATCCATCAAAACCCCCAGTTGTTCACCTACCCGTCAGGAATCCTTTCTATTTTGGGGATCATCCCTGTAGCTCTTGACAACTCCAGAATTAAATATGGTAGCTTATTTTGAATTTGCAATTTATGGTTTTGAGAGGGAATGTTTTGTTTGGACAAAAAGGAATGAAGGTAGCAAGTTTTGTCAGTTAGAAGAAGAAGTTTGTTGCAGCAGCAGTCTGTGTGAAGAACATTCTATGTGAGATCCCAGAAGCTCCTGAATAGCAGCAGTTGCATTTGTTTGTAAGTGAGCAGTGATTGCTCTAGGTCAAGCTCTACGTAGCTCCTGACAGTGAGCTCCCAGGAGCTCCTGAAGTTTGTCAGTCTGGTTGTGCAACTCCTGAAAGATCCCAGCAAGTTTATAATCTATAGCTTAATTTTAGTTTTCTGAGTTTTTTAAGTATTATATTTTTTGTATTGTCATTTCCATTTATTGAATACAAAAAGAATGTTGCATGTCTCCTTGTGCTTTCACATTTTGAATTTGTGTATTCCCAAGTGATTGGGAAATAGAACATAAGTTCTATGTTTGCATTTAGATTTTTTGACATGGTATCAGAGCTATAGGCCCCATTTCCTCGTGAGTTAGGGCATTTGTTTTTTTGGGGTATTGAGTTTCTATAGGAGACATGGCTGGAGATGAAGGGAAGAGTTGGCAACAACCACCATCCCTTAATGGACGGAACTATGATGTATAGGCAAAGAAGATGAAGACCATTATGGTGGTCAATGATTTATGGGATTTTTTGATAAATGGGTATGTGGATGTTATTGACCCAGCTCAGTATGCAACTCTCACAAACAACCAGAAGACCTAGTTAAAGGAGCAAAGGAAGAAGGATGCTAATTCATTGAGTTTGATAGAAGTAGCCTTGACAAAGGCCATTTTTCCTAGAATAGCAGTAGTTGAGTATGCAAAGGAAGCTTGGAAAATCCTCCAAATTGGTTATAAAAGGACTGATAAAGTCAGATCGGTGAAGCTCTAGATACCTCGAAGAAATTTCAAGACCATTGAAATGAAGGACAGTGAGTCTATTTTAGATTTTCACACAAGGTTCTCGAGTTTATTAAACCTGTTGAGAATGAATGGAGAAATGATGGAGGAGCAAAAGATTGTGGAAAAAATCCTCAGATATCTACCCACGAGGCATGATGCAATCATCATTGCTATTGAAGAGCCAAAGGACCTCTCAACTTTGACAATATATGAGTTAATGGTTTCTCTTCAAACCCATGAGCAATGCCTAAATAGGTCTGCTACTTCTTCCCAAGAGAAATATTTTAAAGCTCATTAAAATGAAAGAGGAAGGGGAGAGGTAGAAATGGCTCTCAGAGAGCTTGTGGCAGATCCGGACAAAGAAATGCTAGAGGAGAAAGCTCAGGGTGAGCAAGCAACCAAGAGGGAGCGAGAAATTCTTAGACCAGCTCTTGAAGAGGCATGAATAATAATAGTTCAAATCAGAGAAATGAAAAGAGCAACGTTGAGTGCTACTATTGTCATAAATTTTGTCATTATGCTAGTGAGTGCTGGAAAAAGCACAATAATCAGTCAAGAAAAAATGCAAATGTGGTTGATTCGAATGTGGTTGAAGGCAATCAGTCCACAGCCTTCATCATGTGCAATATTGGTGAAGAAGGCAACCCCAAAGTCTGGTATTTGGACAACATTTGTAGCAACCACATGATTGGTAATGAATGCTTATTTTCTTTCATTGATAAGAATGTAAAGTCTGAGATAAGAATGTAAAGTTTGAGATAAGAATGGGGAACAATGGAGTAGTTCCAATCAAGGGAAAAGGATCTATCATGATCCACACCAAGCAAGGTGAAAAGAAGGAGGTCCAAAATGTATTTTTTCCCCTTGGGTTAAAACATAACCTCATGAGTGTTGGACAACTTATCCAAAATGGATACAAAGTGTTGATGGAGAAAGGTCAATGCATCATTTATGACAATAATGAGAGGACAAAAGTGTTTGCAGCAGTTCAAATGACAAAGAACCGGATTTTAATGTTGAATATTGAGATGTGTTTCTCATCTCAGTCCATTGTTGCACCTCTCATGAATGGAAAATGTACAACAGTACATTCAATAGCCCTCAAGAGCACCATTCAAGACCCCTCCAAGCTATGGAATCTCAGGTATGGACACAGCCTTTTTTGGTTTGAGTCTTTTGTCTAAGAACAATATGGTTGATGGTTTGCCAAGAATCATAGAACCTAATGTTAGGTGTGAGGCTTGAATTTTGGGCAAGCAACATAGGCAACCCTTTCAATCGGGCAACTCTACAAGGGTAACAATACCATTTGAGGTGGTGCACATTGATTTGGTAGGCCCTATGTAAATCACATCTATTGGTAAAAGCCATTTTTTTATGACCTTCATTGACGATTTCAGCTATAAGATATGGGTCTATTTTTTGCAACATAAGTATGAAGCATTTGATAAGTTTTTGTTGTTTAAGGCCCAAGCTGAAAAGGAGAGTGGAAATATCATCAAGGTCCTAAGGCCAGATTGACGAGGAGAGTGTACCTCCAATTGATTTGTAATTTTTTGTAGGAAAAATGGCATTAAGAAGGAGCATGATGAAATAAAAGGGACTCCCAACTGAATATTGTGGAGAGGCTATAGAAACAACTTTTTATTTGATAAATAGAAGTCTAACTAAGGCAGTCTATGACAAAATACCATAAGGGGTATGGAAAAAACATAAGTGGATGATTGATTAATTGAGAGTGTTTGGGTGCGGCATACACACTTGTGTCAAAAGAGAACAGGAATTAATTGGATGACAAGGGTGAGAAGTGCATTTTCATGGGTTACAGTGAAGAGTCCAAAGCTTACAGGTTGTATAACCCAGTCACCAAAAAAATCATCATTAGTAGAGACGTGGAGTTCTTAGAGGATGAGTCATGAGATGGACTGACAACTCCTAACAACTCTCGACAGCTCCTGATAGTTCAGGAAGATGAAGAAGATCAACAAGATCCTACAACAACAAAAATAATTGGCTCCCGACAGATCCTAAGAGCTCTTCAAGCAAATAGGTAGTTAAATAGATTGTCACAGAACTCAGTTAGAGAGAGCTCCTGAAATCTCCTGAGATCTCTTGAATTTGGAAGACAGTCACAATTAGCCAGAGAATCGACCGTAGAGAGCTCTCGACAGCTCTTGAAAGCTCCTAAAGTGAGCAGACAGAAAGGAAAGAAGCCAAAAGATTAGCTCCTAAGAGCTCTCGAGAGCTCCTGAACTTTCCTGTTTAGCAGAGCAATAACAGTAGTGAAAGTTCAGACCCCACTCTTGCCTCCCTAATGCCAAATAAGAACAAGAGTCTAAGGGAGATCTATCAAGATGAAAGGTATGATGAAGATTTTGATGAGAACATGAATTTTGCATTGTTTTCTCATAGTGGTCTGACTTATTTTGAGGATGTTGTGAAAGAGGAGAAATGGTGTGAGACCATGGATGAGGAGATAGATGCAATAGAGAGGAACAACACATGGGAGTTAACTGATTTTCCTCCCAACAAGAAAGTTATTGGGGTGATATAGGTCTACAAGACCAAGTGCAATTTTGGAGGCAACATAAAGAGGCATAAGGCACGTTTGCTAGTCAAGGGGTACAAACAACAGTTTGGGAGAGATTATGACGAGATGTATGCCCCTATTGCAAGGATGGAGACCATGCGGGTAGTCATAGCAATTGCAACCCAACACAAATGGACATGAAGTCTTCCTTCCTTAATGGAGTGTTGAAAGAGGAAGTTTATGTAGAGCAATCACTTGGATATGAAGTATCGGGTGAAGAAAATAAGGTGTATAAGCTCTTGAAAGTTCTTTATGGGCTAAAACAAGCTCCACATGCATGGTACAATTTGGATTGAATCATATTTGATGAGAAATGGCTTTAGCAAAAGTGATGGTGAGCCCACTCTTTACATCAAGGCAGCAAATGGTAATATTTTGATTATTGTCTTGTATGTTGATGATTTAGTTTTTACTAGGGATGATGATTTCTCACTTATGATTTTAAAGAGGTCATGAAAAGAGAGTTTGAAATGACATATTTAGGTCTCTCAAGATATTTTATAGGCATAAAAGTTTAAAAAATGCATGATGATATATTTATCTCTTAAGAAAAATATGCAAATGAGATCTTGAAGAGATTTAGGATGCTTGAAAGCAAGCTTGCACCAACACCAACAGTCGTAGGTCTAAATTTGAGCAAGGAAGATTGAAAAATCAATGTGGACCCAACCATGTTTAAAAGTTTGGTTGGAAGCTTGATGTACTTGACTACAACTAGTCCTGGTATAATGCATGGAGTGAGTCTTATTTCCAAATTTATGGAGACTCCAAGAGACACCCATTAGCAGGTGGGTACAAGGATCCTGAGGTACATGAATGGCACCAAAGGATATGGAATTTTGTACACAACAACAAATGAGTTTGGGTTGGTTGGATACACGGTCAATGACTGAGCAAGAAGTTTGGATGATAGGAAGAGCACATCGGGCTATGTGTTTCATTTGGGTTCAGGAGCTATCTCATGGGCTTCCAAGAAACAACCTATAGTTTCCCTATCAACAGTCGAGGCTGAGTATATAGCAAAAAATGTAGCAGCATGTCAAGCTATTTGCCAGAGAAAAATCTTGACAGATTTGAGAGAAGAACAAGAAGATGGAGCAACAATCTTTTGTGACAATGTTTTATCAATAACTTTGATGAAAAATCTTGTGTTTCATGGAAGAAGAAAGCACATTAAAATTAGGTATCATTTTATTCAAGAGTTAGTTGAAAATGGTGAGGTTAAAATGGAATTTTGTGGGTCTGAGTAGTAGCTAGTAGACATATTCACCAATTCTTTGAGCAAAGATAGTTTTGAGCGCCTAAGGAACAGATTGGGCATTGTTGATTTGGATCAGGATTGATCTTATTTTGTCGGCTCAAGACAAAGGGAGTGTTGGAATTTATTATTTTTCTTGAGCCTCTTGCTCATCCGTTAGAACCCCCAGTTGTTCACCTACCCGCCAGGAGTCCTTTCTATTTTGGGGATCATCCCTGCAGCTCCAGAATTAAATGTGTTAGCATATTTTGAATTTGCAATTTATGGTGGTAGGTAATTTTGAATTTTGAGAGGGAATGTTTTGTTTGGACAAAAATTAATGAAGGAAACAAGTTTTTTCAGTTAGAAGAAGTTTATTGCAGCAACAGTTTATGTGAAGAACATTCTGTGTGAGCTCCCAGAAGCTCCTGACTAGCAGCAACTGTATTTGTTTGTAAGTGAGCAGTGATTGCTCCAAGTCGAGCTCTGTGTAGCTCCTGATAGTGAGCTCCCAAGAGCTCCTTAAGCTTGTCAGTCTAGTTGAGTGGCTCTTGAAAGCTCCCAACAAGTTTGTAATCCATAGCTTAAGTTTAGTTTTTTGAGGATTTTAAGTATTATGCTTTATGTGTTGTCATTTCCAGTTATTGAATACAAAAAGAATGTTGCATGTCTCCTTGTGCTTCCGCATTTTGAATTTGTGTATTCCCAGCTCATTGGGAAATAAAACAACAATTATGTGTTTGCATTTAGATTTTCTGACATCCCAGTGGTTATTGATGTGATTTGATGATACAAATCTTCTCATATGACCAATTCACACCACAACATTTAAATTTATGGACATACATATATGTTCATTTCAAGTTTGTTATAAAACATTAACTGCAAGGTTTGGTTGCTAGCAAAATCCATGAATCATAGCAATAATAATAGTTGGCTTGCATTCTCCCTCTCAGTCCACTTAGTAGTAGAGGTTGGGGGTCATGAGGATCCTCCTCATAAGTACCCCGCACAGTCAGCTTCTAGTAGCTTATGTAATTTGCAGGCTTTTTCTCAGATGCCTCGTTCAACTATCACTTATCATAGCTATGGAAAAAGTGGAGGGGGGCCATCTTGCACTACCATGCCCTTGATTCTCTCTATATTATGGTGGCCCTCAGCAAGCCCCAAATAGAAGGTAAGGAAAGCATAGCTAGGATAAATAGTTTTCATCTAAGCTACTTGCTAATAACAGTTATAGATGAAAGCTTGAAGTTGGTTTATTTGGAACTATCCATTACTAAAACATATAGGTTTTTTTTTTTGTCATTTGGTAATGTAGATTGGAACGATTTGAAGCCACCTCGATTGCAAGTAGGAAGCCTTCAATCAAAAAAATATGATAGATAGAAGGCTCTCAAGAGTAAAATTTATGCCTCAAAATACTTGATGATATTTTCTACTTGTGTTTGTGACAAACTAGATGTTGGAAAGAGAATGAAACACAACAAAAACTTATCTAGCCATGTACAGATTCTAAAAAGTAAAACTTGTTGAACCATGGCAAGTGATTTACTTCAAAGTTCTGCATAAATTGTTTCGTGGTCTCAGCCATGCGAATGAGAAAAAAGAGTAGAGTTTGCAGGAAAATTTTATGAAACCCTACCACAACAGATTTTTTCTTAAATGAGATGAACCAAAACCAATTTCTCTACACCTGATGCTTTAATCTATTCACAGTAAATGAAAATTCTATATGAAAGTATCGATGTTTTAGGGCTACTCTATTCTTGAACTCGAGACAAGATTTTTGCGGGCTTTTAAACGAAAAATATTGGTTGTGAGTTAAATTTTGTTTTCAAGTGTAGGGAGAGGAATGTTTTAACTACATGAAACTTGTTTTTCCCAACGTGAGACAATTTTCTAGACAACCAATGCCTTCATTTAATAGATACCAATAGAATTCTAACAAAAAAATGATCAAGTCATATACAAATTCCAAAAAAATAAAAATCACTGAAACCAGAGCAAGCGACTTACATAAGGATTTTGTACACATTGTGTCATGCTGTCAACGATGTTGATGAGAAAAATTGGGCACAGTCTGGAGGATAAATTTATGAAACCATAACACAACAAAAAAAAATTAAAAAATGAGGCAAACCAAAACAAATCTTCGTGCTACTTTTCAATCTATTCATAGTAAACGAAAAGGGATCTCAAAATATTTGGGGTTTTAGGCTGCCGTCTCATGAGGGGGCTTCCTAAAAATTGAGATTTTTAAGGATTATTTTAAAATGAATGGCTCTATAAATTTTGTAGTATAGTTTAAGTTTTTAGATTTATGGAAGATGGTAGTCTTATAAATTTTGTTATTTTACATATTCAATTAAATTGAGTGAGTAAATATAAAATAATAATAAATTTAATTGATGGGAATATAAAATTCCATATGATTGACTAGCATCAAAAAAAAAAATTCTAAGTTGGTGGGGCAATTCTAGCTCCACTCCAATTGCACCCACTTAAATTTTTGAACTAAAGAGTAGGGATTGCTATTGTTGAGAAAAAAAATGTGTTTAACCCTACAACATTTTATTGTTTTGCTTCATGGGACTCCCTCCTCCTTCAAAATAGATCTTGAAGCTCCACCATGGGACCTTACCCTTAGGGCTACTTAGATTCATGACATGACTAAAATCCCAACTGAAATCCTATTTGATTTCAAGATCTAATGGCGAGTCAAAATTTATTTTCAAGCATGAGAATTAATAAATTTTCAATTGGCAATGTTCACACAATATAGCCTATTTCCTAATAAATTCAAGGTCCAAATCTATCAAATGAATGTATTGTGGGATTATGGGGTTGGGAAACATGGGAAAACCTTGCAAGTTGCATGAGAGAGATAAACATTTGTAGGTACAGGTTGTTCACGATCCATAGGTAGGAGTACATAATACAATAAGTAGAGGGTTAGAGGAGTCTACTAATGTAATATTTGTTAGATTTTGTGGTTGTATTGCTGATATGTGGTTGTCATTGATGTCAACACTATTAGCATTAATGTCTTTAAGATTGCATATGTCGAGGATATTGAGAAAATTGTAATAAAATATGTTATAGGTTGTCTGTGAAGCATTGAAGACCAATATGGTAGAAAGTTTAGTATGTTGATAGCTAGATGTTGTGGATTAAAGGGTTTGTTCTCAAGCCTATCTAGTTTCTACTCCAAAAATTTTAGAGGTGTGCATGAAGATTTGAGCAAGTTATAAGTTTTTGTGTTCTAACAACCATTCTATTACCGCAAATGGTGTTCATGGAAGAAGATAATGTGATTCTGGTAATATGAGTTGTTGTGCATGTTCCTATGGTGTTCATGGAAATTTCTAGATCATACTCTATCTGTATTGCATGTCTGGATTGATCGTTGTGCTCGTGATCCGAGATTTTCTCTTGTGTGTTCATTTTTTTCATGTTCATGGCCGACAAGGTGTTTGAAGCGTGTTGTGGATCTTTGAGGAAGAATCTTTGAAAGTGTTTTGTGTTCGAGGACATTTTTTAGGTCTCTACTATGTTGTAGCCAACCTTGGTTGATGCGCATTAATAATCTTTATTGTTTTGGGCTGACAGTTTACATTCATTCTATTATTATGTTGAAGCCGACATAAAGCAATGTAATTTCTTGTTGCAGATATATATAAGCGATTGTTAATCTAATTTTAGACAAGTATGATGTGAAGTGTGAGAGTGCTATGTGCGCATTAGGTTCTGATCATTCAAAGGCAGAGCAAAGTGTGAAGAAGAGTGAAAGAAATTGAAGAAGTGTTCATGTGCTTAACCGAAACCGTACTCAGGCATTAGTAGATGCTACTTTCTTAGTTCAAATTCTTCAAATGGATTTAATCTAAATATTTTTTGTAAGACAATGAGTCTTCCTTTGAGTAGTGCACTCTAGGTAGTGTGCCTGAATGCATGTGCATTCCTCTTATATTCTTCTTATACTTTTAACAGGGTATAACTTGTAGATTAAAATCCACCGTGGTTTATCCCCTAATAGGGTTTCCATGCAAAAATCTTGGTGATATGTGTGTTTCTAATGTGTTGTCGATTCATGCTTTCACTATTATTAATCAGATCAGAGATTAAAGGTTAATAAGTTTAATAAGTTTGGAATTCTATGACAAATGATTCACCCCCCCCTCTCAGTTGTTTTCCCTTGTGTTACCAACAATTGGTATCAGACCAGGTTCCTTGGAAGAAGTTTAACAACTTGAGGTGATCCGGGATGGCGACATACAAGAAGGATAGTCCAAGATTTGATGGAACAAATTATTCTCTGTGGAAGACACGAATGGAGTTTCATCTGAGATACATTGGTGAAACCTACTGGAAAATTACATGCAATAGGTATGTTATTCCTCTAAATGGTCCTACTACTACTGCTAAGATTAGGGATGTTGAATATAACATCAGGGCTAAGGAAGCATCATTGAGTTCTTTGACTGATTCTAAGATGACAAATGTTATGGATCTGAGAACTTCTTATGAGATCTGGAAAAAGTTGGAAACTTTGTATGAAGGTGATGCTAATGTGAAGATGGCTAAGTTGCAGTGTCTGAAAGGAAAATATGAACTACTAAAGATGGGTAATGATGAGAATATTGCTACTTTCATGCGAAGAGTGAATGAACTTGTGTGTGGTATTAGATGTGTTGGTGGATAGGTGGATGAATCAGGGATTGTTGCTAAAGTGCTTAGATCCTTGACTAATGCATACAAAATCAAATTTGTAGCCATTGAGGAGCTTTGAACTCTGACAAATATAACCAGAGATATTTTGGTTGGTAAACTTACTTCTTTTGAGTTGAGTTAATTTGGTGATGCCCTTCCTAAGACATGATCTACATTTAAAGCTACTAATTCCAGGAGAGACAAGCAGAGATATGATCTGGGTGAAAGTTCTTCTAGAAATGTATTCAAATATGAGGAAGAAATGAGACAGATTGAAGAAGAAAGAGAATCGAATGAGCTTGAAGCACTTATTTTCAAAAGGGAAGCTAGAGGAGAAGGTAAGTATAAAGGAAAGTTTCCTTTTAAATGTTTTTCTTGCAACAAGATAGGTCATTTTGCATCAAGATGTCTGGAAAGAGTTCCTAAGCCAAGACCTTACAAGCCTAAATCTCAAAATAAGTGCTATGTTGTTGATGAAGGTGTGACAAATGATGAATCTAACAAAGGGAATGCAAGTGAAGATGAGTTTGTGTTTATTGCTATCAAGGAAAATAATTATGTGTCTACTGAATCTTCTAGTTGTACAAATGAGGCGAAAGCTCTTTCTGCTCGAGTTGAAGAAAAAGATGAATGGGTAATTGACAATGGGGTAAGTGCACCAAGATGGTTCCCAAAAAGGGGACTTAAGTGGCCTTTTTTTTTTAAATCAGGAAATAATAACCTTGGACATGAAATTGAGGATAGTTACACTCAAAATTTTGAGATGGAACAAAAACAAGGATCGAAGTACTCTGAGTCGACTTTCTAAACTATTAATTTATTTTTAAAATGGTTGAGATTAAGGGGTTCAAAAGAGTCATGTACACAAATTGGTGATGTTTTTATCAAAAAACCATAACATAACAACTCTTGTACAACCCTCGTACGGTGAAAAAAAAATTAGTATTTTTAAAATCACAATGATCAGAAGCTAGCTAACAGTATGTAGTTGATGCATGATGTTTTTGATAATTTTTTAATGAATATTTGATTTTTTACTAAATTTTGAAGTGGACACTTCCTGAAAAATAGAATTTTGGTCGGGCTACCACTACAAATTTTGGAAACTAACTGATTTTTTAAATAAATAAAAAATTGTAGAATGGAGTGTAGTTTCTAAAAATGTAATTTATTTGAAAATTCGATGAACGGTTAATTTATAATGAAAAAAAAAACCAAACACTACTTTTTAGAAAAAAAGAGACATACAAACAAAAGAAATTATGGATGAAAGGCTTAACATTGTCAGAAAGTGAAAAAAATTTACATCGTTTGATAGCTAAGAGAGAACCCAACATTACCCATGTGTTCAATTTTTTTGATATTGAACCACATGCAATCCTGACGGTGAGCACGAACTCGATTATGTGAAATATGGTAGATTTTGTAAAAACACATCTCTGGTCATTGGGAATGCCCTCCAAGCCTTTGGGTTGGTATTCCAAGGCAAATACCAATCCTAAGGCTCGGGGATTCCCAAAGCAAGATATAACCTGAGTGCGCTATAACGCACTTGTGTTATATCTTAGTTTTGACATTGTTTTTTGGTTCTGTGGGAAACATGTCAACTAAGACATAACGTGAGCGCGTTATAATGCGCTTGCGTTATGTCCTCCTTTATGTTAAATTCCAGTCTATTGAATGCATGTTGATATATTTTTATGTTTGTATGTACATATATGCTTGTATGTCATGTATGTATGCATGTATGCATGCTTGTATGTATGTATGTATGCCTATATGTATCAATGCATGTATATTGTATGTATTCCTATATGTATGTAAGATTGTATCTACACATGTATGTATGTATGCTTGTATGGATGTAGGATTGTATGTACATATGTATTATGCTTGTATGTATGTAAGTATGTAGGTATTTACATATGTCTTTAGAGGGAGGGAGAGGGGGTGGAAGTGAGAGTTTAAGAGAGAGGGAGTGGGAGAGAAGGGGTTGGAGTGAGAGGGACTTAGCTAGGTAGGGTGGGAGGGATAGAGGGAGGGAGAGAGAGAGAGAGCGGGGGGGGTGAGAGAGAGAGAATTGAGAGAGAGGGAGAGATAAAGAGAGGGGAGGTAGAGAGACAGAGAGAAAGAGAGAGTTATGTAGGTAGGGTGCCAAAGGGAGAGACTTGAGAGTGTGAGGAGGTGATAGGGAGAGACTTGAGAGATAGTTAGTGAGAGGGAGTGCGAGAGAGAGGGAGAGGGTGTGGGAGGGAGTGACCTGATAGAGGTAGAGAAAGAGGGGGGTGGAGTGAGAGGGACTTATCTAGGTGGGGTGGGAGGGATAGATAGAGAGAGGGGAGAGAGAAAAAGAGAGAGTTACCTAGGTAGGTTGCCAAAGGGAGAGACCTGAGAGAGAGAGGGGGTGGGAGGGAGAGACATTAGAGAGAGGGAGAGAGAGGGAGTGGGAGAGAGTAGGAGGGACATAGAGAGAGATGGATAGAGGAAGCGAGAGAGGGTGGTAGGGATTGATTGAATGAGAGGTATGTAGAAAGAGGGAGAGGGTAGATAGAGACAATTAGAGAGGGTAGGAGGGAGGGAGGGAGGGAGAGGTGAGATGTATAGATAGAGAGAAAGTGATAGGGGTTGAGGGTATATGGTTGAGGGATTAGAGTGAAGGACCTATAGGGTTGATGGTTTCTAGGGTATTAGGGTTTAAGGGTTGAGGGTTGAGGGAATAGGGTTGATGGTAGAGGGTATTGGGTTGAGGGTATAGGGTAGAAGGTTTAAGGGTTTAGGGTTGAAGGGTTTAGGGTTAATGGTTTATCTAGTTGAGGGTAAAGGTTTTAGGGTTTAGGTTTGAGGGTATATGGTTGAAGGATTAGGTTCAAGGTCCAATGTAAAGGGTAGAGGGTATAGGGGTTGAGGGTTTAGGGTTTAAGGATTGAGGGTTGATGGATTAAGGGTTGAGAATTGATGGTTGAGGGTTTAATGTATAGGGTAGAGGGTAGAGGGTAGAGAGTTTAAGGGTTTAGGGTTTAAGGGTTTAAGGTTGAGGATTGAGGGTTTAAGGTTGAGGGTGGAGGGTTGAGGGTATAGGGTATAGGGTTGAGGGATTAGGGTTGAGGGTCCAATGTATAGGATAGAGGGTATAGGGGTTGAGGGATTAAGGGTTGAGGGTTTAGGGATTAGGGTAGAATTTTTTCTTGGATTTAAGGGTGTAAGGATTGAGGGATTAGGGTTTAGGGTAGAGGGTAGAGGGTAGAGGGTTTAAGAGTTTAGGGTTTAAGGGTTGAGGGTTGAGGGTTGAGGGTTTAGGGTTGAGTGTTTATGGGTTTAAGGGTTGAGGGATTAAGGGTCAAGATGGTTGAGGGATTAGGGTAGAGAGTTTACTAAGTGGGTTTAAGGGTTTAAGGGTTGGGGGATTAGGGTAGAGGGTAGAGGGTAGAGGTTGAGGGTTGAGGGTTTAAGGGTTAGGGTTTAAGGTTTGAGGGTTAAGGGTTGAGGGATTAAGAGGTTATAGGGTAGAGGGTATAGGAGTTGAGGGAATAGGGTTTAAGGGTTGAGGGATTAAGAGGGTATAGAGGTTGAGGGATTAGGGTTTAAGGGTTGAGGTATTAAGAGGGAATAGGGTTTAAGGGTTGAGGGTTGAGGATTGAGGGTTGAGGGATTAAGAGGGTATAGGGGTTGAGGGATTAGGTTTAAGGGTTGAGGGTTGAGGGATTAAGAGGGTATAGGGGTTGAGGGATTAGAGGGTATAGAGGTTGAGGGATTAGGTGTTAAGGTTTGAGGGATTAGGGTTTAAGGGTTGAGGGATTAAGAGGGTATAGGGATTGAGGGAATAGGGTTTAAAAGGGTTTGGGTTAGGGGTTCAAGGTTGAGGGTTGAGGGATTAGGGTAGAGAGTTTACTTGGGTTTAAGGGTTTATAGGTTGAGGGGTTAAGGTTGAGGCTAGAGGGTTATAGGTGAGGGATTGAGGTGAGGTTTAGGGTTGAGGTTAAGGTGCTGAGGTTGAGGATTAGGGTTTAGGGTTTGAGGTGGGGTTGAGGGATTGAGTTTAAGGTTGAGGTTGAGGTCAGGTTGAGGATGGCAGATTTAGGTTCAGGTTAAAGGTTGAGGGTCAAGGGATGAGGTCAGGTTCAGGTTAAAGGGTCGAAGGGGAGGATATAGGGTTAGTGTGAGGTTCTGGGGTTGAGGATCAAGGTTGAAAGGGTCCGGGGTTCTAGGAGTTCGGGTTCAGGGAGTTCACAGGGGATTTAGAGGTTAAGGGGTCTGAGGTATAGAGGTTGAGGGGTCGAGGTTCAAGGGTTGAGGTTCAGGAGTTAAGGGTCAGAATTAGAGTTAGGGGTCGAGTTCAGGATTTAAAGGAGTTAAGGGTCAAAGTACTCGAGTTAAAGGATGGAGTTCAGGTTAGGATCAGAATTACCTCGAGGAGTTAGGGATTAAGAGTTCTAAAGGTTAGGGATTAAAGGGTCGAATCTCGAGGAGTTAAAGGGGATGGGTTCTGGGAGTTAAAGGGGATCTCGAGGAGTTAAAGGGATAAACTAAAGGTTAAGGGTCAGATAAGTCTCTAGGGTTAAAGGTCGTTTAAAGTTAAGGATCAGGTGGAGTTAAAGGATCAGGGATTCTGGATTAATCGTTTAAAGGTCAAATCCTCTCTGATTCTTGGGTCAGGACTAAAGTTAAAGTTCGAGTTAAAGGGATCCAAAGGAAATTAAGGTCGAGTTCTCGTTAAAGGGGTCCTAAGGAATCCAAAAGTCGGGATTGAGGTCAGGATTCAAGGGATTCAGGATTAAAGGGATTAAAGGATCGAAAGGAGTTAAGGGATTAGGGTTTTAGGGTTGAGGAATTGAGAGGATTAAGAGGATATAGGGGTTGAGGGATTATGGTTTAAGGGTTTAGGGTTGAGGGTTTAGGGTTGAGGGATTAAGAGGGTATAGGGGTTGAGGGATTAGGGTTTAAGGGTTGAGGGATTAGGGTTTAAGGGTTGAGGGATTAAGAGGGTATAGGGGTTGAGGGATTAGGTTTTAAGGGTTTAGGGATTAAGAGGGTATAGGGGTTGAGGTATTAGGGTTTAATGTTTGAGGGTTTAGGGTTTAAGAGGGTATATGGGTTGAGGGATTGGGGTTTAAGGGTTGAGGGTTTAAGGGTTGAGGGTTTAAGAGGGTATAGGGGTTGAGGGATTAGGGTTTAATGGTTGAGGGTTAGGGATTAAGAGGGTATAGGGGTTGAGGGATTAGGGCTTAAGGGTTTAGGGTTGAGGGTTGAGGGATTAAGAGGGTATAGGGGTTGAGGGATTAGAGTTGAGGGATTAATAGGGTATAGGGGTTGAGGGATTAGGTTTTAAGGGCTGAGGGTTGAGGGTTGAGGGTTGAGGGATTAAGAAGGTATAGGGGTTGAGGGATTAGGGTTTAAGGGTTGAGAGATTAAGAGGCTATAGGGGTTGAGGGATTAGGGTTTAAGGGTTGAGGTATGAGGGTTGAGGGATTAAGAGGGTATAGGGGTTGAGAGATTAGGGTTTAAGGGTTGAGGGTTGAGGGTTGAGGGATTAAGAGGGTATAGGGGTTGAGGGTTGAGGGATTAAGAGGGTATAGGGGTTGAGGGATTATGGTTTAAGGGTTGAGGTTTGAGGGGTTAAGAGGGTCTACCCTTAAACTCTTAACCCTCTATTTCTCTCCCACTCTACCTCCCTCTCACTCTCCCACTTTCTCCCACTCTCTCTTTCTCCCACTCTCCCCCTCTCTCCTTCCCTCTCATTCTCCATCTCTCCATCTCTCTCTCCCACTATCTATTTCTACCCCTCTCTCTCCCCCTCCCTCTACCTCTCTCTCCCTCTCCCTCTCTCTCTCCCTCTCTCCCACTCTCTCTCACTCTTATCTCTCTCCCCTCTATCCTTAACCCTAACCCTTTAAACCCTTAACTCTTAACCCTCTACCCTCTACCTCTCTCTCAGTATGTCTCTCCCTCCCTCTCTATCTCCATCTCTCCCACTATCTCATTCTCCCTCTCTCCCTCTCCCTTCCTCTCTCCCTCTCTCTCTTTCTCCCCCTCTCACACTCTCTTCCACTATCTCTCCCTCTCTCTCTCTCACTCTCTCTCTTTCTCCCACTCTCTTTCTTTCAACCATACACCATCTACCTTTAACCCTGACCCCTTAAACCCTAAAAAAATTATACCCTCAACTCTACCTCCCTCTCTACTATATATTTTTCCTCTCAGTCTCTCTCTCCCCCCCCCTCACACACACACACACTCACCTCTATCTCCTCTACTATAAGGGTACAGGGGAGAGATATACAATTAGGATAGAGGGTATAGACAAAGAGGGAGAAAATAAAACTATTTCAAAAAACCATATTTCATATAACGCGAGCATGTTTTGAAGAAGTAGAGATGTTACCGTTTTAGCAAGAAATAACGCGCTCGTGTTATAACTCAAGCGCGTTTTATCTTCCACTAAAAATGGTAAAAAAACTCAATAAACCTATGATTTTAAGCCCCACATTCTGCATATTCTCCTAGTTTTGCGTGTGCTCTGATAAAAAGTGGGTTTTTGATGATGTTGTGAAGTGTGCAAGCATGTTATTCACATTCCACCACCTTTTCCATGATCTCTCTACCACCTTTGCATGAAATAGAAGAGTTTCCATGTTGAAAGACATATTCCAGTTTGAATTCCATTGAAAACTGATATACAATTGAAGTTTGGAGGGGAACAAGCTTTTGAAAAAGTCAAATTTTTGTGAAGTTTGAAGAAAGAAGAAGCTAAGGCTACATAATTGGGTTGAACACCTCCATTTGAAACCCTAGTTTTTTATGTATGTGAAGTCTTTACACATTTTCTTTCACTCTATTATGGATTGCTTTCATTTTTTTTATTTTGCATATTCCATGTTGATCATTGTTTGTTTGTCATTATAACCTTAGGTTGTCAATGAACATTTTAAATTACAAAATTATATACACTTTCCAATTAACATTTTGAACCTGATGCAAAGCATCTACCAGGATCCACAAATCATCAAGGGTAATTCTAACCCTAACTTAAATTGAAGAAGATTCACCAACAAACTCAATCATCTTTTCATCAAAATCCTTCAATTTCACTTGATTTCATATTTCCACAAAACATTAGAACTTGGCTTCAACTCTTTTTCAGAATCAGAAATAGATTAACCATCATAAAATTTGTAACATAGCATAAACCTAATTAGAAACTCAGAACCATTCATTTCGTTCATTATTGACTAATTGAAGAACTCAATGCTGCAATTTACATGGCAAAATAACAACAAATCATGGAAGGTAACTAACAACCTTTATCCAGACATCTAAGACACTATAATCAACATGTTTTTGATTGAAATAAACCAAATACACATTCCAAATATCTCACCAAAATTCATCCTTTCAGCATGCTTCCCCTAGTAGTATTCTGAACCCGTGGTGCAGGGGCACCTACAACCATGTTTCAAAATCTACTTTGGTGACAGTTTGTCTTAAGGTCTTTGGGTGATTTCAAGAGTTTTTAGATGCTTTGTCATAGATTTTATTGAAAATAAGGTATAAATAGACCAATCTTTCATGTATTTAGGGATTTTGTGGGTCTCGTGATCAAATGTGCAAGTATGCACTCTTGCTTCAGAAAATTGTCAATTTTGCCATATAATATTTGAAGGAAAATTATTCAAATTGTAAATGGAAGTGCAAGACAAGAGTCTAGAAGTTGTATTAGGGATGAAATAAAGGTGTTTGAGTGGTCTTAGGTGTCTTGGACAACAAAGTTGCATAATGTTGCCTATTTAGCAAAAGCTGTCAATGTTAGCAATTTTTAAGACAAATGAAGGTCTGGTGTGAAATTGATATTATTCCATAAGGAATGTTCCTAATTTCATTTGTCTCCCTTTGAAGAAGTTTTCATTGAACTTTGTGCTTGGAATTCATAAAATTCTAGAAACCGAGTTCTTGGACAGTCAAGGGTTTGAGGGAAATTTAATGTCCTATATGGCATCCCACCTTATGTTTCACTTTGTGACTCAGTGGGGTGACCATGTAGGATGTACTTATGATTTTCTGAGGAGTAGAGAAGAATAAGTTTATATTTTCCTCATGAATGATGTTGGTTAAAGGGGAAATACCCTATTTTCTCATAGAAAACAATGGTGCAGACCTAAGAAAGAGGAGTGCAACATAGCCAGAGGGTAGATGAGGGTTCCTTAAGCTTGGGGGGACCTATACAGAGGTGTCTAGGTAGTTTTTTTTAATTGGGAAGTTGTGGAAGGTAGAGTTTCAGTAAGGAGGCCTAAAAATCCTTATTTCCTAGGTTCTAGAGAGGGTTTTGAAACTTGTTGATGGAATGAGTACTTGGGGTCCTCAAACCTTGATAATTGTTCGTTTTGAAACCTAAGACAAGACTTTTTTCAGTCATGGAGGCCTGGTGGTGGGTTCTTGAGGGGGTTCCTTTGTAAAATTGGCTAATTTGGGCCCTAAAACAATGAAATTTGTCATTTTGAGGAAAGTGTCTTAAAAGAGTAATATGTGGATTTTTTATGTGTCTCATACCGCTGAAATGGATATCTATATCAATGATTTATTTGAAAAGTTTTTTGGGAGGTAATCCCTAAAATTGGTTTGTGAAGCCTACAAGGCAATTTTGGGTCAAAAGTGGATTTTAGAAGAGTTTGTTTGATCTTCTTTTTGTAGGTGGTTGAATGTAAAGATGATGACATATTGAAGGTGTTGAAACTATTTTCCTGCATCAAATTTCAATTTGGATTCATAATGAAGAGTGTTAGGTTTTGAAGGTAGATATCTAAAAGCTAAATGCAGATTTTATCAAATAAACCAAGAAATAAAAACACACACAAAAAAAATAACACAGAGAATTTAACGCGGTTCACCTAATATGGGCTACATCCACCGAACCGTAGCCATCCAATGATTTCATTAACCAGTGCAAAAACCCTATTACAATATCGTGAATAATCGCGTGTTTCTTATCATACTATAACTCTATTACAAACCCCTTATGACCATCTTTTTAGAAGCTTTTAGATTAGGGTTATACAAAGTTGGGGTTTTCCCCTTTTCAGTGATTTTTCCCTTTTTCGGTAATGCCACGAAAAAGTAGGAGAAAAAAATTTCTCGGGGGCTGCCACATACCAACAATCTCCCACTTGGAGACTGAACCTGGATGACACCGCTGCACTTACAACTCCCACTGGAAATAAACACCTTGGACCCTACTGCTTTGTTATACTTTAATTCAACCTTGAAGGCCAACCGAAGCTGAAGAGGAGCTCAACTTCTCCCTTATCACTACCTTAGTAAACATATCCGCTAGATTTACATCTGTATGTATCTTTTCCAGCTTTACCTATCCATCCTCCAACACTAACTGAATGAAATGATACCTCAACTGTCTGTGTTTGGTTTTAGAGTGCAAGGCAAAATTCTTTGCAAGATGTATAGCACTCTGGCTGTCTGTGAACAAGTAATTTTCACCTTGTTGTTTTCCCAACTCTTCCATGAAAATTTGCATCCATATCATCTTCTTTGCTACCTCTGTTGCAGCCACATACTCTGCCTCTATGGTGGATAAAGCAACCACCTTTTGCAACCAAGAAATTCAACTTACTGTTGTCCCACCAATGGTAAATACATAACCTATGGTACTCCACTTGGTATCGATATCCCCTGCGAAATCTGAGTCAACATAGCCTTTTGAATCTGTATTAGAGCCCTCAAAACATAAATATTTATTCGATGTACCTCTCAAATACCTGAGAATCCATTTCACTGCATTCCAATGCTCAATTCCTAGATTACTCATATACCTTCTAACAAATCCTACATGTGCAATATCTGGTCTCGTGCATACCATGGCATACATTAAACTACCTACAACTGAAGCATATGGTACCTTGGACATTTTTTCTTCCTCCTCTTGTGTCTTTGGACACATTTCCTTAATCAATTTGACATGACTGGGCAAAGGTGTGCAGACAGCTTTTGCATTCTCCATATAAAATCTCTGCAACACCTTTTTAACATAATCAGCCTAAGATAAAAATAATTTTCTATTTTTCCTATCTCTTGTAATCTTCATACCAAGGATTTGTTTTACTGCCCCCAAATCCTTCATAGCAAATGAATTTTCTAAGTGTTGTTTTAACTCCTTTATGTGATCCATGTTAGACCCCGCTACAAGCATATCATCAACATATAAACATAAAATAATGTAGCTATCTTCACTTAACATCTTAAAATAAACACAATGGTCTGAATTACACCTGTTGTAGCCTTGCTCAGCCATAAAACTATCAAATTTAAGATACCATTGTCGAGGTGCTTGCTTCAAGCCATATAAACTTTTCTTCAATTTGCACACTAGTTTCTCCTTACCTTTAACCTCAAATCCTTGTGGTTGTTCCATATTTATTTCCTCTTCCAAATCACCATGGAGAAAGATAGTTTTAACATCAAACTGTTCTAAATGCAAATCTTCAACAGCCACAATACTTAACACAGTACGAATAGAGGTCATTTTAACAACTGGAGAAAATATTTCATCAAAATTAATACCCTATTTCTATGCAAATCCCTTTACAACTATTTTGGATTTAAATCTTTTTTGACCTCCATCCTCCTCTTTCATCCTATAAACCCATTTGTTTGCTAAAGCCTTTTTACCTGCAGGCAACTTGCATAATTCCCAAGTCTTATTTTTCAGCAAGGAGTCCATTTCTTCTTCCATTCCATGCTCCCACTGAACCTTGGTATCCACCTACATAGCTTCGTGATAACATTTTGGTTCACCAACATCAGTTAATAAAATAGAGTACAAAGAGGGAGAATCTTTCTGGAGGTCTACTTAACCTTGAAGATCGTCGAACATTCACTGGAGTTTGTGGTATTTGTTGTTGTTCTTGTTGCAGAGCATGAGGATCCACTGAAACTTCATTGTTTGGAGTATCATTCAACACTGCATAATCATTTTCTTTCTTCTCATGCTGCTGCAACTGATCTTTGTACAACACTTTCTCATTGAATATAACATCCCTGCTTCTCACAATTTTCTTATTTTCAAAATCCCAAAGCCTCTAACCAAATTCATCAATGCCATATCCAACAAATATACATTTCCTTGATTTTGCATCAAGCTTGGTTCTATTTTCATAATCTACATGTGCAAATGCTTCACAACCGAAGGTTTTCAGAAAAGAATAACTCACCTTCTTACCTGTCCATGCTTCCTCTAGAATACCACAACCCAAAGGATTAGATGGACCTCTATTAATTAAATAAACAACAGTGTTTACAGCCTTTGCCCACATGTTTAAAGGCAACCTGGCATGCAATCTCATAGTCCGTGGACACTCCATCATTGTTCTATTCATGCGCTCAGCCACTCCATTTTCCTGTGGAGTCCTTGGAACCGTTTTCTACCTACGAATACCATTAAAGGAACAATAATCTTCAAACTCTTTACTGCAATACTCACCACCATTATCAGATCTAAGACGTTTTAACTTTTTACCCATCTCATTCTCAACCAAGTTTCTCCATTTTTTAAAAGTTTCAAATACATCAGATTTTTGCCTAATTAAATAAATCCATACCTTCCTAGCTGCATCATCAATGAATGTGACATAATACTGAGAGCCACCAAGAGAAGATACCTGAGCTGGTCCCCATACATCCATATGCACAAACTCCAATTTCTCATCTTTCTTTTGTTTCCCATCCTTGAGAAAAGTAACTCTCTTTTGTTTGCCATACACACAACTTTCACAGAAATCCATATTAACACATTTTAGACATGGCAAAACATTATTTGAATGAAGTACTTTCATACCTTTTGCACTCATGTGCCCAAGTTTGTTATGCCATAGTGCTAATTCAGAATCCGCAGCAACTATCTGATTTTCTTCATGCTGAACTGCAGCAACTGTTCCTGAACATTGATTTTTATCTGCAATAGCTAAAATAGAAGGAACAGTATGACCTATACAAAGATATAAGGTGCCTACTTTCACACCTTTTTCTACCACTAAGGCACCTTTTGTAACCTTCCAATTTTTATCACTAAATGTAACAACACAACCTTCATCATCTAGTTGCCCTGCTGAAATTAAATTTATTTTTAGCTTTGGAACATGCCTTACCTCATGTAGTAGCCAATGATTCCCATTCTGCAACTTAATCTTGATTCTTCCCTTTCCAACAATCTAACAGGGTTCATTATCTCCCAAATAAACAAGCCCAAAACCCCATTGGACATAACCAAGAAAATAATTTCTATGGGGACTAGCATGAAATGAAGCCCCTGAATCTAACACCCAAGAATCATCAGCATTGTCAAGAGAAAGAATCAAAGCATCCTCATCAGATTTATTACTTACCACATTTTCCTCTTTGTTTCCTTCTTTTTCATTTCCTTTATTTTTTCGAGACCAACAATCTTTCTTTAAATGACTTGGCTTACCACAGTACCAGCAATCCCTCTTGTCTCTAGATTGAGACCTTCTGTAACTTGATTTTCCTCGTGACTTCCCATGGCTTCCAAAATTGTTTCTTCTCTCCTTTGTTCTACCCCTGCTTTCTACATTCAAAACACTTCCTGATGTGGATGTTCCACTTGAGCTTTTCCTACTAATTTTCTCACTCAAAATAACACCAACAACATCATCAAAATTCAATGTATTCGAACTAGAAATAGAATTGCTAACAACCATTACCATGCTATTCCAGCTTTCAGGAAAAGAACACAAAATCAAAAGAGCCCTAACTTCTTCATCAAAGTTTACTTTTACAGAAGTTAATTGACTAGTAACTATATTAAACTCATTTAAATGATCAGTAATTGACCCACCTTCTACCATTTTCATATTAAATAAATGCTTCATAAGAAATACCTTATTCAAAGCGGAAGGCTTTTCATATAATTTCACTAGGGTTTCCATCAACTCTTGAGTTGTTTTTGCTGTTGTAATATCTAATGCTACCAATTGTTCCAGGCATAAACGAATACTACCAAGTACCTTTCTATCCAAAATATCCCAGTCCTCATCTGACATTGTTGTGGGTTTCTTGGTTTTCCCTTCCAATGGCCGCAATAAATCTTTCTGATAGAGATAGTCCTCCATCTGCATCTTCCATGATAGAGATAGTCCTCCATCTGCATCTTCCATGACTGATAGTTCTACCCATTGAACTTTGTAACCTTCAACTTACCCTTGTCTTCCATTTCTCCCACTTAATCGTGAGACTCCCACTCAACCGTGAGACTTTCCTGCAGACAATAATCGAAAACAACCCGCTCTGATACCACTTGTTAGGGTTTGGAGGCAGATATCTAAAAGCTAAATGCAGATTTTATCAAATAAACCAGGAAATAAAAACACACACAAGAAAAATAACACAAAGAATTTAACGTGGTTCACCCAATATGGGTTACATCCACCAAACCACAGCCATCCAATGATTTCATTAACTAGTGCAAAAACCCTATTACAATATCGTGAATAATCATGTGTTTCTTATCATACTGTAACTCTATTACAAACCCCTTATGACCAAATTTTTAGAAGCTTCTAGATTAGGGTTATACAAATTTGGGGTTTTCCTCTTTTCGATGATTTTTCCCTTTTTCGGTAATGCCGTGAAAAAGTAGGAGAAAATTTTTTCTCGGGGGCTGCCACATACCAACAATCTCCCACTTGGAGACTGATCAGGCTCTTTAGAAGAGTTTGTTTGATCTTCTTTTTGTAGGTGGTTCAATTTCAAGATGATGACATCTTGAAGGTTTTGAAACTATTTTCCTACATCAAATTTCAATTTGGATTCATAATGAAGAGTCATGGTTGATAGGTAACCCTGTTGTCCTGTTGAGTCAATTGAAGGTTGATGTCTTGGTTGGAATATTTGAGAGAAGTTGTGTCAATTTGTATCTTGGGTTCCCACCACTCTGGATCAACCTAGTTACAGGAACACAACATACTCCCCCAATGTATCTAACTTTTTTTTTAACTTCTTAACTAACTTATCTCTTGACAACTTTGCCAAAAATGCAATTTTTTACAAATGTCAAGTCAAATCTCCCCCCTAAACACCTAGAATGACTCAAAATAACTAAGTAAATATTAAGAGTGGTTTCATAGACCTTATTTAACATAGATCAAGATATTAGACTCAAAAACAACAAGAACCTTGCTTTTACCCATCTGCACATGCACCAAAACCCTCCTTTTTACCCAAGAAACTAGTGGTTTATTGAAAAACACACATGCAACCCTCACACAATCTTATGAATACTTCAAATAGTTCTAAAATGGTCCACAAAAACTCAATTCAACAAGAAACAAAACTTCCCCAACGCAAAACACACTTTATCATATCAAAACCACTCGAAATCTCATGGAAAACTCAAAATTTCACTCTAGGGCTTCATGCCCAACACCCTTGTAGACCTCCCCTACACACAAACAACATTCCCTCGCCTATATATTGATGATCTTCTTTCAAATCTTCATAATATTTCTTTGCATTTATTTTTTCCTAAAGCCTAGAAAACAACTTCTTGAATTGACAATTTTCATTCAATGGTGCTCCCGCACCATGTATGCTTCCACAATTTGTATACATATATATAACATAAGTTGACAACTTGTATGCTTGTCCATGCTACAGATAAAATTATCCACCATGCCAAAGAAAAAGACAAAGAGGAAACTAACAGACTAAGAGAAGGAAACCTTCAAAGCAAAGGAGAGAGTTTGGATGGCAACATATTGTGAAAAGCAGTAATTGGGAATGATTGACAAAAACAAGCCAATTGAAGAGGAACCTCAACCATCAAAAAAAGAAAAGGAATTGGCAGCACAAAAGGCATGAATGTGAAATCATCATGGTAAGGAACATTCAGATACAGTAGTTAGAGACACACCCTCTACAAAAGTGAATATGAAGGGACAACATCTACCAGAAGGGACTATGGAGGGACACCATCTACCGCAAGTGAATATTGTTGGACACCATCCAACACATCTAAAGTTGAGAGTACATCATCACTCGGATTTGAAAAAGAAGGTATTCCATCATCCCCACGTGAACCTCAAGGTATGTCTTCTCCACCCTCAATCGAAGGTACGCAATCTAGCCCACCTCAATTAAATATTAATGAAATTCCTGATGTTGAGATGTATGTACCTAGGAGAACACCACCTATAATTTTGCGTAGAAAGTTAAAGTATTTGATTAATATTGATGAGAATATTTGGTAGCACATGGAAGGTAAGATTCCAGCACACACTTGTAGAAGATATGCTGATAAGATTTGGAAATTCTTTTTTGAAAGGCTAACTGAGACCGCAAGATGTCAACTATTTATTGAAATGATGTGGGGTGTAAAGTATAGGAACATCATGAAGACTCTTGGGTTGAGAACATCGAATTCATCGAGTGAAGACACTATTGTGAAGAATCTAATGGATGCTTATGAGAGTGTGGGTAAGACCTCACGCTCAAAGGATAGTAACGTCACCCAACATGTCATTACATTGACTTTGGTAAGCTTTCAAACAAAGAGAGCTTGTATCATTAGAACAATGAGTGAACAAATGGGAATTAGTAGAAAAACTTTATCAAGAGCCATTCAAAGGCAAAAAAGAATTGAGGGCACTGAATCAAATGAATTATGGGCATTCTCGGGGAGACTATCACGAAAATATAAATAAGTTGTTGAAGCCTTGAGAACAGTAATTGAAGAGTATTTGAATAATAACACAAGGCCATCTTTAAATAAAAGGGATGTGGTAAGAAGGATAATCGGTTATTGGAATCGTGAGCCACATCCAAAGCATTTTTTGGATATGACTCAAACCCAATTTTTTGAAAATTTGAAAATGATTATCCTCAAATTATTATTTGTCAAAGATTTTTTGAAATGCTTAAACCTTTTTATGTCAAGATAAATCACACACACTACTTGTTGTTGTAGACTACATATTGAATTCTCTAACCATTATGATTTTTATCGTTCTATATGTTTAGATTTGCATACTAACGATGTTTTGTAGGATTGTAGCATAGAAGCCCCACCAAAATCTTAAAGAGAGTTCTTATCAAAAAAATTATGTGAAATAGAGGATGGCCAGATATTCTACAGGACAACATACTTGGATGGTTCATGTGAGCATTTCGGTGGCTTTCAGCGTATGCCAATATGTCAACATATGGAAAGCATAGATGAGGTGGGACAGAAACTAGTAGAGTTCGGGAAGTATAAAACAGTGGCATATGCTACAAAAGATGGGTCTCAAGCAAAAAGGTGTGATTTGGTTATTGAGAAGATTCCAGTGTACCAATTTATGTCCATGTTTCATGACAATATACTATCTGAGTATGCAATGCATACCCATAGAGCCCGATGGTTGGACATGCAATTCAAGTTATGCAAGGACACCATTCTAGTTGGCAACATAGTATCAGTGGTTGAATTTGCAAAGAACTACACTCTACAACCACAATGTGAGGTGCAGTCACAGTATTACAACTCCACACAAGTTTCGATATTTGTGCACATAGCATTCATTCATCCATCTGATAGTACATATGACCAAAGGAAGGTATTGAGGGAGTACCACTTTTACATTAGTGATGATCGCACACATTCTCCAGAGTTCGTACAAGGTTGCTTCTATATTTTTGACAGTGGTTTGGCTCAGAGGGGCATAGCATACGACTGACATATAATATGGTCGGATAACTATGCAGCACAGTTCAAGAACTCATGCATGTTCTACTGGTTGTGTAGGATGCAACATATGTGGAAATTTTGTGAGGCCAGGCATGGAAAGGGGGAGCATGATGGTGTGGGAGCATGCGTGAAAAGAACATTAGCACGAGAAGAGTTAAAGTATATAGACAGTGCAAAGTTGACAGATGCAAAATCAATCATTGAGTGGTGTAATGCTTCGATGGGTCCAGGTAATGAAGGTACATCTTTAGTTCATAGATTTTTTTGGTTGATGGATGATACTAACATTGCACCATATGAGGATTGTTGTACACTAATAGGATCGAGTGAGGTACACTCTTTCCTTAGCTCAAATGCAAGTTCATGGAGTATCGATACACAAAAGATGACATGTTTTTGTTCTTCATGTACAATGCAAGCCTAGAATGATTGTGAGTCAGGGGAGTGGGTTGAAAAATGGTTGAAAAGTTATCTTAGCCCACTTCACATGTATCACCCTCCGATAGCATTGGAATTGACACAGATGGAATCATCGGTCGACTTTGACCACGTATCAGATCTAGTTCAACCAGGTGATATATCTACTTGCTTAGTTGTTGAAATTCCATACGTTATCTTACTTTCTAGTGTATTCGTAATGTTGACTAATTTCAAGAGATTTGTTGCACATATCAATGCAGGGCATGTTTATGCAATTATTGCAAATGAAGACAATGAAGAGGGAATGAACTATTGCTTGTGTTGTTGTGTTGAGGCAAAAAATAAATTGGAGGCCCTACTTATAGATGGAGAAAACATCGAATACCCTACAGGCTATGTTGTTGTGTTGAGGCAAAAAATAAATTGGAGGCCCTAGTTATAGATGGAGAAAACATCGAATACCCTACAGGATAAGTTGTGGTTACTGGAATGTGGCTTAGAAGGTACCCACATTCGAGTGTTAAACATTGGCTATTTCAGGACTTTGAAATGCATCGTAAGATTCTTCATTACTCGAACCTTGATGTGGCATCCAATGTTTGTTTGAACAAATATGGAGGTAGACCTTTGAACAAGACCTTGTGGAAGGTCTATGAGTCTGACCATGAGGCAATACTTGACACAATAAAGAGTAGAGAAAACCCGAATGGTTTGTTGGATTAATTTGTAAGTATATGCAGATTGGTTATTATTAATTTATACTTGTATGCACATTAATTTGTTTGATGCCAATGCTATCTTCTTTGACTTTGCCTATTTGTAAGTAACCTACTAAACAGTGATTGGTGTCCCCTTGTAGAAAATAAAGATATATGATCCATCCAAGAGAATGTCAGCCATAAAAGCAATGCAACATCCTTATTTTCATGATCTTGAAAAATCTCAATCATGATTTTAAGCCATTAGAAAATTGTGTGCAAATCTTGGCGAGGGAACTTCAAGTTATTCATTTGAAGTTAACCTTATCAGGAGCAGCTATGATGTAGACATTATAAGAGCATCTCAAATTTGAACTTACTCTATTCATGAGAGGTGTTGTGTGCAATAGGTATCTTGGAACTCCCGGTGAAGATGTATGACTAGAAGTGACTAAGTTGTGAGACCTAGATGCCTAGCTATAAGTTCCTTCCATCTATTTTCATTTCATTTCCATTTTGGATACTCTTTCTTTTTCTCTTTTACTTTGCATAGTTGTAAGTAAACTACTAAAAACTGGTCG
This sequence comes from Sequoiadendron giganteum, assembly GCA_007115665.2. Lineage (NCBI taxonomy): Eukaryota > Viridiplantae > Streptophyta > Pinopsida > Cupressales > Cupressaceae > Sequoiadendron > Sequoiadendron giganteum. The sequence continues at coordinate 384,043,209 of CM021109.1, read as the reverse complement.
ATCTCTCGTTGCAGAAAATGTTAATTTATGAGCCATCAAAGAGAATCTCATCAAAAAAATCAATGCAACATCCTTATTTTGATGATCTTGACAAATCTCAATTCTGATTTCAAGCCATTATAAAAGAGTGTGTGAAGCTTAGTGAGGGAATCTCAAGTTACTCAATTGAAGTTAACCTCATAATGAGCACGTATGATGTAGACATTTAAAGAGAATCTTGAATGTATGGGTAACATTGTAAAATATCTATGAAACAAAGTACCTAAGGCATTGTAATGATATTTAATTGTAATGAGATTTACTAAAATACTGTAATTTTGGAGTTCATGTTTGGTGCAGTAGCACCTTGTTCTCTGAATGCCTTCAATAGGAAAATTTACAAAATCTGAATTTTGAAATGTAAACAATGTGAAAAAGGTCATGTGAAGGTCATATGTAATGTATTCAAAGTCTCAAAGAGGTCATTAGGTGATTAGAGAAGTGATATAAAGAATGTAAGGCCAAGAAAAATGAATATCTTTTGTAATCTTGAATATTTATAATCAATAAAGTCCCTATTTTAGTGATTTTATGAGTTTTTCCACTTGTTCATTAACTTGTATAACCTGTATAGTAGTTTAAGGCCTTGAATCTTTTTGTTTAAGGTATAATAGTGAAGTATATTTCATTTGAATCTATTTAGGAGGGTATCCATTGAGTTTATCATTAGTTTGAACTAATTTTTCTCAACTCGGTCTTTAAACCCTCAAGATTGGGGTTTTGAGAGTCTAGATAACCAATAATGACTACTCCACCAAATTTGATAGTTTAGATCAGTGGAGTAAGTTAGTCTTAGGATGTTTTAGGTGTGTGTGTTTATCTGTACAAGGGAATTCAAGAAACAAAGGTGGAGTTGTTGTTATAGGGTTTTATAATGAATTTCCAAGTGAAAAGTGTGGCTCCAAGTGTTGTTTTGAGGAAAACTTCTCAAATGACTTCACAAACAAATGACTGATCTAGATATTTATTATTGAGTTACAACACATACTTCAAAATCAATAGTGATTGTCTTGGAACATGTGCATAAAAATGACCTTCTTCATTGTCCTCATTAGCCTAACTAGGCCTAATTTACAAAAGAACATACCTTTAAACATTCAATAACCCCCAAAACTTGTTGGGGCAGAAATTATCATGTATCCAAACCCTCAGATCCGCAATTTTTCTCAGGAGAAACTCACTCCACCATGCCAAACCAAAACCCTTATTTTATGCTGGTATAAAGAGGGTTTATTGAAATTAATGGTTCCACACCTTACTAGAACATGCCATGACCTCGTACCTTCTTAAAATTATGTGCACAAACTCAAAAGGAAAACACCCAACCTCTACATGCAATATTTTATCAAACCCTAGGGTGAAACCTCATTTTTCATGCCCTTTTCCATCAAAATCTATAGGGGCAGCAACACAAACCCCATAAAAATTATTCCATTTCACTTAAAAACTTCTCATCTAATCCTACAAGATCACATTGGGCCCCTCTTAAAAACCTCTCAATTTTATCTATCTCAGAGTGGTTTTCCCGTGGCGGCATATTTTCACTTGATGGAAAAAGCATCAAATGCAAGCAGTGCAAAGTTGCAAAGTGGTGCAACTTTTATTCTGCAACTCATGTAACCAAGAATACTATTCCAACGCGTCCTTATAGGTATTTTTACGCTATGAATGGTCCTCTTTTGCACCCAAACATGAGGAATCGCTCTAAGCTACGTTCAACCAGATCGATCCCTTAAGTGTCCAAAGTGCTAAATGGCTGAAAACTTCAATATATTTTTACTAAGATACCTTGATGCTTAGAAACTTCTCATATAATCCTACAGGATTGTGTTGGTCCCCTCTACAAAAACCTCTCTCGGTTTTGGCTATCTCGGAGTGGTTTTCCCGTGGCGACGGATTTTCACTTGATGGAAAAAGTGTCAAATTGTTCTCTACAACTCGTGTGACCAAGTGAAATATTCCAAAATGTCCAAATAGGTATTTTTATGCTAGGAATTGTCCTATTTTTCACCTAAACACGCAGAATCGCTCTGAGGTACATTCAATCGGATCAATCCCTTAAGGGTCCAAACTGCAAAATGACTGTAAACTTCAGCATACTATTACTTGGATACCGTGATGCTTAAAAATTCTTGTCTAATCCTACAAGATCATGTTGGGCCCCTCTACAAAAACCTCTCTTGGTTTTGGCTATCTCAAAGTGGTTTTCCCGTGGCGGCGGATTTTCACTTGATGGAAAAAGTGTCAAATGCAAGCAGTGCAAAGTTGCAAAGTGGTGCAACTTTCATTCTGCAACTCGTGTGATCAAGTGGACTATTCTAGCATGTCTGAATAGGTATGTTTATGCTAGGCATGGTCCTCTTTCACACCCAAACACATGGAATTGCTCTAAGGTACGTTCCACCGGATCGATCCCTTAAGGGTCCAAAGTGCAAAATGGATGCAAACTAAAGCAAGATATTACTCGGATACCATGATGCTTAGAAACTTCTTACCTAATCCTACAGGATTGCGTTGGGCCCCTCTACAAAAACCTCTCTCGGTTTTGGCTATCTCAAAGTGGTTTTTTCGTGGTGGCAGATTTTCATTTGATGGAAAAAGTGTCAAATTCAAGTTGTGCAAAGTTGCAAAGTGTTGCAACTTTCGCTCTGCAACTTGTGTGACCAAGCAGACTATTCCAACGCATCTGAATAGGTATGTTTATGCTAGGCATGGTCCTCTTTTGCATCGAAACATGCGGAATCGCTCTAAGCTATGTTCCACCGGATCGATCCCTTAAGGGTCCAAAGTGCAAAATGGCTGCAAACTTTAGCTTGCTATTACTCAAATACCGTGATTCTTAGAAACTTCTCTTCTAATTCTACAGGATCGTGTTGGGCCCCTCTACAAAAAAATCTCTTGGTTTTGGCTATCTCAGAGTGGTTTTCCCGTGGTGGTGGATTTTCACTTGATGGAAAAAGTGTCAAATTCAAGCTGTGCAAAGTTGCAAAATGGTGCAACTTTCGCTCTGCAACTCGTGTGACCAAGTGGACTATTCCAATGCGTCTGAATAGGTATATTTACACTAGGCATGGTCCTCTTTCACACCGAAACACACGGAATCACTCTGAGCTACATTCCACCTAATCAATCCCTTAAGGGTCCAAAGTGCAAAATGGTTGCAAACTTCAACATGCTATTGCTCGGATATCATGATGCTTATAAAATTCTCATCTAATCCTACATGATCAAGTTGGGCCCCTCTAAAAAATACTCTCTCGGTTTTGGCTATCTCGGAGTGGTTTTCTCGTGGCGGCGGATTTTCACTTGATGGAAAAAGTGTCAAATGCAAGCAGTGCAAAATTACAAAGTGGTGCAACTTTTGTTCTACAACTCGTGTGACTAAATGGACTATTCCAACACATCTTAATGGGTATTTTTATGCTAGGCATGGTCCTCTTTTGCACCCAAACACACTGAATCGCTTCGAGCTATGTTCAACCGGATCGATCCCTTAAGGGTCCAAAGTGAAAAAGGGAAGTAAACTTTGACGGGCTATTACTCAAAAACCGTGATGCGTACAACCTCTTCATCTGAGCCTACAGGATCGCATTGGGCCCCTCTACAGTAACCTCTCTTAGTTTTTGTTATCTCAAAGTCATTTTCCTATGGTGTCCAGTTTTCACTTGATGGAAAAAGTGTCAAATTGAAGCAGTGTAAAGTTGCAAAGTGGTGCAACTTTCATTTTGCAATTAGTGTGACCAAAGTAACTACTCCAACGCATCTCGATAGGTAGGTTTACATTAGGCATGGTCCTCTTTCACACCCAAACACACGGAATTGATCTGAGTTGCGTTCAACCAACTTGATCCCTTATGATGACATGCAAAACAATGGAAAAGAGAAACATACAAATGACGATTGAGAAGTTTGAGTATTCCACACAAAAAGTGTATGATCAATGATGCCCAATTGGTGTAGGAGCACCTACACCTCACCCTCAATCTTTGATTATCTGATGGTGAATAGGTTGGTCATTCGGTTGTTGTGGGTATTTTCAGCATGCTTTGTCTTGAATAAGGTCAATTAAGACCATTAGGTATGTTTTAGGGTGAGTTATAGGTCTAGTGATCAAAAATGTGAAAATTTCAATCTTGCACTAGAAGTTGTCTTTGTAGCCTTTGATGGAAAATTTGTGAATTTGTATATGACTGTGCAAGAATTGAGTTTTTTTGATGTAATAAGGCTATTTATAAGCCATTTGTGTGGGTTTAGAGGTCATTAGTTGTAGTCATTAGGTTGGAGGAGTCTAAAGTTGCAAATTTGTAAGTTGCTTAAAGCAACAAATTTGAAATGCAACGGTTACTTGTTTTGAAAGTTGGTTTTTAGTTAGTTAAGGGTGTGGATCAATTAGAGAAGGGGATAAAAAACTATGTAAAGACCTAAGAGGCTCGAATGGAGGTTGTTTTTGAACTTTTGGAGAAGATCTAATTAGAATTATTCACATTTTTCTCTATTTTTCTAATTTTTGATACAAATTTGTTGATCCTGTATTTGGTACAACATGTAGCTTTCCTGTACGGTCCCAAGGCTGGCATGGATTGAAATAGGGATGAGTTGGCTTTCTTTTGGTGGTGTTTTGGTGCAAAACCATAAAAGAATAGGAGAGTTCTTATCATTTTTTTGCAAGTGGTCTGAAACCCTAAAAAACCAAGGTTTTGAGTGAAATTCCCTCATATCTTCCATCTCCAACAAGTGCTAAGGCTAGATCTGGGTGGAATGGAAGATTACCATATATATTTTGATTCCATGTTGGTTTCAAAGAATGGATTGAATGTGGGAGAGATATCTTTGGCATTCTAGGCCTGACATCTCTATGTGACAGGCCTGATTTTGTGTAAAATCTGATTTTTGATTGTTTTCATAAGTGTTTTGTGACAAGGGTTCTTGGGAGAATTTGATATGTGTTGGAAAAGGTTGTAAGAACCTGTTTGTGGCTGAGGGGTTTTGGGGTGAGCCAAGGTACTTGATTCCTTGCGTGGAGTAGCCTAATTAGGCCTACCTTGTAGCATTCTATTTTGGCCTATCATGGCTTTGTCTTTTGATGTCAAGACATGGGCCTTTGAGGACTTTTGGAAATCGGTATAAGATTCCTAGAACTAGTGTCCTTGGTTTGGTTAATGTATTTTGAGTGGTTCTTGTGTTGGTTGTCCTAGTTGGTTAGGTTGTAAGGAATAGGAGGCCTAGTTTGGAAGTGATAGGTCAGAGGTGGTTCCCAAGCATAAGGTGAGTTATTTTGAGTTGGGTTGGTCATGTTGGGAGGTTTTCAAGTCTGCTCAAAGTTCTGTTCATTTTTGTTTTGATAGATTTCATGATTGGGTAGTTGAGTTACCCTGTTGAGTCAAGTGAATGTTGGAGTCTTAGTGGGAATATTTGAGAGAAGTTGTGTCAAATCATAACTTGGTTGAGCCACTATGCATCACCAATGGTTCTTTGCAATTGGAAGAGTGATTTAGAGCATGTTGATTTGTTAAATAGACCTATTCGGGGGTCTAGGACAGTGTTGAGTCCATTTCTTATTTGTATTATAAACTATAACTTTCTTTCTCCTTAGTCCATTTCGTATACAAGAAATTATATTGCAAAAAGTTGACATATAAATCTTTCGACGTGTTTCTATGGTGATGCATCAAGAACATATTGGAATATTTTTTATGAATCATTTCATGGAATACCAATTGAAAACATGTTTTTTTCTTTTAGATAAAGTTGTTTAGCATCAATCAATTAATATTCAAGACAAACCATGAAGGACAACAATGATCAATGCTAGAGCTAGCCAATTAATAATTATACACGTGAATAATTCAACCATGTACATGTGAATAAGGGAATCACAAGTACTCAAAAAAACGTAAGCCTCAAGAATTATACACACGAATACATAGCATACACAAATTAATACAAATTATATGCCCGAATACAAGGTATACACATGAAAACATGTAAGCCATTAAGTATACATTGGAACACACGTAAGTCACAAAGTATACACGTAATTTGTAAAGTATACACTTGAATACACATAATTCATATCTATTGAATCAATTTAGAATGCAAATATGGACACCATTGATAAAAGATATTTGTATTAACCAAATAGCCATGTAAGCATACATCAATATATGTCGATATAAGTATGAAATATATGCAAAAAATAGCCATATAGGCTTACGAGAATTCCATATAGGCATACAATTTCAAATATGTCCAATACAAAATATGTATAAAACTACCATGTAGGCATACAACAAAGGGCTCTGGAATCAAAAGTCATTGCTCTCCATGCTCTAGAAATAAATTATTTCCCTTTCCTTTTCAATCGGATGGCGATAGTTCTTGCACTCATTTTTTCTGCGCTCGAGGAGTTCTCCTACTTCTCCTATGGTTTAGTTCATGGGGAAATTTTAAATGTTACAATAAGAAGTAAAGACATGAATATATAGAAATTACATTATAAAAAATGATATATTTGACAAAATAATCACTTACTGGCATCTCATGATCTCTCTCCACAAGGTAAATATTCTCACGCTCATGCCCAGGCATTCTCAAGCCATGTATAAACCATACAAATAGAAATTAAACTACGTGAATCAGTAATGGTTTGATTTTTCACTAACATCCATCTATAACAACAAATGTAAATTGAAATTTACTAATTTGCCTCATACCTCCCCTATCAGAGCCATTGAGGATTGTAGAGAATATGACACACCAATCTCGTTTTCCCTAATCAAATTTGGAGGTGTTTCAACTTGCAACATCTGAAATAAAACAACAAATTATTCAACGTAATCAACGATGTGCATATAAACTACACAAATCTATTAAGTACAATTCATTAGTTAAACTATTTATTCTATTACCTTCATGTAGGTTTGAGTAAATCCATTGCCACTGGGAAGTGTTCCCTTGAAACCTCCAATATTAGCATTTTCAACATCCAAAATCACATATTAAAATACCATTTGTAAAACAATGTTATTAACATGTAATAAATTTATAATTGTTTACTAGTTACATACCCCAATGATCGGTGTACTGTAGAAATAAGTAGGTGGGGGGGCGGTGTATTTAGTCTCAACACTGTGACCCTGCAATTTTATTAAAATCATAAAAAAAAATTAGTTAATCTTGCATTTCAAAATCAAAATTTAAAAAATTAAATTCAATGAACATGCTAACTTTTACCTGACTATCAATGCCATATGCCTCATGCAATATGTCAGTTGCCCTCTCCATCTCCATAGTTGTAGATGGATCCTATGTAGCAACCTTCTGAGTGTTGGTGAGGTCATATGAACAAGTCACCCCGCAAGATTGACACACATGGGTTTGAAGGCCACCACTCAAAGACTCCCCTGGATAGTGTTGTAGAATAGGGCTAGTATGAAAGATGACAGTCTGGTTCAAAGTGTTGATCACCTACAATGTCTCTATGTCAGTAATTTCCTTCACGACGGAAGGCATAACAACGTGCTCACAAGGTGGCCTAGCGAGAGCTCGTCTACCTTGTTGCATAGGATCTGGTTGTGCACCGGGTCTATCTTGAGCTGACCCCCCACCTCTCCCCTGAAAATACCTCATATCAAAACAATTTGGGATTTTGTTCAATATGACCTCACTGTATAGTTTCCTAAGGAAATATTGCAGGACTTCGCAATTGTTGCACGGTGGGTAATCAAAGACCATGTACCACCTATCATAAAACTAGTCCCTAATCTATTGGTGGTGGCACCAATGAATAAGAAACCTCTTTGCATTGAGGGTAAGATTTTGATTTGTGCATGGTTCAGTGAATAGTGAGCACAAATCACCTTTTGTAATTTTTAAATCCCTTACATCTTTATATGATAGTTTATTTGCATAATAATCCCTAGCTTCCTACCTCCTATCTTTCCATCTAGTTTTTTGTTTGCTAATTGAATCTACATTTGTTAGCATATCTTTCAATGAATTTGCTAGGGTCATTATTTCTGTGGTTGAACCATTTGGATCACTCAGCCTACTAATTAAATCCTCAATTTTCTTTTTGTTGTTCTCAATTTCACTCATTAAATTGTGTTGAGTGCCAGGAGGGGGTTGAGTGATTGGTGGAGGAGGTTGTTGTTGTGGTTCATTTTGATCTTGAGGATTTTTTTGCTCTTCCTATTGAGGATCTTGAGGGTTTGTATGTTGATTTGCATCTCCTAAAAATTCAAACAAATATATATCAAATTCAACCTAAAACTAACTAATTCAAAAAAAAAATCAAACAATCCTTACCTCTCACACCTGCTCATCGTCGTGGAGCCATCGTTGTGAAGAAATAGCAATTGTTGATGAAGAATTTTGTTGAATGGATCCTCCTAGAATGCGAACACAAAAAATGGGGGCTTTGGCCATGGGTAGAAGAAAAAACAGTCAAAATGAAAATGACAACATTTCACTTTTTTTTTCTTTTAACAAGAAATAACGTGAGTGTGTTATAACGCGCTCGTGTTATGACTTTTAAAAAAAAAAATTGAATGTGGTCACGAAATGGCTACCCATTTCCATGCACCTGCCCAATGGATGTTCACATCACATGATAAGTGATAAAAAAAAATTTGTAAGCCTAGAGAAGTATGATGGTGGTGTTGTAAGATTTGGTGATAACAATGGTGGTATAATTCGTGGTAGAGGATGTATTTCTTTTGATGGTAATCATAATACTGATGATGTTCTTTATATTGAAGGTTTGAAGAATAATATTCTAAGTGTTGGATAGATGGTTGATAGGGGATACAATCTTCAATTCAAAGATGGAAGATGTAGCATACTGGGAAGTTCTTGAAATGTGATTACTTCAGGTACAAAAACAAAAGGAAACATCTTTCATCTGAATGTTGGTAGTAAAAGTTGTCTGATTGTTCAAGTTGATGAAATTTGGTTGTGGCATAGAAGAATGTGTCATGTAAACTTTGACAATATTATCAAGATAAGTTCCTCATACGCTATGAGAGATCTTCCTAAGTTGGTGAAGCCTACTAATACCATATGCAAGGAATGTTAGTTGGGAAAACATACTAGAATTTCATTTCACAACAAACAACATTGTTCAAATGAATTGTTGGAGCTTGTGCATACTGACTTGTGTGGTCCTGCTAGAATCATAAGTCTACAAGGTTGCAGGTACTTCATGTTTCTTATTGATGATTACTCTAGGATGATGTGGGTTACTTTCTTAAGGGAGAAATCTAAAGATCTAGAAAATTTCAAGATCTTTAAGGCTATGGTTGAGATAGAGACAAGTCTGAAGATTAAGTGTGTGAGATCATATAGAGGTGGTGAATTTACTTTCGATGAGTTTAATTCTTTTTGTGAAGAACATGGGATAAAGAGATAATTATCTGCACTCCGAACCCCTCAAAAGAATGGAGTTGTGGAAAGGAAGAATAGGACAATTCAAGATGCTGCTAGAACTATGATGTTGGAAGGAAATGTCCCTCATATCCATTGGAGAGAAGTTGCGAGTATTGTTGTTTATATCCTTAATCAGGTACAAATCAAAGGTAATACTGGTAAGAATCCTTTTGAGCTATGGTTTGATCATAAGCCTACTGTTAGATATTTCAAAATCTTTGGGAGTAAATGCTATATCAAGAGAGATGAAGCTATAGGAAATTTTAATGCTAGAAGTGATGAAGGAATCTTTCTTGGTTATTCTACTAAGAGCAAGGCCTACCAGTGCTACAACAAAAGATCAAAGAAAATGGTTGAAAGTGTAAATGTTAAGGTTGATGAAGATATTGCTAGACCCTCCAGAACTTTTGGATATGATTCTAATGATCAGAATGATAGTACAAACAAGATTCAAACTTCAAATCAATTTCAAATCATTCTGGTGAATCAACAAGATCAAGAAGAAGCAAATACTAGTGAAAGTACAGAAGAGAGACCACAAGAGCCTAAAATTAAACAACACTCTAAAACTCCAAGGTATGTTAGATTAAATCATTCAAAAAATAAGATTATAGGAGATAAGAACAAAGGTGTCTAGACTAGGAAAAGAATTGCAGAAGAATACTATTTAATTTCAAAGGATGAGCCAAGTAATGTCAATGAAGTATGCAAAGATGAACATTGGATTGAAGAAACGAAAGAAGAACTACATCAAATTGAGAAGAATAATACATGGATTCTTGTTCCTAGATCTAAAGACAAAAATGTAATTGGAACTAAATGGGCTTTTAGAAACAAGATGAATGAACAAGGTGAAGTTATCAAAAACAAAGCAAGACTGGTATGTAAAGGATACTCTCAGATAGAAGGTATTGAATTTGAAGAAAATTTTGCTCCTATTGCTAGAATTGAAGCTGTGAGATTTTTTCTTGCTTATGTTGCTTACAAAAACTACAAAGTTTATCAGATGGATGTCAAGTCAGCATTTCTAAATGGTGAATTAGAAGAAGAGGTGTATATTAAGCAACCTAATGGATTTCAATTGACTAATCAGGGAGATATGGTTTTCTGGTTGAAGAAAGCATTGAATGAACTCAAGCAAGCCCCTAGAGCTCGGTATGCTAAACTAGATAAGTATTTATTGAGGCTTGGATTTAGAAAAGGTATTGCTAATAGTAATCTATATTTCAAGATTGATGATGATAAAGATTTGTTTTTGGAATTCTTTTTCAATGATATAATTTTTGGAGGAGATGATGGTTTGTGCATGAAGTTTTCTAATGAGTTTGAGATGTCAATGATTGGAGAGTTGAAATTATTTTTTGGATTGAAAATTGCTCAGGTGGACAAAGGGATCTTTATATCTTAGTCCAAGTATGTGAGAGAACTACTAAAGAAGTTTGGTATGGAAGATTCAAAACCAGTCAGTACACCCATGGTGACCAGATGTAAGTTGACACAAGATGATGATTCTCTAAAGGCAAATCGGACTAGATACAGATCAATTATTGGTGGATTGTTTTATTTGACTCAAACTAGACCTGATATCATGAATGATGTATGCATTGTTGCTAGATTTCAAGCCAGTCCTAACGAATCTCATGCGACTGCTATGAAGAGAACAGTTGATTTTGGCCTATGGTATCCTGAAGATGATGATTTTACTTTAAGTGCCTTTACTGATGTTGATTGGGTAGGAGATGTGAATGACAAGAAAAGTACTAGTGGTGGCACATTTTTCTTGGGAAAGTTCATTTCATGGTTAAGCAAAAAGAAGAAAGTCGTTTCCTTGTCTACTACAGAGGCGAAATATATTATTGTTGCTAACAATTGTACTCAAGTATTGTGGATGAAATAGATGTTGAAATATATCAGAGTTGTGTATGATGAACCTATTTCCATATTCTGTGACAACTCGAGTGCTATAAACATTTCTAAGAATCTGGTGTTGCATTCGAAGACCAAGCATATATCTATCAAGTACCTTTTTTTGAGAGATAAGGTGAGTGATAAGAAAGTCAGACTCGAGTATGTTCCTACTAAGGAGCAGATTGCAGACATCTTCACTAAGCCTTTTCCTAAACATAATTTTGAGTATCTCAGAGGGAAGTTAGGGGTGATTACCCCTCCTAATCAGAACTAAGATGCATAGTCTTTGCATCAGTCCATGCATTCATAGTCATATCTTGATCCAAATTGATGTTGTGGTGGTTGCTACTCAGGGGGAGTAGTCAGATGATTTAGATATGTGGTTCAGAGCTTGTGTACCTTTTCCATTGATGTCAAAGGGGGAGAAGAGTAATGTGAAAAACTATGGAAGAGCCAAAATAAAGGGGGAGAAGAACAGTGTGAACTAAGGGAGAGAAGAGCAATGTGTAAAGGGGAGATTGTTGGAAGAAGAGTTATTTGCGTTCATGGTGTTTTTTTCACATCATGTGTTGCCATCAATGCCAAAGGGGGGGTTTCTGGATGTTGTGGCTGTATTTTTGATATTTGGTTTTCATTGATGTCAACACTATTAGCATTAATGTCTTTAAGACTGCATATGTCGAGGATATTGAGAAAATTGTAATAAAATATGTTATAGGTTGTCTATGAAGCAGTGAAGACCAGTATGGTAGAAATTTTAGTATGTTGATAACTAGATGTTGCGGATTAAAGGGTTTGTTCTCAAGCCTATCTAGTTTCTACTCCAAAATTTTTAGAGGTGTGTATGAAGATTTGAGCAAGTTATAAGTTTATGTGTTCTGACAGCCATTCTGTTACTGCAAATGGTGTTCATGGAAGAAGATAATGTGATTCTGGTAATATGAGTTGTTGTGCATATTCTTGTGGTGTTCATGGACATTTATAGATCATACTCTATCTATGTTGCACGTCTGCATTGATCATTGTGCTCACAATCTGAGATTTTCTCTTGCGTGTTCATGTTTTTCATGTTCATGGTCGACAAGGTGTTTGAAGCGTGTTGTGGATCTTTGAGGAAGAATCTTTGAAATTTTTTTTGTTTGAGGACATTTTTTTAGGTCTCTACTATGTTGTGACCAACCTTGGTTGATGCGCATTGATAATCTTTATTGTTTTGGGCCGACAGTTTGCGTTCATTCTATTATTGTGTTGAAGCCGACATAAATCAATGTAATTTCTTGTTGCAGATAATATAAGTGATTGTTTATCTCATTTGAGACAAGTATGATGTGAAGTGTGAGAGTTCTATGTGTGCATAAGGTTTATATCATTCGAAGGTAGAGCAGAGTGTGAAGAAGAGTGAAAGAAAGTGAATAAGTGTTCATGTGCTTAACCAGAATTGTAATCAGGAATTAGTAGATGCTACTTTCTTAGTTCAAATTCTTCAGATGGATTTAATCTAAATATTTTATGTAAGACAGTGAGTCTTCCTTTGAGCAATGAGCTCTAGGAAGTGGGCCTGAATGCATGTGCATTCCTCTTATATTATTCTTATACTTTTAACAGGGTATAACTTGTGGATTAACCTCCATCATGGTTTTTCCCCTAATAGGGTTTCCACACAAAAATCTTGGTGTTATGTGTGTTTCTGATGTGTTTTTGATTCATGCTTTCATTTTTATTAATCATATCAGAGATTAAAGGTTAATAAGTTTAATAAGTTTGAAATTTTGTGACAATTGATTCACCCCCCCTCTCAGTTGTATGCCCTTGTGTTGCCAACAAGATTTCGTGGCTTAAGAATGAGAGCGCAATATTCAATTTGTGCATTACATGTGAGAGGCATGGGTCCACCAAATAGGAGGGAATTAGGTTTTGGGGTCTATAGAGTACATTTTAAATGGGTGTGATAGTTCAATGGGAATAATCTAAAGAGGGGCATGGGGTATAGAGAGAAAATTGTAGTTTACAACATGAAAACTACAAACAATCAATGTACTCCATAGTCTAGTCTTGATAAGCATTTAATAATTAATGAGGATTGGGGATTGAAAAGAAATTATAAATTTACATGAGAGGGTCAAACTATATGTGAGGAGAAGAAATATGCTAGTCACGATAATGCATAAAGTGTAACTTGTTGTTTACAATATACAAACAACAAAGTGTAGATGCAATTCATGGCCTAAGATTGATATGTATTTTTTCTTAGCATGGGAGAGAGGTGATTTTAAAAAATTTAGTTGGAAGAGATGAGTATATGGAACAAAGAAAAGGTAAGGTGTGGGGTGCACACTATAGTTTACAACATAGAAATTGCAATGTACAAATTATAGCTACAACTCAACTCATTATCTTATAGACTTAAAACATACGAACTAGAGAATAAACTATATAAATAGAACTTGATGGTCTGATGCAAAGACCAAACTTGGATAGGATACACAATAAAAAGCACAACATTTAAATGGGCCCCATTGAAATAAATATTACATAACTTATAAATAATTGAATAAACAAGGAACCAAGGCAACACTGAAGGTATTATGAATATAAATTTGGGTGATAAACCATTATTGGCTTCGGTTGGGAATGTGTGCCTCTTGTAGGCACAATAAGAATTTAGAACATGTATTCAAGATTTAGACTAACACAAATAAGAGAAAAGGGGTGGGCCACAAGGACAACAAAATACAGGCCAATGTATGTACAAAAAAAAGACGAACAACAACCAAAAAAATTGATATACACAAAAATATTAACATAAAGTACATGCTACCAATCGCATGTATGCTAAAAGAAATTATAGGGTTTCATATGGTTGTAAGAGGTACAAACTAAAAAGTTTCATTCACCTCAATCAAATACATTCTTCATGAAGAAGTTGAACATTTTTTATTTAAAGATGGATTTCCCTACTATAGAATAAATGTAGGAACAAAAATCCATTCATGAACATAAGTATATCATTATCAAAGGCATGAGAAAAATACAACAAAATAACTTCAACGCACTAAGAAAATATTGCATCACACACATGCATCATGATAATTCACTAGAATATAGAAAACAAGCTTGTTCATCATAAATGATAAAATGAAAGAGTTTAGACTGCTTGTACTCAATGTCACTTTGCATGATTACCACAATGGGAACTTTGAGATAAAATATTATGGCTTCAATCTTGCATAGCTCAAGAACACGTACTGAGACACAAGGATTGTCATAATATAAACACCTAGATCAAGTATGCAATATGAAAGGGATACCTCATGTAGCACCTCATGGTCACTTGAACAATGTAGTTCTTGTTTAGGTACCAAATAAAATTATCAACTTAAGGTATAGCAATATTTTCCTTATCAACAAATTCTTGGTGTTCTTGGAACTCAAAATTTATTTAATTAGTTATATTTGCATTATGCTAAAAAAATTAAGACCTAAAAAAAATATTTTCAAATGAGATGAAATATTAATATTCACTAAATTCATATGCCTAACCTTATTCATACTACTATATGCTAGCACCATAATCATACTATGGTATATCAATCTTAGTACAAACATCAATACCTACATCCTTGGCATTACAAAATTCATTAGCAAATGTGATCTATTGGTGCTACACCCTTAATATTAGAGTACATCGAGTTATGAATAATCATCTTGTGGCTATAGTAACTGTTAATTAAGTCATATTATCATTATTATATTATTATTTAGTTAATTAGGTTGACCTAGGGCTTATATAGGGTTACTTAAGTTGGTTTGGGTGATATCCTAGGCATAAATATATATATATAGGAGGTTATGAGTCTTATTTCATCATTAAATTGTGAATTGTGTTTTCATTAGAGATATTTGGAGGTTTACTCCATTGAAGTGGCTTGTTATTCCTAGTTATCATCAAGTATTTTTAGCATATTTTCTATCATATTCTTCTATTGTGCAAGTTATTTTATTACAAGCGGTATCAAAGTTAGATTGAGGTAATGAATGTGTAGGAGATCTCCTTTCACTTACATTTGCAATCCCTTGTCACCTAATAGCCACAAACTTCTCAACTAGCCTTGCCATTAATATTTTTGTTGAAAAGGATTATGGTTGGAACAACAACACTTCATATTTTATGTGATCCGCCTAGAAATAGTTCCTTCAAATTTTATTTTGCCACATTTTCCACTCTTAGAAAAAAGATTTGAAATTATTGAATGTAATCCTTGAGCATTCTTGTTTTCTATAATTTAGTGAGTTGGAAGAAGCAGATATCCATAAAGTTATCTCCATAATGGGTAGAAAGTTCCTCTTGAAAAACTGACCATGTGACCACACAACCCTTCTTTCTCTTCTCATCACATAACTGATACCAAATAAATTGATCTAGTTCTAGGTATAATGATGTCATAGACACCTTTTGTTGACTAGGAACATGATGAATATGAAAGAACTATTCCATTGGCTTAGCCAATTGGTTGGATCCTTCCCATCAAACTTTTTCATATCCAACTTGGGTATGAATTGCCTTGGCATATGATTATTAAATGACGGGGTCCTTCTTGAAATCAGATTCAAGTCTAAGAAATTCATGTTTAAAAAAAGTAGTATATTCCACCTTACTAGGTGAATCTTCACCCTTACACTTCATAGCTTGAATATGATTTTAATTCATGTATTTCTTTAGTCATCTTCTTCTCTAATGATGAAATATCACCCTTTATTTTGTTTATTTCATTCATAGGGTTAAAATCTCAATTTCTACCTCATCATTCTCTGAAGATTTCCTCAATGTGGTAGCATTATTTTTGCCTCTTGTTACAGGCCCCATCATGATGGTAGAAAATAATTTTGCAGTAAATCACATAATTAAATTTAAAATAATCTAAAAATTTGACTGTAACTTATTAGGGCCTACGACGGACTTCAGTAGAAAAATATCCCAAAATTTAGATGATGTAATACCCCAACCTATGTGTTCCTATTGGGGTTGTACGTTATGATGAACCTAGTCCAACATTACATGTTTCTTCATATTAGGTGTTATACTTGAAATAGGAAAGATGGTCGTTCACTCGAAAGAGTTAGGATAAGGTCAACTAGGAAGTTTACCTATTTAATTGTGTCATGATTTCTCTATGATAACTAGATGTGTCCTTTTAATTATGCACATGTGTGTTGATTGAGATGTTTAAATTCAAGATGAGATTTAGTATTTTTGTCAATGCATATTCATTCACTAAAGATGGTATTTGACACGATATTATAAATTATGGTTGATGACTTGACTGATGCATATTTTGGAAGGTATTGATATAATTGTGGATATGATGTTTATATTGGGTGCATGTAGTAATTCTTGTTATGGTTATTGTAATTGGTGTATTTTCTAAGTGATTTATTGTATATGTCACCTTATGGTTGATCAGTCGATTTATAATTATATGTGCTTATGATGATGATGATGATCTATTATAGTTATGATGTGATATTAATGAATGTCTTGTTATAGTACATTATGTTAGTTCAAATGTGAATTTGACTAATACACTTATCATGATGGGTTATGTATATATAGGCATATATATAATGTTTTATGTAGGTTATTTGAGCATGTCATTATTCTGAAATGCACTCTTTCATTTATTATGTACATACATATTTCTATCATACTGACACATTTGGTGAGTGTGTAGGAGTTTTACTACCGATGGATATGAGGGTTCCACTTAGCCACCTTTTGTCTTGTGTACAATATGTTCATCCTTGTTGTGGTCCATTTTGGTATTTTATTTTCAGTTGTATTTTTGTGTAAATATTAGTCTTGTAATTTAAATGGTGTTTTGAGGTCTTTTAAGAAGAATTTAAGTATATTTTATGCCTAAGAAATATCCTATGCCTAAGGTATAAGGGTTAGGAATTTGTTTTTACCATTCATGTTCTTTTTAAAAGTGTTTATGACCCTTTTTATGTTCCCTTTGGTAAAGTGGGGAAAATGGGTTCATGGTTTTGTTATTTGAGTTAGTTGGGAGGAAGTAACTTCTTCCTTCCCCTTTATAATCCTCTCCTTATGGAGAGGAAGGGGGTTGCTATGCCATTTTTGCTTTCTTACATTTTGTGTTCTCTCTTGTGGAGATTTTTGAGAGAGGAGATCTTGGGAGGATTTTGTGGGAGGAGACTCATTTTCATTTGTGTCTACAATTAGTGGGACCAAGTGTTGGAGGTAACTCTTCCTTCTTGTGTTGTATTTATTTCATTTGTAATGCTACATTGTGCATCTTTCAAAAAGGATGTATTGTGTTGAGGGTTTTGTTTGGGGAATTTTTTTTTGGATTCTTGTTGTGTAAATGTGATGCATTTTGTTTTGGAGTATCTTTCCCTAGGGGAGGTTACCCCCTCTCTTATAGAGGATTATATCTTTAAAATTCTAAATATTCGTAATGGAGGAGTTAAAATTTAGTTGGTAGATATTCAGAAGGAAGATGATTGAAATATAAGCTAATGTAAGTGCTATGCTGAATGGAAATGATTTAAGAAACTCAAGCTATATCATAGAGAGGCATAGGCCAGATATGGGAGCATAATGGAGTGAAAAATTTAGAAGATTGGATGGGTAATTGGGTGTAGTTCTGATATTCATATTTTTTGGGTTCTTAATGAAACAATAATCAACAAATATAGACTCCGGTCCATTTCTAATTAGAATACCACGAATACTTAGATGTGGTCTTTATAAAAATTTAAAAAATTGGAAAGTGATTTGATTAAATGAAATGGAGTTTAATTCATGAAAAGCTTTAGTAAGATATTTACTATTGAAACTTAGTGGCTCCTTACAAGTATCAGTGAATAAATTTGGAGGTAGGTAAGTAGAAATGCTATAAAATCTTGAAAGCTTTAAATGATATCCAATAAATTCATTATGTGCTATCTAACTTTTTTGCCTTAATGGAATAAAGGATAATTAATTTCTGGTTCTAGAATAAATGTCAATAATTAGAGGGTATTAAGACTTAGGAGCTTAGGGTAAATAGAGGACCTTACACTAGAATTAAGAAAGAACATTCTGGACATGAACTATTCATTTAAGTATGAATTACCTTGTCCTTGACAATGATAGGATTTAGGGGAGAGGGGCACAAAGTAGGGCAGGTCAACTTTGGAGGTCCACGTGGACCAAAAAAATTAAAAAATTCCCCACCACATCACCCTGCCACTTGTGCATTGGGCCCAATATTTATAAAAAAAAATTGATCACCCCATCACCTGTCAAGCACCATTTACACTGACATGTCTAAATTGGGTCCATTTTTTCCTTTGCTAGAAAGTGGATCCCATCTGCCTCCTTCATCGGCATACACATCTACGTACACTAGATTAGATGGATGTGTGTCCACGACAACCTTGCCACTCTCAACGAACACTTTAGAGCATTAAACACTCACTACCTCCTTCATTTCCTCCATTGACCAACTTTCCTTATGCGTTCCTTTTCATTTACTCGCATTTTCGAGCGCATTAATTGGAGATCAAGGTTCATTCAATACTCCACATTCTCACATATCCTACTCACTCTCATTCCTTTTGTTTGCAAACATTCTTGACTGTTCGTTTTGTTTAGCACCAAAATTGGTTCGGCTCTCCATGCTTCATTGTTTGGCTCTTCACACTTTTTTGTTCAGCTTTGCACTATCAAGAGCTCCCTTTCTCTTTCAGGCACAAGGTTTCTAATCTCACTTAGCCCGTACCATTATCTTTGAATACGACGATATTCTACCATGCACTTTTTTTTGCAAAAATTTTTGTTGTGAACTTTTGTCTTTGAAAATGATAGCCTTAAATGAAATGTGGGGAGCGTTTAACTGGGTTTCTTTTCATCTACACTCAACCATGCACTTGTAATCTTCTGATATTCATTGTGCCTATGCATTGTGTTTTTCATATTTTCTTCCTTATACGAAATATGAAATGGGTTTGACATGTTTAAAATGCTTTTTCATTACTATTAGACTTGTTCGATGAAATATGGGAAGGGTTTGACTCCAATTTTCAGCCATGCACTTGTATTCATGTGTTCATCATTACACAAACTTTATATCTGCAATTTGTTTTTTACATTTTTTTGTTATTACAAAATACATAAATGGATACAATTATATATTTGCTTGTTACTAGGAAATATTCATACGGTTTTAATGTTTATCATTTCGAGGGTTTCTGTCATGCACTTGCATTCATGTCTTCCTCACTGCACAGATTTTAACTCTACAATTTGCTTATAATATTCTCATGTTATTCTAAAATATGAAAATGGTATGATTGGTTTTCATTTCGAATATATTATGGCATGTTTATGTATTATTTTGTTCTTCCATGCACAATAGTTATGTCTACGAAATACTTTTTTCATTTCATTGTTACTACCAAACATGGAAAGGGTTTCGTTGGTTCAAAATTACAGGGTTTTCTGCCATGCACTTGTATTCCTCTCTTTGACAATGCACAAACTTTAACTCTGCAATTTGCATTTAATATTTGTTTGTTATTCCCAAATATGAGAATGGATTCACTTGTTTTCATTCTGAAGTTAATTTTCCATACAAAAATATTATAATGTTCTTATATATGTATTTGTCTTTCCATACATATATATACATATTGTGCATGGAAGAACAAAATAATACATAGACATATTTCCATACATATACAAATATATGTATATATATATATATATATATATATATTTGAATATGTATATATATATAGTATATAAATATATATTTATATATTTATATATTTATATATATTTTTATAATTGTTTATGTGATTGTTACTATGAAATTTATTTTTTATATTTATGTTCAGCTCTCTATGATTCATTGTTTGGCTTTGCATTGAAGAAAGCTCCATTTGTCTTTCAGTTGAGGTTTGCTAGCTCACTACGCTTGTACCATTGTCTTTCATTTTGAAAATGTTTAACCAGTGTTTGTTCATGTCTCACTAAAAATATTGGCTCTAAGCCATTTCAATTCAAATAATAAAATTGAATTAACTATCATCATGCATATATTGAATAAAAACAAATTGTCCATGCACATTAAAGACAATTGCATTACAAACTATTCCTAGAAACCAAGCATTGAATTGCAAACTTTGAAGATGCATATTAAAGAAAAGAAAACTACATATTTATATATACGTATACATGTATATATACATATATATACAAGTGCATGATTGAAAACCCTGTAATTGTGAACCAGTGAATCCCATTCCATGTTTAACCATTGCATGGAAGAAAACCCTATAATAACATGATATAAAAAGGTTGTTGTTTCAGGGAAGTGTTTCCTGCAAGAATTGGAGACAAGTGTGGAGAAAGAGGGGTCTGATGTAGCAAAGCACATAGAACACTATTGGATAAAACTAATGCCTGAATGAGCTGAACCTAACAAAAAACATGAATTCAGATTGATTTTTACCTCCAGGGTAAAACATATGATTCTATTCATATTTTTTTGTTTGGGTTCGACTCATTCAATCTGGTGTATTGCACAAGAGGGAATGTGTTGCTGAGCAACCAATAGATGTATCTGATTACTTCCTTTCCCCACCCTAAACATCCAGTTTAGAGCAGTAATCGCTCACCACCTCCTTCGTTACTATATGAACTTGAAGTGGAGGTTTAATTCCACTTAAGCCTGCTTCTTGCATTCCACTTGGCACCTTGTTTTTGTGTTGATGGGGGCATTTTTGTTAGGGACGCCCGTGCGGCATGTAGACTTTCATGCGGTGCGCTTACGTCCCTGGCAGATTCCCATGGCTGGAGACTGCAGAGGCATTATATTTTCGATTGGAAGTAGAAGAGTAATATCCCTCTTCGGCTAGCCGACCCAAATATGGTCATTTTTCACCTTCTCCTTCATATTCTCACTCCATTCTTCCATTCTCAAGTTTTTAACAAGTTGGCACACTCTCCCCATGCTTTGAGCATTCACTTCCAGCTTTGTAGCAGCATCCTTCACTCCATTGCAACAATCCACTACTCCACTCCAACAAGGCGAGCACAAGACAGACACCGCGGAAATAGAGGCTTGAGTCCCTCTCGTTCTCTCCTCCACAAGCCTTGAGTACTTTGGATGAAGGTGGTAAGCACCTCTAACCTCTCCTATTGTTTTTGATTGAGTAAGCATGTATTGCTTGAAGTGTTTTATTTTTACCTAGCTTGTAGTTTATTTTTTATTTATCATTATCTCTATTATTCCAAGCTTGGTTGTCTGTGGAGGTGGAAACACCAAGACGGGGGTCTGACTGAGGCAAGCCCCTATACAGCCCCAACAATTTCTCCCTTTATTATGTGTAGGTGGAGAGAGTTTAAAGCAAGCTAGCAAGGAGGATATTCTACAAGATCATCTTCATCACTCTCTCGGTAATATAATTCCTTTATCACATTAATCTTTATTTTTTCGTACTTCTTAATACTATTCTATCATTCTAGAAAATTGTAAACTAGGTTGTTAGTCCTTCCTTAGAGGAAAACTTCATCTCTCTGGTTTTCTGGTCGTATGGATGCTAGTGCACCTATGAGATGCTAGCACATCACACTGTCGTCATAGAACCATCCTTTTTTCCTCAGACAAAGAGCTATCTAAGACATCGAGTTGACTCTAGAAAGTGACTCTTATAGTCTTCCTTCAACTCCCGGGATCACAGGGTGATTGAAGCACGCATAATCCTCATCATTCTCATCCCTCCTATTCTAACCTTCCTTTAAGCTAAGGTAAGTTAGGGAAGCCTTTCCGCTCTTGGCCTTTCATGACCTAGGGCCTTGCAGTGGGTGGTCCCCCTATCTTACATTTTGGTGAACCTGACGTGAACCAACGTTTATCCATTCATTGGCATCCTAAAAAATTTCTCGCATACCTCTTGGTCGTTGTACCCTGGTGTGTTGTCAATGTTTATGAGCTTCACAACCCAATTTATGACCTCTAGGAATATTGTTAGAATAAATTTGTAACACCTTCTGATGGACAAGATGAAGGTCTCCTCTAGCTTCACTATAGGCCTTTTCTCTGGTTCTGCGGTTGGTCTATCTACACAGGAGCACATAGCACAAGGCGAACCTAGGTTTCTTGAAAAAACCAACTGCATCCCTACTCCTCCTGCATCACCGACCTCTTCATCCATAGATGAGCATGAGGTCATCTGTATCCATTCTGAGTACATCGTTAGTCTCGATAAAGGGTTAGGTGTATTGGAAAATCACCTAGAATGTAACATGAAGTTGGTTAGGGTTGCTAAGGTGATCAATGAAATAAGATACATGGTGGATAAAGACCAAACAAGTGTAGAACACGAGAGGCAGCTAGAGATGTCGATGCCTCCTATATCCGTGTATATGGTTGACACGGTCCCCTCGGTCAATATACCCTCTACTTCCAAAATTTTGGATAATGTCAAAGTAAACAGAAACCATTTGGGTTTCCACTTTACCCCTT
Source organism: Sequoiadendron giganteum (assembly GCA_007115665.2). NCBI lineage: Eukaryota > Viridiplantae > Streptophyta > Pinopsida > Cupressales > Cupressaceae > Sequoiadendron > Sequoiadendron giganteum. The sequence continues at coordinate 384,020,305 of CM021109.1, read as the reverse complement.
TTATCACCTCCGATGTTGGAGGATTTGGCGGAATGATGGGTGGAGGATTTGGCAGAAAAAACTTTGGAAGTGGAGGTGGCATTAGCAAAGGCGGTGCCGGCAGAAGTCCTGGTGGTGGCTTTGGCTCTAGCGATGGCTCTAGTGGAATTCACACTAGTGGCAGAGGCATCAGTGGTGGCTCTGAAGGTGGTCACGGTGGTGGCGCTGGAAAAAGTCACACTGGTGGCGGTGGCATTAGTGGTGGTTCTGGCGGTAGTCACAGCGGTGGATCTGGCGGTGGTTTCGGTGGTCCTATTTCTTCTAATGACCCTATTCTGAATACCCTTCTTCATAATATGGGGAAGATGCAGAATCAGCTAGAAAACCTATCCCAGACCTTGGCCCAGCCTATCTTCTAGCCTTTCTTCTGGCACAGCCCGTTGTTAGTTGCAATCCTAAACACTCCTTTCCCACAAGGGATGGAGATTCCAAAGTTTGAAAAATATGATGTTAAGGGGGACCCACAGACACATGTGTCTTCCTTTAATGTGTCTTCCTTTAATGCCCTATGCACAAAATTTATCCATCACGATGCATTGATGGATAAAATGTTTCCTAGATCCCTCAAAGATACAGCACTGGACTAGTACTTTTCTTTGCCTGATAATTCCATCTTCACATTCGATTACCTTGTGAACCAATTCTTGTGATAGTTCCAAGCCAACATCGGACCGAAGATGACCTTCTCAGACCTTGTTAGATGCAAACAAGGGGATAGTGAAAAGATTACAGACTTTATAGCATGGTACCAAGCACTCTTCTCACAGATCTCGTATCCATTACCTGATTCTGATGTACAAAAGGTCTTCATAGGGAACTTGCAAAGGCCTTGGCAAGAGAAGTTCGCCCTCATGAAGTATCCTTCTTTTGAAAACTTGTGTGTGGTTTTATGAGAATACCAACAAATGGTGGTTCAATTTGGGGGTCCTCCCTCGCACTCTCATTTCAAAGGAAGATCTATCGTATTGATCTCGAGAAGAGATAAAACTGGTGTGAATGTAGTAGCCGATGTGGATAACAACAGCCTCAAACATGACTGAAATTTTATGAAGCTATCAAAATCTTATTCTTCCATCTTGCAAAATTTGGTGAAGGATAAAATCCTTACCCTGCCACCTCCTAAACCAATTAGAGAACCATACCCTAGTTGGTATGAGGAAAACACTTATTTTTAGTACCATCGAGTTAACAGACACGATACCAAACATTGTATGCACCTACATCATGAGATACAAGATCAGATTGAGGACGGTAGTATCTGTCTTGATGGAGGAAAACAAAACACGAACAAATCAGTGGTGAAAGCTAACAGTGAATTTTAGATATACACGAACCCGTTTTCATCACATTCTGTTAACATGATTATCGATCCCACTAATTCTACCTCTCACCTTGAGGCATATGTTAACATGGTTATTGTTAATCCCTCTTCTTGTCTTGTGATCGGCTCACCGGATGTAACATTTACCTCGCAAGATGTTTCAACAAATAACAAGCCTTCTTCGCTCTATATTCCCGCTTGTCTCAATGGAAACATTGTGATAGGGATCTTAGTCGACCTTGCAAGTAGAGTGAATGTCATCACAGAGGAGACATTACTCTTAAACTCCCTACAAAGGGAGGAATATGAAAAAACAAATTCCATCATCCGTACACATGATGTACTTTCTCTTAAACCCTATGGATCAATAACGTTGTCCATCCTAGTTGGACCTAGGAGTTTAGACATGGTCTTCGATGTCATCCTCGAGTTGGACCTATTTAGAGTGAATCTAGGCATACCTTGGTTGGCTTCCGTGAATGGGATCACCTTTTTGATTCATAAGTGCCTTAAGTTTTCCCATGAAGGTGTTGTGCATGTGGTACATGACACTGGATATCAGCCTATGGTATCCCGTGGAGGGTATTCAATGGATCACTTTGGCCCACTCTAGTCGTTCCACTCCCATAGAGAACGGACCTACTTTACAAGAAGTGTGCGAAGTACAAAACTAGAGAGAAAGGAAAGCCAAAGATGACCCTTCCCATGGTAGAGAAGCCAACTACCTCCTCCTCCTGAAAAGGAAAGGAGAAGCTCACTCCCTCTTGAGCTGACTCATCCACTCCCCTCTCTTGGGAAGAATACTGGATGAACAAGCTCAGGTTCTACCCACTAAGTCCGATGATGCCTCCTTGGAAAAATCCCAAGGTCAGGATATCAGATCTCCCTAACGAGTCCCTAGGACCCTTGGTATTATTTGTACAGTAGAAAGAAAGGCTCATGGAGAAAGTTTTCCCCTCAACCTATTCATGTTCCCCCAAATAAGAAAGGACCCACCTCTAAGGTGGTAGAGTCAACTCCTCCCGTCGTTTCTGAGCCTGCCCCTCCTTCTCCCATTCAGGAGTCTTCCCTTCCGCTGGAGACAGCCATGGAGGACACTCCCATGGTTGAGCAGGATCCTTTTGTCTCTCTTCAAGTTCTGGCTTCTGGTTTGAAGAGTCGTAGAAACCACCTTGCGCGTGAGCGTAAGCATTGGCAAAATGCTCTCCTAGACGAGCAAGCCTCCTTAGAGAAGAAGGACTAAGAGGAGACCACATCTCCTACTGTGTCCTCTTTCCCTCCTTTCATCTCTGAATCTCTTTCGGCTCCCTTTATGAGCACACATGTGCCCGAAAGGGTGCAAGTGTTCATCACTCCTTCAGTGGAGCCGCCCTTGTTGACTTTCATCCTATATGTCTTGCCTTTCCCAAAGCCTATGGACATGGTGAAAGCTTCAGTTGTTTCCACTATGGTTCTTTCCTCTTCTCCCTCGACCCTCCTTGTTTCATCTATGGAGAGTTCACCTCCTCCGATGAAAAAGAAGGTAGAGCGTGGCCCCTCCAGCAATGGAGGTTGTAAGAAGATCCCACCTTCACTAAAAGGTGGCCCCAAATTGACTTGTTTTGTCTTAGTAATGGAACCATTCCCAGCCTCCCCCGAGTTTGTCACTGCTCCTGAGTCCCTCAGTGAGCCTAGAGGTGAACCTTGAGTAAAAACTTCTTTTTCTATCGAGGTGAAACATGGCACTCCTGTTAAGTGCATTTTTAACTCAATGGATGAAGCCCTAACCCTATCAACAATCTTCGCTACGTCATTGACCCTAGACCCACAAGAGCTAAGCGACAGAGACCTTACAGGTCCCTCTACCTTGGCCCTTGTTACGAGAGGATCGAAAGCTCCTCCCCTTAACATTACATCATTACAGGCTCGCCATCCTTCCCACTTCGATGATCTAGAGTGGGAATTTGATGACCTCTTGGTCAACCAATGTTAGGGGGAGACCCTCTTCTTAATCCTTAGATTAGATATACGTGCATGTTGTGACATGTGTTACCTTGTGATTGTGCTACATGTGCCTAGATGACCCTCATCACCCATGTTGGTGCGTGGATATAGGTATGGTGTTTGTGTTGTAAACCTTCCTTTATATGTGTCATCATTCTTCCATGTTTTTTATTGACTTTCAGTAAATTGGGGATGATGCAAAGTGTTGGGAGCATTTAGGCCTCCTTCCATGTTGACCCAATTTTTTATTTTCCTTTGTCTTTCGTGCATTCTTCCTGATTTGGTTGGGGATTGATGATCTTTCGCCTCTTACCATAGTTACCTACATATACATAAATAGAAGAAGATCTGACCCCATGAAACCAAATCCCCCTGTGCCCTCTGTATGTGATCTATTTTCTTTACTTTCCGCTTTATCTTTCTCTCATCTTTTCTTGAGTTTTCCCTTTCATGTGTGACAACGCATCTTCTACATTACTTGATCTTTAGAAAATTCATCTGTTGCCAAACGAATCTTTTCTTGAAGACCTTGCACACACTTCCTTGATATAATTGCATTCTCAACTTGAAATCTTGGCAGAACATGTTTCCTTCATCATGGATTCATAAAGAAAGGTCTTGGAAATCTTCCTCTGAAGCGGGAACAATCTTAGTCTTTCCCTCGCACGAGTGCATCTCCTTCCTTTAGAATTCCTTGATGAAGTGAACATCTTTCAAAAGGGTTTCTTGATGAAAAATCGATTCGAGAAGGAATACATTAAGCTTTTGAACAATGTGTCCCTTGAGTGGACCCCTTTCTTTTCACGCGGGCTCCTGAGGGACCCCTTCAAAAACTCTTAACAAGTTCTATGGCATCTAGCTTGGGGGAAGCTTGACTAGACTGGCTTCACACCTCAATGTCTAGTCTGGGGGCAGCCCGACTAGATCATCCTCACTTCCTTGCGTCTAGCTTGGGGGCATCCTAACTAGACTTTACCTTTCAAACATTGCATCCCTTGAGTGGACCCTCCTTCTTTTTGAAGGGTTCCCGAGGGACCCCTTTGAAAGTCTTGCAACTTAGTGATGGTTTGCATGACTATCTATTCACTGGCCTGTGCGGCTGCTTCCTGATGTGTTCTATCTATGGGTAAACATGTCGCCACCTCTAGCTCTAAAAAGTCCCCTTTTCTCAATCTCCCTCATGTGAGAGTTCTTGGGGGATACCTTCCTTGCAGGTTTGCGGGTCTGTAAGGCACTTTCTTTGTTTCCTTCATATGAGAGTTCTTGGGGGATACCTTCCTTGTAGGTCTACGGGTCTATAAGGTGCTTTCTTGGTTTCCTTCATGTGAGATTTCTTGGGGGATACCTTCCTTATAGGTCTACAAGTCTGTAAGGTGCTTTCTTGGTTTCCTTCATGTGAGAGTTCTTGGGGGATACCTTCCTTATAGGTCTGCGGGGATGTAAGGTGCTTTTCCTGGTTTCCTTCATGTGAGAGTTCTTGAAGGATACCACCCTTGTAGGACCATGAGCCTGTAAGGTACTTTCATACTTCAGCTTTGTAGTTCCGCAAAACTATGAAGTCCTCTCCTGCACTTTCGAGTTTTCCAGACCATGCTCTGCTTCCCCGTCAGTTTAGGTATACATATCTTACTTTGTTACTTCTTTACTACTCTACTTTACTAAAGCACTCATTAATACTCGTGCTCACTAAAGTGGGGGAAAAATGTATGAACATGAATTTGCACCCCTAACGGAAATTCCCTTTTACCCCCTTACACTTTAGAAAACTGAAAGCGGAGGTTTAATTCCACTTAAGCCTGCTTCTTGCATTCCACTTAAGCCCGCTTCTTGCATTCCACTTGGTGTCTTGTTTGTGTGTCGATGGGGGTGTTTCTGTCAGGGATGCCTATGTGGTGCACAAACATTTGTGTGGCACGCTTATGTCCCTGGCAGATTCCTATGGCTAGAGACTACTGAGGCATTACTTTTTTGATTGGAATTCAAAGAGTAACATCCCTCTTTGGTTGGCCAACCTCAATATGGTCATTTTTCACCTTCTCCTTCATATTCTAACTCCATTCTTCCATTCTCAAGTTTTGAATAAGTTGGTACACTCTCCCCATGCTTTGAGAATTCACTTCCAAGCTTTGCAGCAACACCCTTCACTTCATTGCAGCAATCCACTACTCCATCACTCCAACAAGGTGAGCACAGGACAAACATCGCAATAGCAGAGGCTTGAGTCCCTCTCGTTCTCTCCTCCGCAAGCCTTGAGTGCTTTGGACAGAGGTGGTAAGCTCCTCTAACCTCTCCTATTGTTTTCGATTGAGTAACCACGTACTGCTTGAAGTGTTTTGTGTTTGCATAGCTTGTAGTTTCTTTTTTCTTTATCATTATCTCTACTATTCCAAACTTGGCTACCAGTGGAGGTGGAAACACCAAGACAAGAGTCTGACTGAGGAAGGCCCCTATACAGCCCAAACAATTTCTCCCTTTATTGTGTGTAGGTGGATAGAGTTCAAAGCAAGTTGGCGAGGAGGATATTCTATGAGATCATCTTCGTCACCCTCTCAGTAATATAATTCCTTTATCACATTAATCTGTATTTTTTGTACTTCTTAATACTATTCTGTCATTCTAGAAACTTGCAAACTAGGTTGTTAGTCCTTCCTTACAGAAAAACCTCGTCTCTCTAGTTTTTTTTCCGTACGTACTCCAACGCAGTGTATTGTTGTCCTAGAACCGCATGTATGTCTTCGAACAAAGTGCTACCTGAGACACAAAGTTGACTCTGGAAATTGACTCTTCTAGTCTCCCTTCAACTCTTGGGATCACAGGGTGATCGAAGGATGCATAATCCTCATCATTATCATCCCTCCTATTCTAACCTTCCTTTAAGCTGAGGTAAGTTAGGGCAGCCTCTCCGCTCTTGGCCTTTCGTGACCTGGGGCCTTGCATTGGGTGGTCCCCATATCTTACAGTTACCTCCACTGAGCAACTTACCTTATGCATCCCTCCGCACTTACTCAAACTATCAAGCACATAAATCAGAGATCAAGGTTCATTCAATGCTCCAAATTCTTTCATATCTCGCTCATTGTCATTCCTTTTATTTGCAAACATTCTGGAGTGTTCATTTGGTTATGCACCCATACATGTTTGACTCTCCACAACTCATTGTTCAGCTCTGCACGCTTCATTTTTTAGCTCTACACTCTTGAAATCTCCCTTTCTCTTTGAGGTGAGATTTTTTACTTCACTAGGCCTCTACCAATTCCTATATATATTAAAATACACACACACACACATATATATACACATACATACATATGAATACATAAATATATACATATATAAAGTGTATGTATATATGTGTGTGTATGTATTCATATATATATATGTATGTATGTATTTATGTATATATATATATATAATGTATGTATGTATGTATGTATTCATATATATATTTATATATGTATGTATATATAAATATACATAGATATATATATACATGTTTGTGTATATATACATTCATACATACATATATATAATGTGTGTGTGTATGTATGCATGTATCTATATATTCATATATGTATATGTTTTCATATATATTTATATGTATGTATGTATATATATAAATATACATACATATATAGATATACATTATTGTGTATATGTACTTTCATACATATATACATGCATACATACATACATACATACATATATATAAATGTCAATAATGATATGTATATGTTTTCCACGAATCTATAAATATCTGGGGTTTATCAATGATGTTGTTCACATTGGGTTTTTCATTTAAACTCTTTAAGCCATGGATTGAAAATATGTTGTATGCGATGTCAACATTTCTCACAATAAACTGTAACTCAATATCTGGGGTTTCAACTTACACTATTTATGAATGTCAAGACATTTCAGTTCAATTTCATGGTTTTTTTTTTATTCTATATGATAGGTTAAATGTATCATTTCTATGCATTGTCAATGTTTGTCACCCACCACCCTGTAACTTGGTATTTAGGGTTTCATCTTGCACTATTTATGGATGTCAATGCATTTCAGTTCCATAGATTATGATTGTTACACCCTATCATGTTGGTATATATGTATAACTCATGTACAAATGTTCAATTGGATTGTTCAATTGTATTGCTCAATTTGATTGTTCAATCACATTTCTCAATTTTATTGTTCAATTACATTGCTCAATTTGATTGTTCAATTGCATTGTTCAATTGGATTGTTCAATTGCATTGTTAAAATTTATTTTTCTATTGCATTGTTCTATTGGATTGTTCTATTTGATTGATCAATTGGAATGTTCAATTTTATTGTTCAATTGGAATGTTCAATTTTATTGTTCAATTGGAATGTTCAATTTTATTGTTGAGTTGCAATGTTCAATTTGATTGTTCATTTCTATTGTTCAATTTGAATTTCATACATGTCATGCATATTCGTTAGTAGTTCTTCGTTTCATTTTTTTAGACATGTTGGTATATTCGGCTGACACTTGTTGTAAATTTTTGTCTTGTTCAATCTTCTTCGATGGTGCACAATTTCAATTCATTATTGGCTTCGTGATGGTGAATTGCATGTCAAATGTAAACAAAAAAGGATACTATACATTCTTATTGTAAATTAAACACTTTTCTTATTAATGACTATTTTCATATATGTTTGCAAGATTCAATTGGAGAAATTCACCATACTATTGGCCATCTCCAATTCATAGAGGTGAGGTTTTTAACCTCACTAAAGTTGCACCATTGTCTCCTGTCATTCCCTTTTCTTTCTTCTTTTCACTTATTTTTTTTGTTATGGGTGTGTTGTGTTACTTAAGGTGACTATTATTATTTATTTCGTTGCTAATTTTGAACAAAATATTTAAAGTGTTTATTTGATTATCCATAGATTGAAGGTTCTCTTTCATTCTATGTGCATCGACAATGTGCTCCATGATGTTTATGGTGTGTAGGGTGTTTATGAACATTTCCAATACTTTTTTCCATAAACACACTCAATTTTTCAAGGAAATATATGGTTCTCTTCATGCATCACTGTGACTTTAATGGGTTTAATCTTTTCATTTAATTTTTATCTATAAATACACTATAGTTTTCAATCTATATATCAATGTATGTATGTATATATCTATATATATGTATATATATATGTAGATACATATATATGTAGGTACACTTTGATATATATTTGATACATATATACACATGTAGATACACATTGATATATATAAATTGTTCAATTTGATTGTTCAATTGGAATGTAGATACATATACATACATGTGGATACACATTGATATATATATATAAATAGTTTAGTTTGATTGTTCAATTGCATTGTACATATATATACATGTAGATACACTTTGATATATATATAGATGCATGTATATATATACGTGTAGATACACATTTATATATATGTACATACATATTGACATATACATATATGTGCATTTGTAAGCACATAGATATATATGTACATACATATTGACATAGACATACATCTAAATACATATGCACATAGATACATATGTACATCCTTATGCACATACATATATGTGTACATATGTATGCACATATAAGCACTACATATATCCTCGAAATGAAAACCAGTCAAACCATTTTCATATTTGGGGATAACAAACAAATGTTATAACTAAATTGCATATTTAAAGTTTGTGCAATGATGAACATAATAATAGGGGATAGCTAGAATCATATAGGTCAAATAGGTCACATCCATCTCTACCATTCACAAAACAAGAGTGAATTGTAATGTATTGAAACAAATAAACTTGAGAAAATACATACATACGTGTTATCTTTTGTAGAGGTATAGCCTAAAAGAAAATTTCAATTGAGCTATAGATATATGAAAGGATAGATTACATCAAGTATTTCAGTATGAAGTGTTGTGGATTTTAGACATGTTTAGTAGACCTTTTTAATGACTATATGAAATGTATTCACATGCAATTTCAAATGTTAAATTATCAGTGTAGACTGTATTGTATGAAATGTTGTATAAGATTATCAGCATTGAATATTTTTTTCAAAAATGTACAATAGATATTATAAACATAGTAATTGTTTTAAACAAAATTGAAATAGTTTATCTACATAGAATATATTTTCACAAATGTAGAATAGATATTATAAACATAGAAATTGTGGTAAATAAAATTGAAATAGAATATCTACATACAATATATTTTCTGAAATGTAGATTATAAGATAACCATAAAAAAGGTATTGACATAATCGTCAATGGGCCCAACACTAGAGCACCTTAATATGCAATTGTAAATTAGTTTTCACTCGCAAATTCAACCAAGGTACTCATATCACATTAATAAATAGATTTAGTTCAAAATAATAAATATCTTTAGTTCACATTTATAAATAGATGCAACACAATGAAAATGGCATCCCCAACTAGAACCCAAAAAAAAACCAGGATATAAGGCACTATTTCAGTTGGTCCCTCCCAAACTCATTCGAATGCTCCAAGGAATGAATCTGGAGATGTGTTCTCATCTCCTATTGTTGCATTTATACTTGCCATAAATTGATTTGCATTTGCATTTATCATCTGCGTGCAACTTACATTTGAAGGCGTTAGTGGTAAAGAAGTATGGCCAATTGGAAATTGAGTGCAACTAACTTGAGATGAGTTGGGATTGAAACACACATTGCTTGCAGAAAAGGGATTTGTAGGACTTCTTAAGCATTTATCCCACATCATTTTTCTATGGGAAGCCTCGATCTCCCTTTCCTTCTTCTCTTTGTCTTTTTGTATCCTCACTTGCCCCTTCTTCTACTCGTTTTCCTTTCTTTGCAACTATTTCAGCTGCTCTTTTTCCTTGCGCTCAATTTCCTTTTCAATTTTCTTTTGTTCCTTCTGCTCTAAGGCCAAAATCCATGCTTCCTTTTTGTCCTCAATTTGTTGCCTCTTTTTTATTTTTAATTCTTCCAGTTCTTTTTTTCTTCATTCCTGCTCCATTATGAGAGTCATGTAACTGTCGATAGTCAACAACTGAGACTACTGACTCACCCGAAGAGCACCACCAATAGAATTTCTTGTTCCTCCATTCACTCTATGACTTGGCAGCTTAAGGAAGTTACTGATCTAAGAATCACTTTCGGTTCGAATTGGTTCATTGACTTGGGAGTCAATAAACTCCACCTGGTCTGGTGTACCCTGACTTTCATTGTTGTAATCTACATAATAGTGCACTATTTCTTCTGGAGGTGTGGGTGTTGGAGATGGGAATGTGAAATCCCCCATGTCTTCTTGTGTGGGCAAGTTGTCCATGTCCTCAAGTTGTTGCTATGCACCTTCATGCACTTGACTATCTATTGGAGTCTGTAATTTTTGTGAAAGTTCATCTATTCAAACATCAAGTCCCGAAAGACTAAGGATGTTCTGCACTGCAGAAGCATCGTCGGTGTCAACAATGTCGTGCATATCACTAGGATGCATGTCGCCCATGAGTGCATCAGAATTGAGGGTCCATATCCCCATCCTTTTAAAGCCAAATTTTATGTTGGTTGGATTAAAATCTCTTCTCAGTGCCTTGTTGCCTAACTCCACCAATTATGCCCTTCTGATATCAATATTAGGGAATCTAGTGAGAAAATCTGCTCGTTCTGATTTAAAATATTGCTTGAATGGTACAAACATGCTAACATCCAAAGATTGTAGCACATGAGAAGTATGAGCAGGAAGTGTAAGGAGGTCAATGCCTAAACCTCCTTGCCCTTTGGATAGTTGAAAATGCAACATGACTTCCATGGTTGTCAAAAATCAACAGGTGCTTATTAGTAGGTGAGACACCCCCTAGAACCGACACATAGAAATGTTCTAGCCACTCATAGAAAATCTTCTTCGTCATCCAAGCATGTGCTTGGGTTGCTATAGTTGCACGTGGTTCATAGTTCACAATGTAATTCTCTATCTTTTTATTACCCTTGAACAGATAGAAACTAGGTATGGTTTGGCCAGATGTATTAACACAACATAGAACTGTTATCCATTCTCTACTTTTTGGAATGATGTAGGAGACATTCTTGTTGCCTCATTGTTCCAAGACCCTAATAGTTCCATTTCTACCAGCTTGAATGCCTATTTCATCATAGTTCCAAAAAATTTCAGGACCGTATGGGGTACTTTCATATGTTGTTGTCAGCGTTCTATAAAACTCGATGACTATTTTGGGTCTAAGGTTTACCGCCCCATCTTTTTCAAGACCTTTAGCTGTGCCCAAGTTTAGTTATGGATGGTGCCTCTTGAATCCAATCCACCATGATTTTCCAAGCAGCCACTTCGTGAAAGGGTTGGCATATCTAAGCAACCTCTTGCTTGAGATTCATAATCTCAAGCCCATGGCCAATATTTTCCATATCTATGCACCACTTCACAATCAAACCCTCCTCTTTTGTCAGGACTGTTGATGGACCCTTCTTTGAAGTAGTGCTCAGGCCACCTAACCAATTGCTAAGTGTTGTAGTTGGGATTTTCCACTTCTTCACAACAACTCTCATCAACATCCCATTTGTTTCAACATCCTCTAGTGCCCTGTCCATGTCCTTTGATGACCATTCCCTTTCCTTTGATGCTCTTTCCCACCAGATTGGTGGTGCAACAACCTCCTGGACAACCTCAACAAGTTTTAGATTCGTGTTTACTTCTACAACTGGTTGTTGCACATTGGGGACTGTTACAGTATATTTCCTTGTATGAGACGATGTCTTTGTAGTCTTGGTTTTAGTTTTTGACCCCAGTTTACCTTTAGATTGCACCTGCAGATGTTAAAAAAGATGTTTGGAGCAGTTAAAAAAACAATAAATTGAACACTGTTGAAGTCACAGTGATGCATGAATAGTTTTCATTTATTTAATATGCATCTTGACATTTTGAAATTCAATGCGTTGGTTTTTATGAACAGTTTGTAATGAAATTTTCCATAGTTTGTAATGAAATTATCTTTATTGTGCATGAACAGTTTTTTTTATTGTCTTTATTTTTCTTGGTTTTTATGAACAATTTGTAATGAAATTGGATTTATTGTGCATGTTGACAATTTATTCAATTTATTATTTGAATTGAAATTACTTAGAGTAGATCTATTTAGTGAGACATGAACAAAAATTGGTTAAACATTGTCAAAAGGAAATACAATGGTACAGGCGTAGTGAGGTAGAAAACCTCAACTAGAAGAGAAAGGGAGCTTTCTTGAGTGCAGATTCGAACAATGAAACGTGGAGAGCCGAACATAAATATATAAAACAAATTTTGTAGTAACAATCACATAAAAATTAACATATATATACATATGTGAATATATATATATATGTATATATATACATATGTATATATATATGTATATATACATATGTTTTTATATGTATGGAAATATGTCTATGTATTATTTTGTTCTTCCATGCACAATATATACATAGAAAAATACATATATAGGAAGAGAATAATATAATTGCATGGCAGAATATCTTTGAAATGAAATCAAGTGATTCCATTTTCATATTTGGGAATAACAAACAAATATTAAAGGCAAATTGCAGAGTTAGTTTGTACATTGTCAAAGACACAAATGCAAGTGCATGGCAAAAAACCTTGTAATTGTGAACCCTAGAAACCATAAAAATGTTTGGTACTAACAATGAAATAAAAATTACATTTGGCAGAAAAAACTATTATGAATGGAAGAACAGAATAATATGATTGCATGGCATAATATCTTTGAAATGAAAACCAATCATACCATATATATGTATGGAAATATATAAGTATGGAAATATGTCTATGTATTATTTTTTTCTTCCATGCACAATATGTATATGTATGTATGGAAAGACAAATACATATATAAGAACAAAATAATATAATTGCATGGTAGAATAACTTCGGAATGAAAACAAGTGAATCCATTTTCATATTTGGGAATAACAAACAAATATTAAAGGCAAATTACAGAGTTAAAGTTTGTGCATTGTCAAAGAGAAAACCCTATAATTTTGAACCAGTGGAACCCTTTCCATGTTTGGTAGTAACAATGAAATGAAAAAAAAATTCACAGACATAACTATTGTGCATGGAAGAATAGAATAATACATAAACATGCTAGAATATCTTTGAAATGAAAACTAATCATACCATTTTCATATTTCAGAATAAAATGAGAATATTTTAAGCAAATTGTAGAGATGAAGTTTGTGCAATGAGGAAGACACAAATGCAAGTGCATGGCAGAAACCCTCAAAATGATAAACATTAAAGCCCTATGAATATTTCCTAGTAACAAGAAAATATATTGTATCCATTTCCGTATTTTGGAATAACAAACAAATATAAAAATCAAATTGCAGAGTTAAATTTTATGCAATGACGAACACACGAATACAAGTGCATGGATGAAAACCAGTGAAACCCTTTCCATATTTCGTCAAACAAGTCTAATAGTAATGAAAAACCATTTAAACTAGTCAAAATCATTTCATATTTTGTATAAGGAATCAAATATGAAAAGCACAATGCAGAGTAAACGTCGTGCAATGAATAACACAATATATTGAAATGCACAATGCAGGGTAAACTTTGTGCATTGATGAGTATAGAGGAAAGGAAAACCAGTGAAACCTTGAACTTGAATTGAAATGACTTGGAATTCATATAAAGTGTAATTTGAAACCCCAAATATTGAGTTACGGGTCAATGTGATGAAAATTGACATCCCATACAACATATTTGCATTCATAGGCAGCCCAAATTTGTAGCAATAGAATACCTGTAGCTTGTCAGAATTTCTTCATATTTCTGGACCGAATTGTATAACTGATAATGAAAGTGGGACATGCTAAATGGAAATTGCAAGAGATTGAGTAATGCATTTTTGAATTTGAAAATATCCTTATATGTTCAATGCTGGTTTGGTGTGGAGTCTTTAATTCTTGTCCTTTTAATTTCAAATTTTAAATCTTCATTCGATGCCTTCAATTGCAGAGTTTGTATATATTAATGGTGTGCATTCCTTGTTTGTTTGATAGGAGATTTTGGTGGCTTTAACACCATTGTTTTGGTGGTTGCAGGTGAGAAAAACAAGAGGAACTGGTAGTAGAGAGGTTTGATTTAACAGATGGGACACATATGAATGATTGTTACCTATCTGAGTGTTGTGTTGGTGGGCAAGTGGGATGGGGGTTCGGCTGGATTGGATTTGGTGATGGGACATTCTTGGCTCTTTGTTCTACTCATGGCATCCCAAGTGCCTGAAAGTTGGCTATGATGTAATGCAAGTGGCGACATTATAGGGGAGCTTGGGTTATACTAATTTTATATTTAGGCTTTTGTTTTAAAGTGAGGGGCCAGTAACAAGCAATATGGCTTGTATGTTTGTCGTGTCAAATGTGCTTTGAATATTCTCTGACATGTAATACTATGAATATCTATTTGTGTATGGGATGAATATTCTCCAATTATAATATAATTTTGACAGTATAGTGATACATGTACCTTTGTTGACTTCGTGGGTGAAAATTGATTTACATTTTCCTATTATTTAGCTCTATTATGGGGCCCACATGGGACTACTTTCATCCCCAATATAGGCTCCCACCCTACTTTGGGCCCCTCTCCCCTACTTATATCCATAGATAAAAATGAGTTTATTTAAGATTCCATGAAGTTAGTAGGTGGATACCTCTATGATCCATAAATTTGAAAGGGAATTTAATAATAGAAATGATATTTTACTCAAACTAGAAGATTAGTAGTCGATCCTATTCAAGGGAAAAAACCTCAAGTCTAAGGAAATCAATACATTTGTCCAATGCCAACTAGGAATTCAAGCCTTCTTGTTTAAGTAGGATGGTGCTTTGATTGTGCTTTTATCAATTTTGATTCATGCTTGTATATCTTACTTATAGTAGCTTAAATTAACATCCATGGAGTAGGTTTTACTTCTTTTTTTTTCTTAGTATGTTCTTTATCACTTAAGTGGTGTACAATATGGCTAGGAAGTAAGTAAATAGTTGGTTGTAAATATGTATTTAGTGTGTGTTTCACAAGTTAGAAATTCCCTTTGATTTAAACTATTTTCCAAGAAATGGAGGTACTCAAATAGGGATTGCTAAATTTAATGTGATTTCAACTATTGCTATTTCTAGGAAAAAAATATTTTCGTTATTAAGGTTTTAGCAATGAAGAGTGGTCTTTTCTTTTTGTACATGGATATTGTGTAAGATGATTTATGTCATAGTTTTGCATATCCTTTAAAACTCTCATTAAAATCATTTATGATGCATTGATATGTCTCTTTATCGTTAACTAAAGCAATAGGGAAAGTCGGGATATAGAGAGGATTTTATTTGTAGCTCAACTATTTAAAACTAATAATTCTTGTTTGGTCTTTGAATCTCTTAGGGAAGTTAGAAGCGTTAAGATGAAATTGTAAACGTGATGCCACCACTTTTGGTTTTACTAAAGAATTCAAATTCTCCCTTAGTATGGTTGCAATTTTAAAAAAATTGGTAGTTGTGTTTGGGTTGGGTTAAGTTAAAATTGGGGCATGACAGGTGATTTGTAGCCTTGAGAGTGAATTTTGTGGAAACCCTAATTTTTTAATAATTCACTTATTTATGCTTTTAAAATCTCTATAATTTATATTATAGGGTCCTCTAATATTTCTTCAAACACCCACCAAAAATCAGGAACTAATTCAGTGGGATTTGGGAGATACATGTTTTTCAAATGAATTGAGAAAAAAACATAATTCTACTATAAATCACTCAATTCAACTCCGATTCCTCTAAAATCTATAATGTATCTACTTTAATGTGTTCTTTAAAAACCCTTTAAAAATCAGAGAAAAATCACTAAAATCTAAGAGATATGCTCTTCCCAAAATATTCTCCAAAATTGAAAAAATGTCTTGTCATTACAGTGCCAAGATCATGCTCTGATACCAGGGTGATCCCACAATACTGGTTTACAATTTTTGGGCAAAATGGACACTGAACTAATTATTTTAAACTAAATCTTTACTTTCAGGCTCCTATAGCAGCTAAACCGTGAGGAATTCGAAGATGATGCAAACTAGTGATTTGTGAAGTTTTGTCTATAGATTCTAATTTTATTTTTTTTCAAAATTTTTGGAATCAGATTGCACTTTTTTTTCATCTCCTTCGAAAACTAGTTTTTATCAGTAAACAACATTTTTAAGGAGTGATTCTCACTGTATACAACATAATTTTTTTTGTATGAAGGATAAAATTCTATTTTTTTGAATTTAGATTTGTAACTACGATATCTAACAGTTCATTTGGTTTCATAGTTTTTTATTAAATATTTTTTCCTTAATCAAATTTTGAAGTCAAACCAATTACAATTCAGACATAGGCAGACTGTATACAACATAAAAAAAATTGTATGTAACGAAATTCAATTTTATTTTTTTCAATGGATCAAGGACATAAATACCCTACCTGAATGTTTTTTTTTTTTTTTAAATGATAATCTTCTATTTTTCCACATGCGTAGAACAAAGAGCTTGATTTTTGATGAAAAACCTACATTCACAAGAAATAAAAAATAAATATAATAATAAAATTTAATTTAATTAAAATTGTACTTTTTTGGAAGCTTATAATAAGGACTATATACATACAAAAAATAAATCAAATGAATTCATTTGATCCCCCAAAAGGTAAATCAAAAGTGGTTTTTTATTAACATTTTGATAGGTGTAAAGGAGACTTCGTTATAGGTATGGTTTAAAACTAGTGGGGTTCTATCCAAGGGGGCTTGGGCTAAGGTGGTTTGATCAAACCCTCTTCAATTGGAATCCTTTAAATGGAACTTTTCAAGGCTTAGATCATTATATTTTCTAAAAATATGTGATTTCAGCAAAAATCGGGATCTCCCAGAAAGTGTAAACCACTATTGTGGCAGCACCGACCAATCATTTATTTTCATGCACTCTTTGGTTTTAACACCCCACAAACTCTCAAGGTAGTCAATTTCTTACTTAAGAAGAAATTAATAGTGTCGATCAACTCAGGTAGCACTCATAATTTCATCAATAAAAAGTTGGTTACTCATCTAAATTGTTTTATGTATCTAGCTCCAGAGTTTCAAGTCTTGATTGCAAATGGTGGTATTGTTAGTTGTTCTAGAAATTTCTATAGCATTAAATTATTCATGGGAGATTATCACCTTGATAGCCCAATGTATGCTATCTCAATGGGTGCAACAAATACTATTTTGGGAGTACAATGGCTTACTAATTTGAGAATAATTGAGATGAACTTCCAAGAACTATTCACAAGATTTCAATCAAAAGGAAAGAAAGTAGAGCTAAGAGGGTTGACAATAAATTTCCCACAAATGGTAAGCTCTCATCAAATGGAGAATTTTCTTTAAGAAAGGAGTTGATGGTTTTGTGGCCCAATTATGTTCATTAGAAGTCACTCAATCTAATGCTCTCACCCATCCAAAATTACAAGCAATAATTGATCGTCACTTAGTGGTTTTCGGAGATATGAATAAAGGACTTCATCATAAGAGGGATCATTGGCATGCCATACAACTAGTTCTAGGGAGCTAACCACCCAACATCAAGCCTTATCGATACCCACATATACAAAAAAGTGAAATAGAAAATATTGTTGAGGAGATGTTAGAGGCAGGAATAATCAAGCATAGCCAATATGTTTACTCCTCACTTGTGGTGATTTTACGGAAGAATGATGAAAATTGGTGTGCATGTGTCTGGACTATAGAGTGCTCAACATGTGCATCATCAAATATAAGCTTCATATTTCAATCATTGATGATTTGCTAAATGAATTGAATGGAGCTATGTAATTTAAAAAGTTAGATCTTAGATCAAGTTATCACCAAATTCAAATTAAGGAACAAGATATTTATAAGACAACATTTAGGACTCGTGAGGGTCATTATGAGTTTTTGTGATGCCATTTGATCTTACCAATGCACCATCTACATTTTAAAGTTTGATGAATTCAATCTTTAAAAAATTCTTGAGGAAGTTTGTATATTAGTGTTCTTTGATGATATATTGATTTATAAGCAAGACATGGGAATAACACTTGTAAAATGTAGATCAAATATTACAAGTTCTCGAGGAGAACCAACTCTATGCTAAACAATCCAAGTGTGATTTTGGTCTCAATGAGGTGGAGTACTTGGGACACATAGTTTCACATGGCGTTAAGGTAGATCCTAAAAAAATTAAAGCTATCATGGAATTTCCTAAACCATTAATAAATTGAGGGGTTTCTTGGGATTGACTAGATACTATAGAATATTTATGAAGAATTATGGTTGTCCATCACTCCTAACAAATTTATTGAAGAAGGATTCTTTTCACTTGAATGAATCTGTTAATGTAGCATTTGAAATGTTGAAGGAGGCTATATGTACAACTCCAATGCTTGTCACTCCAAATTTCACAAAGGATTTTATTATAGAATGTGATGCTTCAAGAAATACTATAGGATTTGTTCTCATGCAAGAGGGTTGGCCCGTTTATTTTGAGATTCGTCAATTAAAAGGTATGAATTAACTCAAACCTATTTATGAGAAGGTAATACTAGTTATTCTTCATGCAGTAAAGCAATGGAGGCCTTATATAAGGGGTAGACACTTCAAGGTGAAGACAAATCATGATAGCCTAAAATATATTTTGAAACAAAGATTATCTTTTGAAGAGCAACAAAAAATGGTCACTAAGATGTTGGGATATGATTTTGAGATTGTATATAAGAAAAGGGAGGAAAATGTTGTGGCAAATGCATTGTTGAGAAAGGATGAGAAGGATGAAGCTTTACTGTGTGTCATTTCATATTACAAGATTATTGGCTAGTAGAGGCCAAAGAAGAGTGGCATAATGATGTTGCTACAAGTAATCTCATTTAACAATTACAAAGTGATCCTAGTAGTTAAGATAAGTTTTGTTGGAAGCGAGATACTCTTTGGTATAACGAGTGATTATATCTCTGCAAGAATTCCTATCTTAAACAAAATATTATCACAAAGCTTCATAAGTCTCTAGTGGGTGACCATTTAGGATTTTTGAAGGCATATCATCAAGAACCAAGAAAGACTTGTTTTGGGAAGGGATAAAAGATAATGTTAAAAAATTCATGGTAGAATGTTTGGTTTGTCAAAGAAATAAAGGGGAAACAATTAAGACACCTGGTCTCTTGCAACCATTAGTTATTCCTAGCCAGCATTAGGAAGAGGTCTCTATGGACTTCATTACAGGGCTTCCAAGATCTAATTGTAAGAATGTCATCATGGTAGTACTGGATCGCCTCACTAAATATGCACATTTTATTACATCATCACATCCTTTTACAACAAGTATAGTGGCAAAAGAATTTGTGGGCATGGTATACTTAAGGTTATTGTTAGTGACCGTTATCCTATCTTTACTAGTAACTTTTGGATAGATTTATTCAAATTTTTGGGTACTCAATTGACTCATAGTTCTTCATACCATCCTCAATCTAATGGGAAAATAGAGGTTGTTAATAAGAGTTTGGAAGGATATCTATGTTGTTTCAATTTGGATAAACAATCTCAATGGGTAGATTGGTTGCCACTAGTAGAATGGTGGTATAACACTCCCTTCCATAGCTCTTAAAAAATGTCTCTATTTATGTAATTGTATGGATATCATCCTCCTTCCATCACATCATCATTTAAAGTGTCATCGAGAGTTCAAGTTGTGGAGAACCATATGCTTCACCAATATAAAGTACTTTTAGGACTTAAATAGAATCTATCCATGACACAAAATTGAATGAAGTAGGAGGTAAACCAAAACAGTAGTGAAATAGCTTTTGAATTTGAGGATTGGGATTTCTTGAGATTGCAACCTTACAAGAAAATGGCATTGAAGAAATAGTCAAAGAATAATAAGTTGTCTCCAAAATATTATGACCCATATCAAATCATGCAGAAGATAGGTAGTGTTGCCTACAATATTGAATTGCCATCAACAACAAAGATACATCTATATTTTCATGTTTCTTGTTTGAAGAAGGTAATTGGGAATAATATCCCTACTTGGACAATACTATCAAAGCTCAATGAAGAAGGAAGAATCATATATCCAAAATTGCCTAGCATTGAGGATAATGTTTCTTTGAAGAGAGGAGCATGCTACACCCTTAATATTAGAGTACATTGGGTTATGAATAGTCAACTTGTGGCTATCTTAATTCCTAATTAATTCACATTATCATTATTATATTTTTATTTAGTTAATTAGGTCAGCCTAGGGCTTATATAGGGCTATCTAAGTCTTCTTGGGTGATATCCCAGGCATAAATAGGTATACATAGGAGTTTGTGATTCTTATTTCATCATCAGATTGTGAATTTTGTTCTCATTGGAGATATTTGGTGGTTTTCCCCCTCAAAGTGGCTTGTTATTCTTAGTTACCGTTAATTATTTTCTATCATATTTTTTTATTGTGTAAGTTATTTCATTAAAATTGGGCTTACTTATGACAATAGGTTCAACTTTAGATGTTGATTCACTCTTTTTTTTATTAATGAATTTTCAATACCATACCTTTCCAAAGGCATGTAATGAACATCATGTATGAAAAATATTCATTATGAAAAAGAGATTGACCACCTTGACCACTAGCATTTTCAAGTAATCTCATTGATTGTGTGTTCAAAGGAGAGGTTTCAATAATATGTAGATTTTTATATAAGCGGCCTATATGATGGGATAGCCTAAGGTTTTCATGAAAGTTGATTTTCAAAATATAATAATGTTCAAGTCTTATAAGGCATGTGTCTCCTCAACTTATAATCAAACGCCTCAAGGTGTAAGACTAGAATTGTAGCATCATGGGGTCTAACAAGCTTTGTTATATCCCTTGAAGCCTTTATAAATCTCGAATTAAATGTGCAAATAGATTTATTTTGTATTAATATATATTAGTTAAATTATGAATTATTACATCCAAACTAACTTTACTACCAAAGGATTACATGAATCTTTATTATAAATTAGTTCAAGAATAAATAAAGAGATTTGAAAAATCAACATAACTTATTACCTAGCATCACTCTATAGGGATTTGGAAGACCTTAGAATTTATTGATTCTCAAGATTAATTAACTTTTCATGATAAGTAGAGTGATCTTTGTTCTACTTGAGTTTAATGTGTTGTAAGGACCATAAAAAAAACTAGCACTAGAAGGATGGCTTGATCAAAATAGACCGTTCAAATCCATTATTTGGTGGACAATATAAGAGGTTGATTGGATTTTTATCCTTTAAGGAGAAAGATCGCCAATCTATTGATTCAATTCAACATAGAAAGACAAGGTTGAAAATAGAAAATTTATTGGAAAATATATTACACACCCTATCCTTGATCCACAAGTTCATATTCAAATCACTCCTCCACTAGTTGCACCCCCTAATGGATTTCTTTGTTGCTAACAAGTCACCTCTTGCCATTCTTGGTGATTCCCACAATCTTCCCAATAAACCTATAATATTTTCTATTAAATCCATCTATGTTGAGGGTAAGATGTTGAGGAACAAATTAAGTCTTTCAAATATATAGTTATTAGGGCTCACATTGAACACGAGGATGTTGTGTATAGGTTGTTCCCCTTTTCTCTAGGAGCTTTTGTATATATCTATTATTTTAGTTTACTTGCTAGATCTATTACTCATTGGGAACTTTTGGAAGCTACTCTTTTGAATCAATATGAGTTCTACAATGATCTGGCAATGTTTTATCATCAATTTTTCACCTATAAGAGGGAACCTAATGAATCCATACGTCTATTTAACACCAAGTTCTATAAAATGTATAAGAGGTTGGATAATTAATATCTTATAAATAAAGAAACTTCTATTCAAATATACCTTAGGGATTTGGATCCTTTGACTATATTTTTTTTAAATAACTCAAGAAAATATGAATACTTTGACTATAAATTATACAAAAGTAGTAAAATTACAACATCAAATGGGCCCTCCTATAGGGGACCTATAGGATGTTTAATTTCTCTAGAACACTCAAGGATACCTAATCAAATCCTTGTGATTATTATTATTTGGAAAATCATACTCATTTGTTGAATCAAGTACCAAGTACTTCTCATCAAATATAAAATCAGATCATATATCAATATCCCCTAAATAAAGTTTATAATACACCCATGTTACCCTATTTAAGATAGGGTCAAAACACTAGACTAGTGTTCCTAACATTCCCCAATATTTATGTCATTCATTATTTAAATAACAAGAAACAAATCAAGTCCTACAACCAATATGCAAACAACAAACCAAATGACATCAAGTAGTGCACATCCAATACCTGACCAAATTTCACAATTTACACCTAAAATTAAAGCATTGAAGAAGACTCTAACACAAGTTGCTGACAAGCTTACAATACTGAAGTTCAACCTCCCTCTAGGATAGTATCATAACCAAGGTAACTCCGAAAATCAAAACAACTCCCATAATCAAAATAATTCAAAAAATTAGAACTTTTAGAATTGAGAATTTTAGAATCAAATGCCTAATAGGTAATGAATACTAGACCTAACAATGGGGGCATTCCAAGCCCAATGGATAATTTGAATATAGCCTCAACAAGTCAAGCTAATTTAGTGAATTTTTTAGATCTAAATTCCTTTCCTAATTGGTGCAAGCTTCATGATAAAATTGTTCGCTAAAATTTGAGCTACCTAAATATGGATAAAATGTCTAAAGTGGTGCAAGTTGACCAAAAAAATCAGGATGGTGATTATAACATTAGCACGAGTAGTTTAGAGACATTGGTACTACAATGATGTTAGATATGCATGAGTTCTCTTTTAAAGAGTAAAATAAATCAATGATAGAATATTATTAGGTTTAGGCCTTTCAATACGCTAAGAGCAACTACTTTTTGAGGAATAAGAACAAGGAACCATTTACATCCTCAATTCCTTTGAATCACAATCCCATTCCACTAGACCCTTATGCCAAAAACAATCTATTTTCTCCTAAAGGTCCTTTAGGAGGATCATATAAGTAGAATTATTTTACATTCATTAAGGTTTATGTCTTAATGGATCATAATTATGATACATGACTAATGATTTGAAGAAAACTAAAGCTAACATGTCCCTTTATGATTTACTAGAAAAAATTCTAGATCAAAAAGAGGCTTTAAAATTTATTCCTTAGACAAGAAAGAACATAATATTGAATCACATAAAGATAAAGACAAATTGAAAGGTAAAGATAAAAAAATTGCAACATTTGTATTCTTATACAAAGGTAGACTGGGTTCCCCTCTTTTCCTTTCGAGTGTCAATTTTTTTTGTAAAAACTTGCATATCTATTTGGTTGATTATAGTGTTTCTAAAAATATTATGCCATTCTTTTATTATAAGTTGGTAATGGTCCCCACGAAGACCAATAGGAAAAATATTCAATTGGATAAGATACAAGTAAGGGTTGTGGGAGAATTAAAATATGTGCACATGCACCTTGTATCATAACCTAGAGTATAGTAGTGTATCAATATTTAGGTAGTGGATATCCTTGAGGTTTATGGAATGCTTCCTAGCAATGAGTGGACAAAGAGCCTCAATTGTTATTTTGCTACTATATTTTTATATAAATATGGCTACCTTGGAAGGGAAATCAAAATTAGACTAAGGTTTGAAAAGTAAAACTAGGGTAAAGTATATGATTATAAAATATGTTGCATTTAATTAAGTCATTTTCATAGATGTTGAGCCTAGCCTGGATTATAGAATGGATGAAGTCCTTGTTGCTTTCTTCTTCTTAGATGGAGATGGCATAAGAAAAGAAGTAGAGAACATAGAACCCAATTTGTAGGTACATACATCCATTGATTCTACTCTCTATAAATTCATGCAAAAATCAGCTAATGATGAGATAATTATGGGGACTTAGGTATGTACATATGAGTTATTACTTTCTAACCCATATCATTGGTTCTACTATGGATCTTGGTTTGGGTTTGTGGATTTTTCTATAAAAAATGGGTTTGGGTTCATCATTACAAAAACCATGTAAAAATCATTCATATATATGCAACCTAAAAGCATGAATTGAGATTATAATATCATATAGCATCATATAAACAACAAAACCACCATAAACTTGAATGCCATTTAAAACATGCTTGATATAAGATAAATATTCATCATTCAAACTTCATATCTTCTATGAATTTGGTGGAAATAAAGCCAAGTAATGGATTTTTTTCATCTGGAACTACATATAATGTGGGAAAAAATCTATTTCAAAGAGGTTAGATAGATTTTTGGTGTCTAGTTACTGGCTTGGAAACAATTGGGATTCTAGATCTAAGATTTTGGAGTGATGGGGATCAAATCACTGGCCTATCAAATTCTCAACTAACCTAGTGGAGACTAAAAATAACTCTTCTTTTAAGTTTCAATTAATGTGGTTGCATGATCCTTAGCTATATGACCTTATAATTGTTTGGTGGAGTAGAGGTAGACCAGTCTTTGGTACGAAAATGTACTCCCTTTTCAAAAGGTTTCAATCTGTTAAGATCTAGCTCAAGAGGTGGAATAGACATTAATCTAGTAATATTTTTCAAGCAAACTTGGTAGCTCATTCCTACTTGGATGCTATTACTCACTAAATTAGATAATATGGTCTTTTAGAGATTTCTCTCAAAGAGGAATTGAATGCTTTAAAGGGACTAGAGGAATGGGAGTTGAGATAGTATTATTTTGGAAGAAAGGCCCAAATTGATTGGCTTTAGGAGGGGATAGAAATATGACTTTCTTCTTTAACTCGGTTAAGGCTAGAAGGCATGGAAACATGATCTCCTCCCTTGTCTCTTTTCAAGGGGTTCAATTAGCCTCCTTAAGTGATATTTCTAGAGAGGTTTCTCAACACTGCTCTTCTTTATTCATGGAGGATTCACCTTGTGCAAAAGAGGGGGAAAATATTATCTTGGCTTGTATCCCTGCTTTAGTCTCTTTGGAGATGAATGAGGAATTGGTTAAGCCCATTTCTCTAAAAGAAATTCAAGGAATTAAATTTTCAAATGAAGAAGGGGAAGGCCCAATAGATTCTGATAGAATATTTTTAGGAATATGGGGAGATAATTAAATATGACCTATGGGAGGTTGTCTAGGAATCCCAGAAGAACAAACAAATGTTGAAGGCAATGAATGCTATTTTCCTAGCTCTTATTCCCAAAAGAGAGGGTGCTAACTCTTTGAGCTTGTTTAGAACCATTTCTCTCTGAAATGTGGTATACAATATTATCTCCAAAATTATGGTAGAGAGACTTAAGACATGGTTGAATAGGCTCATCTCTAAAGAACAAGGTGGATTTATGGCAGGTAGTTAGATTATGTATGGAGTGGTAATTGCGGTTGAGGTCATTCATTCGATGGAAAATTCAAAAGATAAGGTTGTGTTTATCAAATTGGACATGGCTAAAGCTTATGATCAAGTTAAATGGCCATTACTACAAAAATTCCTTCTAAAGTTTGAGTTCAAAGGTGATTGAGTGAATTGGGTGATGAGTTGTGTAATGACAGCTTACTTTTCTTTTTATTGTTAACGAGGAGCCTTCAGAGTTGTTTGATGCCTCTCGTGTTCTCCATCAAGGAGATCCTTTGTCTCCTTATCTATTAATTCTATTGGTAGAGGGATTGGGAAGAAGCATTAAGTCCTAGGTAAGCCAAGGTGGTATTCAGCGGTGGAGTTGGGGCAATTTTCTTCCTCCTTAATCACACTTGCAATTTGTTAATGACATCACTTTGATGGGTGTACCCTAAATTAGAGAGGAAAATAACATCAAGAAAACTTTGAACACATACCTTGTGGCCTCAAGTCAATGGATTAATGAAGAAAAATCCTCCATTTTTCTTCAACACCCCACCTCTTATTCAACATCGAATTGCTCATATTCTTAGATTTCAAATTGGGGATCTTCCCCTGGGTTATCTTGGTGTTCCTCTCTTTGTCAATTATTTGCCAAGGGGAACTTGGCAAAGGTGTTGGATAATGTTTGAGAGTGGATTATCCATTGGACGCATCGGTGGCTCTCCTTTGAAAGAGAGTCTTGTTGCTAAAATCGATGGTTCAAGTGCTTCCCATTTACAGTTGCACTGTTCAGACTACTTGTTGATAGTGAAAATGACACAAACAACATTAAAAAAGAATATTTCTACTCTATTTCTCCTGAAAATGAAAGACAACATATAGTAGCCTAACTACCAAGGTCCTGGTAGTTGGTTCTCAACTGTCTGGTGTCACTCAATTGGTCCATGCAATTGTAATATTCAAGGGACCTGTGCTGGTAACAGAGAATGCAAGCAATGACTCATTTTACCAAACTGCTCTTAGTAAATAAAGGGGGTTTCAAACAAAAGAAAAAGATAGATCAAAGGGTAAATCAGTAAACCTGAACAAAACTCATCTAGCATCCGGACATATATCTTCAACAATGAATATTTTCCAACAGATCAAGAAAACCAAAGCATGATACAATTCAAAAAATAATCTATACCATTGTATGCATCTAAGGTGCTTATTTTAATTCACCTATCACAACTATTTCAAAGATTTTAAAAAGAACACATATTCATTCATTGCCAAGATCATAGATCAACAAACTTCAATAAATTTAATTCAATGATAATCTAACAAGATAATCCTTAAATCCGGTTTCTTCTAAGGACTTTCATCACAAAAGAAACTCTTATGCTTCAGCACAATCACTGGCATACAGATAGATTATAACTTATCAGCCTTATCAAGTAAAATAACTCAATTCTAACACCATATTGCGAAAACCTGTAATTTTATTTAACTGTAAAAATCAAGTAACAATGTATCTATGTAATAACTATGCAAAATTCTATCTCCTAATATCAGGCCAATTCTATTCTCTATCAGGCAACCCTTACAATATGATACCCAAAGGGTATTTATAGATATACAAAATTCGAACTCCACTTATATTTTAAGCTGATCCACCTTTTTAGGAACTAAAAATCTCTTGGAAACTCAGATCAATTTGATCTTGAGTTCTTACATTAAACATTCAGTTAAACTAGAGAACAGAAAATAGAAGAGAAAAAGGAAGTCATGCGCTTCAAGAACTGCCAGTGCTGCATGCAACATGCATGTAGGAGATTTATGCATGTGAAGTTGGTTCTACAATAAACTCATCATAATTGGCGAAGACTTGCTGTAATACATCTAATTCTGGCCCATCAACCCAGTTGGCTTCAAACTTAATTTGCTCCAATTCTATTGCAGCAAACCCTCTCATATCCTTCAGCTTCATCAATTCTCTTTTAGCAGCCTTTATCTCTTCTTTGATGTCCATCAGTCGATCTATTAGCAAATCTTCACCATCATCTCCTTTCTGCATGAGTCCTTTAAACCTTTGGCCCCATTTCTCTTTTATCTGGCTCAAAGGTAGGCCTTCCTTTGTTAGTATATTAACATCTACTATGATAGCAATGACCACCTCCAATTCCTCAAATTGCTCAATTAGATCCTTAACAGCATCTTGGACTTCATTTCTATGTTTGCACAAGAAATATGTTTTGAATCGAAGTATACGAGAGGTATTTTCCACAAAATCTCTATTATCCTCCTCGAGTATTGACTGTTCAAGAAGAGTAGTCAAAGGCAATGTACTAACCTTCTTCAATTTATGACTATATTATTTATATTTCTCTTCCTGCCTCTCCAATGCCTCAATATATTGATGCATTTCCCCTATCAACTCTTCTGTACCTTTGTCAACCTCAAAACTTTCGACCAAAATTTCACCTACTTCTTGATTTAACTTGTCAACCCACCTATCTAACATCTCCGCTTTGCCCCTTACTTGTACTAAATCATCTACCTCCTTTTTGCTTAGCAAAATTGGAGTCTCAGTAGCAGCTACCTGTTGTGATCTTGGAGAAGAGACACTTTTCAAAAAGGAATGCAATTGATCTAACTAAGCCTTAAGCTCATCTTTCTTTTGCTTATCCTTTAACATCCTTGACTTGGTTGTTGAAGCTACCACATCAATTAGATTCATCTATTGATCTCTGGTAGGCCTTCCCAAGTTAACAGTACTTAATTGATAATTTGTTAACTGCATGTCTCCTACCTCCTTTTTTGTAATCGGTATGGCACACTCAGCAACAATTTCTCCCGTCCATGAGCCTGGTGGAGTGTAGGATCTTGGCCTTCTTTTTACGCCTTTCTTGTTCAATCTTCTTCATCATATCCTCCCAATTGAGAGGTTGTGAAGGTGTTACTGTTCTTTTCTGTAGGTCCAATTTCAACCAAGTGGGAGCACATGGAGCAGTAGTCATCATAGTGGAAGAAGAAGCAATAGTAGTAGTAGGGAGTGGTTGCACATTTTCTTGGGGTTGAGAATCAACCCTCGGTTCCTCTTGTTGTTCTTGCACCACATGCATCTATACAAGCTTTTCAACCTCTTCCCTATCCTTTTGTTTATGTATCTTCTTACCTTCTTCATCCTTCTTCAACCTCTCTTCCTCCAATCTTGTTTTCTCCAATTCCTAATTTCTTTCTTCTTCCAATATTTTCTTCTCTTGTTCTTTGTTTCTTTCTTCCTCTAATGCCTTGAGCTTATCTGCATCTTTTTTTTCCTTTTGTTGCTTCTGGATCAGTTCTGCAGCATCTTTCTCTTTTTGCAACTTTCTGGTTAACTCCTTGGCATCCTTCTCCTTTTGCAATCACTCTGCTTCCTCTTTCTCCTTTTGAGCCTCTTCAGCAAGCTTCAACTTACTCATAAGGACTTCCTTCTCCCTTCGATGTCTAGCCTTTTCTTCCTCAAGGTCATGAATCTTTTGTATTAATTCTAATTTGTCATTCTCTTCCTTGACCTTGAGCTCATGCTCTATTTTCCTATGTTGTTTCTCTATTTCATCTGCTCTTTGTTTAGCTTTTACCTGTTGTTGTTGCAGTATGGCATCAGCTTGTGTCTTGGCATCAATTACCTTTTGTTTCTCTATTGTAGCAGCTTTTGCATCAGCATCCTTTTTAACTTCTTCAAATAATGCCCACTGCTCTCTTGTGTCATTACATGTTCAGTATCCTCCTCTAGAGGCATATTTTCTTGTATTCCTTTATCTGACAGAGTTTCATCTGAATCTGTTCCAACATCATGAATTTCCATCTCCACTTCTTTTCCCTTCATAGTTTCAACCATACTATGAAGATTCCCCTTTTGAACTTCTTCACTTTGTTGTTTTGCAAGTGGGACTTGAGTAGAAGATTCACCTAAGGTAGGTGTTGAAACAACCAATCCCATTTGAGCATCTCCTTCTTGTGTCTCTGCTTCATCAACTGCAGCTTCAAGCTCTATTTCTTCAATGTCTAGAGGAAGGAACTCCAAAGGCTCTTTGGGAGGTATCTTTCTTTTGAGCCTTTTATACCTTTTTCCCTTCTTAGGAGCTGGTCCTTGAGGATATTTGGTTCTTAAAACCAACCATTGAACGCATCTATCCAAGACTACTCTTCCTATCTGCTTAATGTCAATAGTTTCCTCACTATCCCAGTTAATTGGATCCAGACTTTTAGTTCCAATGTTTAAAGCTTCATAAGATGGATCAAATACAACTCCATCATCCACCAATGTGTCAAGAATGTCATTTTTGACTCCAAACTCTGACATGGGTGAGATATGTAATCTTTCATAATAATTCTTCCTCAAATCATACTCATCCTGTCGGTCACTCCAGAAATCTTCTAATAAATTAAAATGCTTGTCAAACATAGAAGGCAACAAGGCATTCACCTTACCCTTCGGATCAAAATACTTATGAGTTGTGTATAAACCTAAATTTAATTGTATCAGCTCATTGCAAACCACCTTTGCTCCTACCAAATGCTAACAGCTATACTCACCCAACTTCATGGGGAACTTGTGATATCCTGTCTTATGTTTTAATCCAAACCGAGCATTCACTCCAAGAGCCTGATATACAAATTCCATCAATACTATCCTGTTATTGCAACACCTTGGCAACAAATGTGGATGTCCTTCAAAACCAGCTAGCCTAAAATATGTAAACCTGGGGTATTGAATGTACCAACATCCCCATTCAGCAATAAATGCCATGGCCTCTTGGCTCAGTCTGTACCCTGCATCTTCGTTGAGTTGGTTAATGACCACATATATGAATGCATCATTAACCCTTCTGAATTGAGTCTCAGCAACCTATAGAGATAGCTAGTTATAATGCTCCCACACCTTCTTTTGTCCATCTAACACTCTCATTATCCCCACTTTGTTCAAACCTGGGAAGATACCCAATCTTGTTGTTGCATACACAATGTAAGAAGTCATGAAAAAGCATTTAGTCTCCCTAATGCTGGTCACTTGATCATGAATAGCATTTGATACAATCATTGGCCAATCAAACTATTGGGTGCCATTTAAGATTGTTTGGATGAAGGGAAACAACCACTCCTTGAAATGAAAGGCATCTCTCTTCCCAAAAGCCCTATAAAACATCATTATTAAATTTGATACTTCTTTATAAAAATATGCCCTCTTTGGTTGGTCTACAAGCTTGGTTAGAGACTTCTTCTCTGTCTTCAACCATTTTTTGTTCAAGTGAGACTTATTGGATTCCTTATACTTTCTATATTTCTCTAAGGCCTCTGCCTCATCCAACTGCACCAAGTTCTTGGGATCCGGGACATTAAATATACTTTGAAACATATGAGGAGTAAGATCAATGATTACATTATCCTGGGAATCCATGCATTGTTGGGTAGCAGGATTGCAGGCACTGGTTGTTGTCAAGATTAACTTTGGGCACTGGATTGATAGAGGAAACAAGGTGATATGAGCCAAACCAGAATCAACAATTCTTTTGGTTCTAGGTGTCACATCCTGATTGAATGTGTCAGTATATGCCTCCTCAAAGTTGTACTGGCCCAAGTTTATGTCGGTGATGTCTGACCAATCTGATTCCACTTTGCTTACTATGACAACAGGGCTCCTATGTTTATACCTCAAGGTATAAGGTAACTATTCTAGCTTAATCTTCTTTGGTTTAGCTACTACCTTTGATGTTCCTGTAGGCCGGTTCCTTTGGGAGGCTTCTCCTGATGTTCTCGACATCCTTTTAGCTTTCATCAGAGGTGAAACTAGGCAACAAATATCTTAAACAATCCTCTTTCAACATACTGTCGGGCTTGGAGGGAAAAGTGTTATTGACTTTCTACTAACCAGAAGTGGGCTCGGAGTCAGAAGTGAAATAGTGAACGGAACCGGAACTGGAATGGAAACTAATTCGGTTTCCTTCATATTTTGTTTTAGTTCCGCTTCCACCAAGGTTAACATTTTCATGAAATAAAGCTTCTTACTATAAGCAAAGTCAGAGATGGGATGGAAAATGGAATTGACACTAACATAAAACACATCCAACAAAACCTAAATCAATTCTAATCCCACTTCCGCCTATGTTGACCATGACGTCATCAATGATTTTAACAACTTAATGCATGACTTCATGATTGAAGACCAAGGTCATATTAAATGAAATGAGCCTTAAAATATATCATGAAAGGACCATGCCCATATGACCGTGGGGACGACTATATTTTTAGGGCATCATACTTAATTATTTTAAACATGATCACAGAAATGCATAAAACCCTAATCCAGAAAACGCAAAATAAAACTAGGGCACGGATTTAACCCCTCTATTTTAACCAGACGAATGCGTAAATAAAAATCCTAAGTAAAAAAAAGATCATACAAACCCTCTCACTATAAAATAGAATTTAATCTACATTACTGGAAAACCCTAATTAAATCTACGTGTTTAAAACCTAACGCAGCATGATGCGATCACAACAAAATGTGAAAACGATCGTGCCCCTCCTCACTGTAAAACCAAAAACACAAGCACCAAACGAAACTAAGAACAATAAACAAATAAAGAAAAACAAACATGCCAGCCTACTGAGACGGTGAACTTGCCCAAAGACCTAAATCAAACAACACGAACAAAGAACACAAAAGCAAAATAAAGAAAAACGAGAATAGGAACCCTACCTTGAACGCAAAACCTGGCAAACCTTCTGAAGAAATTCGCAAACAACTATCTCCTCCTCCTTCAATCGATTCACTCAAATGGACCCCACAGCTGCTCTATTTCGCTCTTTGATTTCTTAACAATGATAATAATAACCCATTTAATCCTTTAATCAAGATAAAATTCAGAGTTTCTACCTACGCATGGCAGCTGTCATTAACACATTAAATGCAGTTAAGCAGAGTCAAAATTGGAGAAGAACAAACACTTCACTACAATGCGACTTCAATAAAAATTCAACGACCAAGAAATGGCGGAAGCTGAATCGGAATGGAAACTGATTCGAAAACTTAAGGAATTTCCCAACTTCGTTCCTGTTCTAGGTCCGGGTCCACCAACAAAGCATAAAAACAAAACCAACACGAAAATAAAACAAACAGACCGAAAACATAAAACTTAACACAAGGACTTAGTCTAAAACCAAAGTTGAAAAAGCGGAGGTGGAGACGGGATGGATTTTGATTTTGCATTTTTAAATAAATACCAACTTAACGTCTGATCCGGCTCCGGATCCGATAAAGACAAAACAAAAGGTTTAAAAGAAAGGCTGTCGGGATAGGGATAGGAACAAGTCTTAGAAGAAGTTTCACAACCTGATTTGGTTTTGGCCCCGGTTCCGACAGACTAAACCAAAGAAAAACAAAGTGTTGGAAACAAAAGACTCCAAAATTTGTTTGAAAATCAACAAAGGACAAAAAACATAAAGGGGGACCCATTTTGACCAAGGCAAAAGATGGGGTGGTTATGCAAGGCATAACACTACTCCTGCAAGCTTCATCAAGGATCTGGATGCTTTGGAAAGGCAATTCTTACGGGCTAGTAATTTGGCTATGCCAAAATGGAGTTTGGTAAAATGGAAACCTATATGTAGACCTTTGTAGGAGGGTGGTCTTGGTTTATGACAAGCTAGCCTTTCAGTCCTAGCTTTGGCTACTAAGCTTTATCGGAGGTTGCGTGTTAATCAAGATCTCTCTTGGGCTAGGATCCTCACTACTAAGTATTTGAGGGGTGTGGCATATGAGTGTGTACCGATAACTTGTCTAATGGGTAAAATTTCTATGATTTAGGACACTCTCAAAAGGGGTGCTAACCTATTTAAACAAGGCCTATTTTGAATATGTAACAGAGGTTCAAAAAAAATCTTTTTGGTGTAGCACCCCTCCATTTTTCTCTTTTGATCGGACAGTGTTCTTCTTCGTTATGTTTTTTTTTTTTGTTAGTACTTTGAATATGGTACGCAGTTACTATTTGATCGCTAGTTGTAATGCGATGTGATGTTATATTTTGATGTGATGGTATTTTATTCTGATGTTATCATTATGGCATGCTTTAGATTAGCATTGAGGATATTTGAATTAATGTTGTTTTATGCCTTTGATTAGATTATTGATGTTATATTCGCCGGTTTTGTAACACTGTATTGGTGAAGGGGATAGAATTGCACGACTCGCTTGTGAGCGCCCTGCGATTCCACGATTTCCTCTTCACGATGTATTTTATTATGATATATGCATGTTCGATATATGTTTTATTTGCAGGTCTACAGGTACAAGACATCGACTCCACCTGGTTCCGTAGGTTTGAGTGTGTCCATTGCCCAATGGTATTTGATTGGGAGATAGTAACTAGGTTTCCCATGTCAAGTCATCACCCTGGTCATAGTGTGTCATTGGTTTTAAGTTTGGTTCGGTTGCTTTAATGTTATTCAATTTCACCTTGATATTATTTAATTACAAGTTAAAAAAGGTAAATAAATGGCATTAAATATTTAAGTTGATTATTAAATTAATCTGGTTTATTATGTTAGAAGATGTTAATTAATTAATTAATTTAATTTAATTTAATTAGTAAAATAATTTAATCTTTGGATTATATTTATTTAATTAAATTAATTGAATTAAGTTATTTTTTAGTATTGTTAGATATTTTATTGAAAATTGTAAATGTTTTATTTTGCATTTTTGGAGGATTTGAATGCAAAAAGAAATTGGAAGATATTTTCTATTTTGTTTTCAAAAATTTATGTTGGCGGTTGAAAGAGATAAAAAAAAACCATGGATTTAATGGCTTTAACCATGAAAGTCCAAAGGGAGAAAAAAAGGAGAAATAAGGAATTCTAGTTTTGGTTTTGGATTTGGATTGTGGAGAAACTCTGTTGGATTGCTTGGAAGGAGATGGAATCTGTGGAACAATCATTGCACCATTTCTCATCCTCTCAAGCATTTGGAAACCAGTTTTTTTGTTTATTAAATAAATTTGATTTTGGAAAAAAAAATCATAGTTTTGATATGTTGGTTGCAAAATAATTGTTTGAAAAACTCATAAATGAATTATGATGAAAAACCCATGTTGAATCTTGTAACAAATTCTGGAAACCACTTTGTTCAAAATTTTTTCTCAAGAAAAATTAGGAATATGGTTGTAAATAATCATTTCTAGAAATTATTTGCTCAACTGGTTTTGTAAATTTCATAGATTCGTATATAAATAAATATATATATATATAGAAAAGTATATATATATATATATATATATATATATATATATATATATTTAATTGTAGAAATGGTTGTTCAAAAATAAAATAAACCCTGTCAAAATTGTATTGGCAGATTTTAAAATCCGCAGGGATCTATGTAAAAAAATATATATATATATTAAAAAATTGGAAGCTGAAATATTTGGGGGGGTTACTGGGGGCTCACCCCACAACCGCCCCCATGGGAGGCACTATGGGGGAGTCACTCCCAACATGCCCCACACCAGTCGCACCTCTTATGGGGGTTCGATTGTGTTTACACACAGTCGCCCCATGTATGGGGTTTGCACACAATCGCCCCAATGAAATGGCGGCGCGCATATCAAAAAACCCTATAGGTCTTTGTTTTAAATTTTTTTTTTTTTTAAATATAGTATTTTATATTATGTTTTTTTATATAATATTAAAATATATAAATTATATATATATATATATATATAAATATATAAGGATATATATTTATATGTATATATATGTATATTAATGTATATATATTTATATATTTGTGTATATATATTTATATATTTGTGTATATATGTATAATATATATATATTGAATATATATATATATAATTTTAAGATTATGTATATATATTTAATTGATGATTTAAATAATGTCATGTTTTAAATGCGATTGGAGGATTTTAAATTAATATGTTAATAGTCGAATTATTGGATTTTAAAATAGTATATTTTGATAGAACAAATATTTGATTTTAAAGTAATATGTTTTAACAGAGGAATTAATTGTTTTTTTTTTTAAATGATTTATTTTGAAAAGAAGAAATGGTTATTTTTAAAATGATATGTTCTCAATAGAAGAAGTAACTATTTTATTTTATTATTATTTAAAAGCAATTAAGGAATTCAATATATGATTTAAATTCCCTCCCTTGTCTGAAAAAGACATTAGTAAATTAGTTTTATTGAAGCAATAAACTACTGAATTTTATTAAGGGAAGTGGATTTAGGAAATCCAAAAGTAGATTTAATTCCTATTTAAATTGCTCTTCTAAATGTAAACTTCTTTTGTTTTCATTTTGGGGGAAATTGTTTAGAAGCGTTAATAAGTCTTCCAGATGGGTTGTTTAAATCTTTGGGTTGTCATATTATGAAAGTCAACCTTTGAATTGCCTTGGGTAGTGCATATAGTTGTATCCAGTTAATTACTCGGTTATCACGAACGGGATTGTGTTTCCTTTATGTTGTGGATAGGGATTTAATATCCTTAAGTTGCAATAGTTTACCCTTGGGTTGTGGAGTTGTTCCACGTGTTGTCTTAGAGGAGTGGCTTTCAATGAGGGTCCGCACACAAAGTGGTGCCAGGGTAACTCATTGTGAGTTAGTTAATCCAGTGATAATGTAAATAAACTTGTTAGAAGAATAGGTAGTATCAAACACTTCATAAGAATAATTGTGCCTCGCTCATGGACGCAAGGGCTTGTATAGACTTGGGATGGGACGAGAAGGCCTAGAAC
Organism: Sequoiadendron giganteum; assembly: GCA_007115665.2. NCBI lineage: Eukaryota > Viridiplantae > Streptophyta > Pinopsida > Cupressales > Cupressaceae > Sequoiadendron > Sequoiadendron giganteum. The sequence continues at coordinate 383,983,734 of CM021109.1, read as the reverse complement.
GGCAAGATCGTTATCTTGTCTCTACAAGAGATAACTGGTTCCGCATTGGTTTGCATGAGGGGTCGAGAGTCGTTAGAGGTTTCCAGGAGATCTCGAGATGGGGGTTGGGGCCTAAGAAGACTTACTAGGATATCCCATGTAGAATTGTGATGACACTTCTCCTAAGTCAGCAGTATGTTTGTATTAGTGATGCAATTGATTTATTAACTCTAGAAGCATTGTAACCATTGTGTTAGTGTTGTATTTGTATTTGATTAAGTTCAGATATGTTTTAGCTTGTGTCTAGAGGTAGATGGTCTTGTCTAGGAATCCATGTTACTATCTCCTAGCACGGGGGGTGGGCCTTCGGGTACCACTTGGTTGAGTGGAATGTGCACCTTTCTTCGTTGGGTTTTCTTCTTGTTTGTGTTGATGATATTTTGAGTTGGAGAAATCGTGGGATCCAGTTACTTTACATGCTTTTATTCATTTTAGTTGATTCATGTAATTTATTACCCCTCATTTTTAATCGAGGTGGAAGATTGTAATTTTTAATTACGGTTATTGGTTCTACCTCATTTGGGGAATGAGATATGTAATCTTCTTGAAAAATTATTAGTATATGCAATCTTATTGTAACCCTTATTGTTATGATGTAATTTATCATGTATGGAATGTATGTGTTCTTAATTTCTTAAGTAGATAAATTTTATGCATTCAATTATGTTGTATGTATGGGTTTCAAAGTAATCTCAGTCTTGTAACCTTAGAGGTTGTTGGCAATGGGTAGTGAACTTGCATGTTAATTTTACTTTAAACCAAAAAAAAAATGGGTGTTTGGGTAGTTAATTGCAACTTCCTCTAGGGTTTCATGGCGGGGCGTTACAGTTGGACTCATGGGATGTATTTCCAATTATATTTTCAACACACCCTCATTTATAGAACCTTTACAATTGTTTCTCTGAAGTTGGGTGCCTCAAGGTGGAGGATTATAAGGTTGCTCAAAATCTAGGGTTGGAAATGGTTTATAGATGGAATGATCTGTTAGAGTGGCCACTAGGGGTATCTAATGAGGATCGAGAGGATTTAAGAAGGATTTTGGCGGGAAGAGTTTACAGTTCCTTGAGGGGGAGTGACACTCTTGCCTGGAGTCCAAATCTTGGGGATGTATTCAGTATCTTTTGGATACCAGGAGTTGAAATTTTAGAAGTATGAAGGGGCTAAAGTTACTTGGTGGAAAAATATGTGGAATAAGTTTTTTTGGCCTAATTGCAATTTTTCATTTGTTTGGTTTCTCAGAACATGTGTCTTACTTGGGAGAATATAAAAAAGCAAGGTTTCCAAGGTCCATCTATATGTGTTCTTTATATAGACTATGAAGAAAGATCCGCTCATTTTTTTTTACAGTGCTCCTTCTCTATAGTCATTTTACATTTTTGGTGGGGAGTGTGGAATCAAGTATGTGTTCATGCCTCTTACATTGTGTAGTTCTAGAGGAAATTTGGGAGACCTCCAACAAAGGCCTTTTTTCTTTAGGTGACATGGAGGATTAGCCCCACATGCATCCTTTGGCAGTTGTGGTTGGAAATAAATCACATAATCTTTCAAGGGAAGAGCATGCTGGTTCTTCGAATTTGGTAGCAAATAATGGGCATGATTCATGAGATGGTGTACACAAAATGTGAGGTTTCTTTTCCCATGGAGATGAGGGAGGAATGGTTGATGAAGAGGATGGGTTTATATGATAAATTTCCAAGACCTCCAATGGGGAAGGGGAGTCAACATTCTATAAGGAAATCCCAAAGGGATGGGAGATGGTATCCTCCCCCTATAGTAGTTCTAAAGATTAATTTTGATGGTTCATCTAGGGGAAATCCTAGGCATGTTGGAGTTGGTGGAGTTGGGAGGAACAGTTCAAATTCTCCTAAGTTTAATTTTTTTAATTTATTATGACACATCTAAAGTTATGGGCTCCTAATTTTCATAAATCCCCACCAAACATTTACCCATTTCTTTTAAAAATACCTAAAAGAATTATTAAACAATTCCAATCATAGATCTATTCCAATCTTGGCCTTTGATATATAGGGAAACTATTAAAAAGAATACCTAACTCCAATGTAATCAATAACTAAATTTTTTTCCTTCAAATATTTCCATCTCATTTTGTTGAGGTCAAGGAGGCTTAAATATGGATGGGTTCAAGGATTTCTTTTAGATATGTAAGCCATTATTTTTTTGTATAAAATTATATTCTTTGTAATTTGTTTCAGCAAGAAGGATTGTAGAAAAAAAAAAAATTCTCCATTCAGATATATTTAATTGCAGGTTCAAAAATTATATATATATAGCTAGAGAAGGTGCAAATTTTTACTATAAGAAAATAAATCTGCATATATTATATATGCCACATGTATGGAAAATTTTGCAAACAATTATTGTAAAATATTGTGATTGACTATATTATTAATGGTGCGGGTGGGCGACACCATGGAGGCTATATTAAGGATGATCCCTAACATATTTAATTTTTGGAGTTACTCTTTTTTTGATACTAATGTAGGGAAAACCATTTGTATTGGGAGACTCTTAGTGTAGTAGTGATTATGATTTGAGAATAGCAATATTTAAGCCTTATTGATCTTTTGAACTTCATTATTCTTGTAATTGATGTGTATATATATTGAAAAATTTCACACAATTTATATGTGTCTCAAGACAAGTGTCAAATGACCAGTTGAATTCAGAGTTGATGTTAGGTCATATTCTTAAGGTTGAGTCTACCAATTTTCTCTCCTTTCACTAAGGGGCTTAATTTAACCTATGGTATAATTTTATGATTAATAGCATGAGATTTTTGGACTATTTACATTCTTCTTAGTGTGTCTTTGAACTTATCAAAATCATTGAATCAATAAAGAGACCTTACTAAAGTACAAGGTAGAAAGCTATTCATCTTCTTTTCTCTAATGTAACAAGTTCCAATGATACTTTTAAGCATCACCATTATGGGATACATAAAGATGAAAAAAAAATTGCAAACTAAAAGCACATGGTTCAAGACTACTTAGAAGGTTTGATACTTCACATTTATATTGAATATTACAAATACAAGATTAAACCAAAATAAAACACATGATTTTCTAATCTACAATCCCATATCTAATAATAAAGTTTTGATTTAATTCACTCTACATGCACTAGAATAAAAAATTTGTTAATTGAACACCTTTATTCCTATTTATCAATTTTAATATTTATTTCACTAATTATAAAATAACTCTTTAATTGTTTTATCACATTAATTGACTTTGATAGTGCCATAAAATGTATTTTCTTTTTGTAAGTAATAAATATGTTATAGTGGATTGTCAACTCTCTAGTCATTTTATTACATTAGTTGACCTTGATAAATTTCAACAAGCTTCACACAACAATCACATTAATAAGGTAAAGCAGGTAGGGTAAAAACTAAATATCTAACATAATTTATTGACAGGTTATGCTAATAGGTAGCATTTTTGTAATTTTCTAAGGTTCTACTTTGGACATCATTGTCTATTGTTTTTCATAACGTTCGTCTCTAACTATTTCCTCTTCTCAATCTAATAAAGAAAACATGTTCTATAAAAAAAATTATTTTAACTACCCATGTGGCTCAGATAGCATTGTGGTAATAAAGCAAGGACATACGATGTCTGACTTAATATGTTGTCTTGACCCGTCATATCCACATCTCTATAAACGCTACTTATTTTGGAGCAAATGGTGATCAATGTTTCAGAGTTTCTAGATGATTTCAAGAACCTACAAAATAAAAAGAATATAATAAAAAGAGAACCATAATAGTAAGTAGTAATGAGATTAAATTAACTATAGGTTATCAAATAGCAGCCAATGTCTCAGAGTTTAGGATAAAATAATGTACCTAGAAAATTTTCTTGAATGTAGTTGGGAAGCACAACTTATGGATCCCAAAATAATGCAGTGAAAATCATCTTTAAATTTCTCCTTCTCATCTTTTATAAGACTGCTTGAGTGTTTAATATGAGATAGAAGTGCAAGAATTTCTTTCAAGAGCTCCATACATGCAGTCTTGTTTTTGGACGCTTTTGCACATTTTGCAACCAGATACCCCACGACAGAAATCCTTGCAACTACCCAATGCAAATGGCCAATTTAATCAAGTACACTTCCTGCAATTTGGGTTACTTCTCCAATTTTAATTTTTTCTATGTGATCGATAAAAAAATCTAGAAATTCTCTCCTGCTCTTGATATAGGAAGCCCAGTTTGAGAGCTTGTTTGTACGAGAAGAACTCATGATTGGAGGATGTTGCAAAACAATAACAAGAGATTGAGAGCTTGTATCTATGAGAAGAACTTATGATTTGAGGATGTTGCAAAATAATAATAAGAAATGAACTATATATCATTATTTTACCCTTTGAAAGAAGCTAGAACTTATATGACCTTTTGAGCCATCCTTCTTCCAAGATTTGTTTACAATCTCTGATAAAATCATCCATCTTGTTTGTAATGCCAAATTCTCTAATTTTTTTCAAAATTGTTGATAATTTCTTGCAGCGTCAATGGTGGATCTTTGGATGTAGATGGTGGGGATGGATTTTTTGAGGGTGCTATTATTTCAATCTAAGGCTAATTACAGATTCTTTCAAAGTTGTTGATAATTTCTTGTAGATTCAGTGGTGGCTTTTTGCATGTAGATGGCGGGGATAGATTTGTGGAGGGTGTCGCTATTTCAATCTGAGGCTAATCAGAAGAATCTATCATGTGCAGAATAGAGATTCTTTCGAAGTTATTGATAATTTCTTGCAGCTTCGATGGTGGCTTTTTGGATGTAGATGGTGTGGATAGATTTGTGGAGGGTTCCATTTCAATCTGAGGTTGATCAAAAGAATATGTTGATGGGATTGATGGTTTTAGAGTTTCTTTAAGTTTCTTTTTATGCCAGTGGAATTGAGTATCCATTGTTATCAAATTATTTCAAGAACCTATAAAATAAAAATAATATGATAAAAAGAGAATCATAATAGTAAGTAGTAATGAAATTAAATTAACTATATGTTATCAAATAGTGATCAATGTCTCAAAGTTTAGGATAAAATGATGTACCTAAAAAAAAATTCCTAAACAAAGTTGGGAAGCACAACTTATGGATCCCACAATAATGCAATGAAAAGCATCTTTAAATTTCTCCTTCTCATCTTTTATAAGACTATTTGAGTGTGTCCACTGCTACAGTCTTTTCAAAGTAGATAGTGTACTGTCTTATTTTGAAGCGAATGGTGATCAATGTCTCAAATTCTCTAGATGATTTCAAGAACCTGCAAAATAAAAAGAATATGATAAAAAGAGAACCATAATAGTAAGTAGTAACAAAATTAAATTAACTATATGTTATCAAATAGCGGACAATTTCTCAAAGTTTAGGATAAAATGATGTACCTGAAAAAATTTCTTGAATGTAGTTAGGAAGCACTACTTATGGATCCCACAATAATGCAGTGAAAAGCATCTTTAAATTTCTCCTTCTCATTTTTTATAAGACTATTTGAGTGTGTCCACCGCTACAGTATTTTCAAAGTAGATAGTGTAAGTTGTCTTATTTTGGAGTGAATGGTGATCAATGTCTCAGAGTTTCCAGATGATTTCAAAAACTTACAAAATAAAAAGAATATGATAAAAAGAGAATCATAATAGCAAGTAGTAACGAAATTAAGTTAACTATATGTTATCGAATAGTGGTCAATGTCTCAAAGTTTAGGATAAAATGATATACCTAGAAAAATTTCCTGAATGTAGTTGGGAAGCACAAATTATGGATCTCACAATAATGCATCAAAAATCATGTTTAAATTTCTCCTTCTGATCTATTATAAGACTATTTGAGTGTGTCCACCGCTATAGTCTTTTCAAAGTAGAGCATGGATGACATTAAAATTTCAAATTCATTCATTCATTTTCAAAGTGGTCTTTGTAATGCCCCACCACGCAACCCTAGAGGAAGTTGCAAACAACTACTTAAATGGGCTAATTTTTTTTTTTGTTTAAGTACAATTAATAAGCAAGTTCACTAACATTGCCAACAACCTCTAAGGTTATGAGACAGAGGTTATATAGAACCTCAACAAAAACCATGAACTTAAACCAAGCCTTTGATTTACTTAATAATTTAAACTCATACATTTCAATAAGATAATTTACAACAAGCATAAAGATAACATTCCATTTCAATAAACCGTTCATTAAACAATAAGGTTACAACTCTCATTCCCCAAATGAGGCAAGATCAATAATCATAATTACAATTACAACTTCCACATCGATAACAACTAAGGGGTAAAATAATACAAGATCATCTTAAATGAAATTAAGCAAGAACTGATACTGAAACCAATGAGCTCTCCAACTGGAAGTCTTGTCCACATGAACATGAAGATAGCCCAACAGATTTAGGTGTATGCCACCCAACCAAGTGGAACCCAAAGGCCCAACCCCCCTGCTAGGAGATAGTAACCAAGATTCCTAGCCAAGACCATCTACCACTAGACACAGACTAACACAAACTGAACCAAACTGAATCCACCAATCACTTGTACAACACAAGTACAACTCTACATGGTCACATTATTTTTTGAAATAAAGCAGATCAAGTATGTTATGAGAACCATACACATAGAACCAAATACCAACTGTTGTCCTAGACAGAGTGTCATCACACAGCTCATCATGGGTTGTCCTCTGGGAATCTTCATAAGCTCCAGCCCCCACTAAGGGTTATCCTGGTGGCCTCAACCGAATCTTGGCCCCCATACTCACTTATGCGGAATCAAATACCTTTCGTACAAACAAGATAGATGACCTTGCCATTCTAGGCCTTCCCACTCATCCCAAGTCTAAACGAGCCCTTATGTCTATGAGTGAGGCATAATTATCTTGATTAGTGAGAAGTACCACCTAATCTTCTAAGTATTTTTTTATTTATCACTTGTTAAACCACCCCCGTAGGTTATCTAGTTTACCTCTTTGGGCTTTGGCCCCTACAGAAGCCACTCTTCTGCGTGACAACATACCAAACATAACCATCCAATCGCCAAGGGTACAAAGTGAAAACATACACGATACCACAACCACTCCTTTCTTAGGAGGCAACATAAGTTCAATTCCTCTGCAAACACTGGAGGTAACAAGGTAACAAAGTCACTCCTGACAAGGAGGCACTAAACACATAATCCACTCCTAAACCAAGGAGGTACAAAACATTCTCGTTCATAGAAATCGGGTAATAACAGATAAATTCACATGCACTACCCAAGGGATACAAAATAGGTTGACATAACAGACGACAACCCCCACCCTTAAGATCCTCTAGAAGACTTACAAATAACACACTCATTTGACCCATTTCCCCAAAAAAGAACACGAAGGGAATATTCACTGAAGGCACATGAAATAAACTACTCTTGTATATTTTAAATCCATTTTGATGCTAATATACAGTACTTATTTGCCTTAAGGAAATCTAAATTAGACATCGTCTCTTTCAGGCGAAAGGTGAAATTTACAACCAAGTATTTCTTTCTCTAATTGCAAAATAATTAAATATAAAATGATCATTTATTTCAACCATTCAGGAAATAACAATATAGAATTAAGAATTGTTTCCTCTAAGAAACTAAATTGTTTTAAAAGAAATATCAATTAACCTTGCAATTAAACATAATACTTACAACTCCATTAATTGCCTTTTTAAACATATTACTCCTCAAACAAAACAAAACAATACTTTGCTTAAAAGACACAATATTTTAAATCACCCCATTATATTTAAATCACGGTAATAACTATATCATTTTACTCAATATTTTAATATATGAATATTATAAAAAGATTCGTTTGAATGTTTAATCTATATATAATAATATTAAATATTATAATTTAAAATATTAAATATTAATATATATATTTTATCATATAATATATATATTAATATCTAATATTATAAAAAAATATATATTTAAAATATTAAAACATATTTTAATAAAAAAAAGAACTTGGCCCTCTTGCCCTTAGGTCGTGTGTCGGATTAGGGCTGGGGCGGCCACTTCCTTCTTAGCCACGCGGTTTTCATCGGCTGGCATTTAGCAAGGCGGCGACCAAAACACCAGGTGGCAACGCGCTTTGACAGGGGCGACGGAGTGGGTGGTGTCTACACAGAGGGTGGAGGCGGAGCCGGCCGCTACGGGCGGCGTGGGTGGAGGTGGCCACCGCGCAGGGCATGGGCGGTGCGAACGGCAGAGGGAGGCGCGGGGAGCAAGGGCGGAGGTCGAGAGCGGCGGAGCTGGCAACGTCGGCCACCCACAGCGGTGGCACGGCCTGCACAATCCACGCGATCCGTGGACAAGGGGTCGCGCTGGGTGCGCTCCCCCACATTGCTTCCCAAGGGAGCAACGGTGGGGTGAGCCCCAACCCCCCCACAACTTTTTTTTATTTATTTTTTTATTTTTTCTTACAATATTTTTTACTGTCATTTTATTTTATTTTTATTTTTATTGAAATGAAAAAAAATAAAATCCAGAAGCAAAATAATACAGCCCTTAAAAAAAATTTGAAATTTAATAAAATTTTGCCAGCATTACTTTGCTAGGGCAAGTATATAAAACAAATTATAACTATGTACATATATACTCATATATTCATTTACCCATATTGAAACTAAACAAATTGAAGAACACAAAGAATAAAACCAATAATTTACATTTAAGTAAATATTTTAAATTTTGGAAACACTCTATTCCTAACCAGGTTTTCCTCCAAATTGAAAAAATCACAAGATCCCAATTGATTTATTTTGCAATCAAACAACAGATTCAAAGCTTTTCAACAACACTCACAATTAAAATTTCAAAAGAAACTCATTTAAAAGAAACATGAACCTGTTTAATCTACAGTTGAGTGGAGACCCTATTGATGCCTTGATCCCCTCTTCATATCCTCAGATTCTTCAAGCTTTAATCCAAAAACCCATAATTTGAACAATTTCTTCCTCTTCTCTTTTTTTTCTCCAAAAACTCCATTTTTAAGACTTGTGAAGAAATTCAAAGATAATGCAATTTTTCCCAAAATCCTACAACCACCCTTATAACTTCCAGAAAAAAAAAATAGGAAATATCTCATTTTTGAATATTTGAATTTTCAAATTCCTAAATTTACTTTTAATTCATTTTCCTAATTTCCAATTCCAACTTAAAAATGCATGTATTTCCAAAATAGATAATGTAAATCATTTCAACATAAATAACTTAATCGATTAATAAAATAAATCTACTACAAGATTAATATATATAAATTTAATTAAATTAAATTACTCACTAATTTAAATCACATTTCTAAACATTATTCTAACTTCCTAAATAAATTGAAACCAGGCAAATTGAACAAAATAGAACCACTGGACCATACTAGGACCGACGACACACTATGACCAGGGTGACAACTCGACATTGAAATCCTAGCTACTATCTCCCAATCGAATGTCGTTGGGCCTTGGACAAGCTCGAACCTGAGAAACTAGGTGGAGTCGATGTCCTGTACTTGTAAACCTGCGAGCAAAGAATATAACCACATGCAATAATATGTCATAAATAAGGCACACCGTGAAGAGGAAATCACGAAATCGCAGGGCACTCGCAAGCGAGTGATGCGATACCGTCCTCTTCACCAATACAGTAGTACTAACTGACGCATCTTACATAGTAGCATAATCGAAAGCATGAAACATCATAAATTTAAATATCCACATATGCTAACTCCAAACATGCCATAATAATCACATCCAAATATATAGTATCATCACATCAAGATACATCACGATAAAATAGTGATCAATTGTAACCAAGTACAATGTCAAAGTACAACACAATACTAAAGCATAAAAGAGGAACCAACAATGTTCGCACAAAAGAGAAAAACGAAGGGGTATTACAGTCTTATTGCAACATAGTCTGAAATTCTAAGGATAAACTATCCCCAATCTCCATCATGGTCTCATCATATTATTATTTTTTGTATACAAAAATTTTATTTGACAGTTGCTTATGTAGAGGCTCACTCATGTACAACTTACTTAAAATTAGATATATCTTTGTTGAGCATATCTTTTTTTTATTAGTTACAAATAATAAATCTTATATTAAAATGATAGATATAATTATAATAAATTTATTAAATAAAAAAAGGACAAGTCATTTGTCATGGGTTTAATGATTTTTTCAATGTGTATACAATTGGATATGTTTTGTTGTATTTTATTTCATTCTAAAACAATTATGTTGTTATCTGTTACATAAAGCATTGGATATGTGGTTTTATTGCAAAGCAAGACACATATGCATAATGGTGATAGCAATGTTGGGTTATAAAATGGAAAACAAAATACAAGTCATGATATATAGTCTTTATTTTTTGTAGCAATTCGGTGACCATACGAATTTTTTTGGAGGCTTCATCCCTACGTGATCATAATGAAGAAAAAATAGTAATCAATATAGCATAATTAAGGAATAAGTTTTTTTTCATTGCATTTCATTTTAGTAGTGAACAAGAATAAATAAATTATTTATTAAATATTTTATAAGGATAAAATGATGTACTTGGAAAATTTTCCAAAATGTAGTTGGGAAGCACAACTTATGGATCTCAACTACAAATTATGTAGAGGTTCACTCATCTACAACTTAAAATTTTCTTGTTTATGAGTCATTTTATTTCAAGCATTTTATTTGCTTTATTATTCAATGTAAGTCATCAAATTTCTTATGTAAGTCATACAACAATTTACTTAAAAATAAAAACTAAGTGACCTCTACATAAGCAAGCATCAAATTTTTTTTTCAAAGATGAGAAGGAGAAATTTAAAGATGTTTTTCGCTACATTATTGTGAGATCCATAAGTTGTGCTTCCTAACTACATTTAGGAAAAAATTCCAGGTACATTATTTTATCTTAATATGAATTATGAAATATTTAATTCTTTGTCATTGTGAGATCGATGACAAATGACAAATGACTTTCATAAGCAACAATCAAATAAAATTGTAGATGAGTGAGCCTCCACATAACAAATAAATTTATGAAATAAAAAAATATTTATCCTAATATGAATTATGAAATATTTTTTATTTATTTAATAAAAAACTAATTATTTATTTATTTAATAAATTTATTATAATTATATCTATCATTTTAATATAAGATTTATCATTTATAACTAATAAAACAAAGATATTCTCAACAAAAAGATATCTAATTTTAAGTAAGGTTTAGATGAGCAAGCTTCTACATAAGTTGTAGTTGAGATCCATAAGTTGTGCTTCCCAACTACATTCAGGAAAATTTTCCAGGTACATCATTTTATCCTAATATGAATTATGAAATATTTAATTCTTTATCATTGTGAGATCCATGACAAATGACAAATGACTTACACGAGAAACCATCAAATAAAATTGTAGATGGGTGAGCCTCTACATAAGCAAATAAATTTATTAAATAATTTTTATTTTTTTAAAAGATGAGAAGGAGAAATTTAAAGATGCTTTTGGTTGCATTATTGTGAGATCCATAAGTTGTGCTTCCCAACTACATTTAGGAAAATTTTCTAGGTACATCATTGTATCCTAATATGAATTATGAAATATTTAATTCTTTATCATTGTGAGATCCATGACAAATGACAAATGACTTACATAAGCAATGTCAAGGAAAATTGTAGATGAGTGAATCTCTACATTAGCAAATAAATTTATTAAATGAAAAAATATTTCTTTCATAAAAAAATTAAAGGAGAAATTTAAAGATTCTTTTCGTTGCATTATTGTGAGATCCATAAGTTGTGCTTCCCAACTACATTCAGAATTTTTTTTGAGGTACATCAATTTATCCTAATATGAATTATAAAATATTTAATTGTTTATTATTGTAAGATCCATGACAAATGACAAATGACTTACATAAGCAACCATCAAATGAAATTGTAGATAACTGAGCCTCTACATAAACAAATAAATTTATTAAATAAAAAAATATTTATCCTAATATGAATTATGAAATATTTTTTATTTATTTAATAAAAAAAATTATTTATTTATTTAATAAATTCTTAGATGAGTGAGCCTCTACATAAGAAAATAAATTTATTAAATAAAAAAATATTTATCCTAATATGAATTATGAAATATTTTTTATTTATCTAATAAAAAAACTTATTTATTTATTTAATAAAAAAACTTATCATTTTTTTTTAAGGCAAGGAACACAAGGCTCATATAATATATTATAAAATATAGAGATATACATAATAGTTTTTTAACTGCAAAAAGGGCTCTTGCATAGCCATATTATAGACATCGAAATACATTGTGATATGGCAGTTTCATTGCCAGAATAAACTTGTTTTTCTAGAGTTACAAAACTCATAATCATGTCAAAAAATGGCTCTTGGATAGCCGGTTGCAACATTGACCACAAGGTAGCTAATACTATGAGACCCGATTCATCAAAACATTTTATTAATAGCAAAAAGAGACAATGGATGGGATGAGTAATTAGAGACACCCTTTGAGAGCAAAAATGCAGCAACATTTTGTTGCTATTCTTAGTAAATTTATTTGATATATCTTAATATTTAATAAGTTAGATATATCTTATCATGTGTTTTTCATGCTTTTAATGAGTGAGTCAATTATAAGTTTGTTTAATAAATTTATTATATATACTATAAAATTCTTAAATTTAATTTTAGGAGAGCTCTAAATTTAGAAAGATATGTCTTATAAGCATTATAATGAATAAATAAAGAATTATCCTTATTAAATCATATATGAATCATGAAATATTCTATTAAAATATGAAAAGCTCTAAATTTAAAGATGCTTAAAAGATAACTTAAGAAATGCTTAAATTTAATAAATTTATTTGCTTATGTAGAGGCTCACTCATCTACAACTTCAATTTTTTTTGGATAAATACTTATCTTAAATTAAATGAATCTTGATCACATATGAATCATGAAAAGCTCTAAATTTAGAAAGATATATCTTTTATGAGCCTCTAAATTAAGATATTTGATCCATAATAAATTAAATTTATTATTAATTTATTAAAGTTAATTTTGTGATCATTATTAATTATAATAATGAATTATAATTGAAAATTTGAGAAATTTAATTTAATAAATGCATTGTAGATGAGTGAGCCTCTATATAAGCAAATAAATTTACTAAATTTAAGTATTCTATTAAACTATATTTTAAGCATCTTTAAATTTTTCCTTCTCATCTTTTAAAAAAATTAATAAATTTTATAATTATAAGTTGCTTATTAGAAAATAATAAAAAATACATCTTTCTAAATTTAAAGCTTTTCTAAAATTAGGATAAGTCCTTATTAAAAGATAAATATTTATCTTAAATTAAATGAATCTTGATAATTCATATTTAGAACTTTTCATATTTTAATAGAGTTTTTCATTATTCATATGTGATTTAACAAGGATGAGTCCTTATTTATTGATTATAATGCTTAAAGGATATATCTTTCTAAATTTAGAGCTTTTCTAAAATTAAATTTAAGCATTTTATAGCATATATAATACATTTATTTAATAAACTTATAATTGACTCACTCATGAAAAGCATGAAAAACATAATACGATATATCTAACTTATTAAATATTAGGATATATCAAATAAATTTACTAAATTTAAATATTCTACTAAATAATACTTAAAAGATGTTGCTCATGAAGGATATTCTCTCTAAATTTAGAGTTTTTCATATTTTAATAGAGCTTTTCCTTATTGATATGATTTAATACGAATAAGTCTTTATTTATTCATTATAATGTTTAAAAGATATATCTTTCTAAATTTAGAACTTTTTCTAAAATTAAATTTAAGTATTTTATAGCATATATAATAAATTTATTAAATAAACTTATAATTGACTCACTCATGAAAAGCATGATAAGAATGATAAGATATATCTAACTTATTAAATATTAGGATATATCAAATAAATTTACTTAATTTAAGTATTTCTACTAAATAAATACTTAAAAGATGTTTTTCAGAGCATTACTGTGAGATCCATAGTACATCATTTTATCCTAATATGAATTATGAAATATTTAATTCTTTATCATTGTGAGATCCATGACAAATGACCTACATAAGAAACCATCAAATAAAATTGTAGATGAGTGAGCCTCTACATAAGCAAATAAATGTATTAAATAAAAAAAACATTTCATATAATGACAAATGACTTACATAAGTAACCATCAAATAAAATTGTAGATGAGTGAGCCTCTACATAAACAACCGTCAAATAAAAAATTTCAAAGATGAGAAAGAGAAATTAAAAGATATTTTTTGCTACATTATTGTGAGATCCATAAGTTGTGCTTCCCAAATACATCCAGGAAAATTTTCCAAGTACATCATTATTATTTTTGCTCGATAAATCACTGCTTGTGGGGCAGCACCCATAAAGTGAATAAAGTAAAATTTCAAATTGCTTCAATTCCAATATTGGGGAGCACAAAGACCTTTCAGACCCACAAATGGGGAGCACAAAAGGACAATACCAAACCAAATTTACCCTTGCCTATGGCTTATTCCATTCCTACCCATTGCAGACACTAGATTCGCACTATTGCTTTTAACTTGAGTTATGAACCAGTGAGGTCACAATCAAGGGACCTCATCCTCGACATTCTCATTGTGACCTCTTCAACCTCCACCATTTTACCTGTCACCTTCGATCCTCCTTTTTCTAGATTCGATTCATGGTTACCCTTTCCTTCCAACTTCTGCTCTTTTGATGTTGGGTTTTAAGTCAATTGGTGCTTGGGATGTTTCTTCCTTTTTACCTCTATCCAAGTTTGCTCTCGTTGCGAAGGAGAAGAATCAATAGACTTTGCTTTGGGATGTGATGTCAATGAAGATGTCCGATGTTTGAGGGAAATCTTAGAGTTTGAGGAAGGAGTGTTAACAGGAACAGTGGAGTTGTCCCTAGATGAGCTAAAGATGCCCCGTTGAGCATTTGGTAGATCTGAATCGGAATCAGTTGGAGCATTTTATGTGCTTGAATGATTTATTGCATAATCGTGATGTGGGAGGGACTCATTTTGTGAGCTAGGTTGTAGAACATGTAATGTTTGGGTTCTACCCCGATCCACCAAGTGGGCCTTCCCCCAAGATCTCGCTTGTGGGTGCATTTCTTTTGATATTGGAGTGTGAGGTGGTCAATTGCAAAGCATTTCCTGCAATGAAAGGCTATTCTTTCATAATCCACAAGTTGCCTCTAGCAACAATCACCAACCTTTAATACGATCTTCACTAGTAGACCATTGGAAAGATCCATTTCCACATAAATACGCACACAGGTGGAGCTTTGGTAATTCAATGTTTCTTTTGAGTTGAAGTGAAACTTTCCTAACCCATTGCCAATGGCTTGCAAATAGTCAATTTCCCAGAATTGAAATGGAAGATAAGGTAGTCACACCCAGAAAAAGGTAGTGGAAAATGTTTCAATTCTTGGATCAAAGAACGGGTACCAAGATTTCATGCATAGAAAATCCCCTTAATACACCCATGGACCATTTTTTAGCACCCATTCTTTGTCATTAGTAGATTCAAATTCAATAATAAAAAACCCTCTAGCACAAGGGAACAAACAAATTTTATCCTCCATAAACTTATTCCAACTTTTAGAGATCCAGGAATGCAAATCGCACAATTTTGGCCATACCTTAGTGAATGTACAAATTAACCTGCATTAGTTTGTAGATATTCTTCATGAACTTTGACTAACCTATCCATCTGGATCTCAGGTGTAGCGAACGCATGGGAAACCCTAATTGTAGGTCCATTATGCATTGATTTTGTGATCCCATTAGTGCCCTTTTGAGATGACAGTTGATGAGGCCAGGCTTCCTTCTACCACACGTTCGTAGCCCCAATTCCCTTACTTTGTTTGAGAGTAGTGTTGCTCTCCCACCTCGGTTGTGAATCTGAGTCAAGGGGATCGAAGACAAAGGGAGCAACCTTTAGGGGTGTTGGATTGGATCGATTCAGAGGGCATCTGCAACCAACTAAGGTGCAAGCCCTAGCTCCATTACACAAGGCCACTTTGAAGTCTATGCAGCCACCATTGTGCCCTTCTCAAGATTTTCCAAAAACGTCAAAGCCTAGAGACATTGGAAGCCCACCATGAATAACGTGTGAGGAAATGACAATATCAGTATGTTCAGGAGCAACTGATTTGCTTTCGACACCTTTGCATTGTAGAATCTCTGCGACAGGGAAGGCATTGAGGTTTGTCACCATCGTGGGAAGAAACCCCACCATCACATAGAGCCAAAGTGGAGGAAGATGAGTGGAACATTACAAATCATGTAATTATAAACACCTCCAGGTACATCATTGTATCCTAATATGAATTATGGAATATTTAATTCTTTATCATTGTGAGATTCATGACAAATGAAAAATGACTTACATAAGAAACCGTCAAATAAAATTGTAGGTGAATGAGCCTCTACATAAGTAAATATGAATAAATTTATCATATGAGTGAGCCTCTACAAATTCTTAATGAGTGAACCTCTAAATTTGAGTGGGCCTCTAAATTTATCATATTTATTAATACTTATCTTAAATATTTCATAATTCATATTACTTTTAAGATTATAAAAAATATTTTTTTTGATAGATAAGTTATGGGATTACGGTCCACTCCCAAAATAAGAACAAATTAAATAAAAGAGATTGATTCAGACCCATGAATGGGGAGCACAAAAAATGCAAAAAAGACGAGAAACCTTAAGCATGCTTAAATTAGGAGCGAATAAAAAATATGAGAGTTCAAATAATGAGATGGTACAAGCAACTAAGATCCCAACCATCACTACAAGCAGATAATTTTTTCTTCTTTCTTAACCCCTTCCTCATGCTCCTATTGAGGAGGGAATCCATGGTCCATTGGGTTTCATCATCAACTACTTCACGACCTTAAATCCAAAAAATCTCTGCTTCAGATTTGCGTCCTTTTATTTTTCCTTTTTTTGGAAAATTTAATTTAAAGATAGCATTGGTTGTCTACAAGATGGTGAAATTTTTAATTGGAACTTCCAATTCATCTATGAAATTTTCATAATCCTCATCGAGATACTCCATAAATGTATAGGATCCCTCATGATCAAAACAAACATCATCTTCCATCTCAGGCTAAGCATTGACCAAGAGACTAAAAATAACTCTTATTTTAAGTTTCAATTAATGTGGTTGCATGATCCTTAGTTATATGACCTTATAAAATTTTGGTGGAGTAGAGGTAGACCAACCTTTTGTACGACAATGTACTCCTTTGTCAAAAGGTTTCAATCTGTTAAGCTCTAGCTCAAGAGGTGGAATAGACATTAATTTGGTAATATTTTTCAGACAAAGTCAGTAGCTCATTCCTGCTTGGATGCTAATAGTCACCAAATTAGATAATATGGTCTTTTAGATATATCCCTCAAAGAGAAATTGAATGCTTTAAAGGAATTGGAGGAATGGGAGCTAAGATAGTATTGTTTTGGAAGAAAGGCCCAGATTGATTAGCTTTAGGAGGGGATAGAAATATGACTTTCTTCTTTAACTCGGTTAAGACTAGAAGGCATGGAAACATGATCCCCTCCCTTGTCTCTCCTCAGGGGGTTTAACTAGACTCATTAAGTGATATTTCTAGAGAGGTTTCTCAACACTACTCTTCTTTATTCATGGAGGATTCACCTTGTGCAAAAGAAGAGGAAAATATTATCTTGGCTTGTATCCCTAATTTAGTCTCTTTGGAGTTGAATGAGGAATTGGTTAAGCCCATTTCTCTAGAAGAAATTGAAGGAATTATATTTCAGATGAAGAAGGGGAAGGCCCAATAGATTCCAATAGAATATTTTTAGGAATATGGGGAGATAATTAAATATGACTCATGGTAGGTTGTCACAGAATCCCAGAAGAACAAACAAATGTTGAAGGCAATGAATGCTAATTTCCTAGCTCTTATTCCCAAAAGAGAGGGTGCTAACTCTTTGAATTTTTTTAGACCAATTTCTCTCTAAAATGTGGTATACAAGATTATCTCCAAAATTATGGTAGAGATACTTAAGACATGGTTGAATAGGCTCATCTCTAAAGAACGAGGTGGATATATGGCAGGTAGGCAGATTATGTATGGAGTGGTAATTGTGGATGAGGCCATTCATTCCAAGGAAAATTCAAAAGATAAGGCTATGTTTATCAAATTGGAAATGGCTAAAGCTTATGATAGAGTTAAATGGTCATTCCTACAAAAATTCCTTCTAAAGTTTGACTTCAAAGGTGATTGGGTGAATTGGGTGATGAGTTGTGTAACGACAACTTTCTTTTCTTTTTATTGTTAACGAGGAGCCTTCAGAATTATTTGATACCTCTCATGTTCTCCATCAAGGAGATCCTTTGTCTCCTTATCTATTAATTCTATTGGTAGAGGGATTGGGAAGAAGCATTACGTCCTAGGTAAGCCAAGGTGGGATCCAAGGGTGGAGTTGGGGCAATTTTTTGCCTCCTCAATCACACTTGTAGTTTGTCAATGACATCACTCTAATGGGTATAGCCCAAATTAGAGAGAAAAATAACATCAAGAAAACTTTAAACACGTACCTTGTGGGCCTCAGGTCAATGGATTAATGAATAAAAATCCTTCATTTTTCTTCAACACCCCACCTCTTATTCAACATCGAATTGCTCATATTCTTAGATTTTAAATTGGGGATCTTCCCCTAGTTTATCTTAGTGTTCCTCTCTCTGTTGATTCTTTTCTGAGGGGAACTTGGAAAAGGTTGCTTGATAAGGTCTGAGATTGGATTATCCATTGGACTCATTGATGGCTCTCCTTTGCAAGAGATTCTTGTTGTTGAAATCGATGGTCCAAGCGCTTCCCATTTACAGGTTCACGATTCAGACTACTCCTGCAAGCTTCATCAAGGATCTGGATGCTTTGGGAAGGAAATTCTTACAAGTTGGTAATTTGGGTATGCCAAAATGGAGTTTAGTAAAGTGGAAGACTATACATAGACCGTTGTAGGAGGGTGGTCTTGGTTTACGACAAGCTAGCCTTTCTGACCTACCTTTGGCTAGTAAGCTTTATTGGAGGTGGTGTATTAATTAATGTAGAGAATTGGGTTCACAAGGTTCTATCAAGACAATAAATCCATGTACTTATCTTACATAACCATGGATTCCATTGAAATGACATGCTTTCCTTTCATAAACTCAACAACTCCTTTCAATGGCACCTACTACTTAAGGCCATAAGGCACAAATATGACACCAAGTGCACAAATATTCTAACCAACACCTAAAACACCTTTCATAGGGTTAATATGTCATAACAAACTCAATCAAACCATTTAAGAATCCATGATACCCCAACCTATTGATTTCTTCACATATGATGGCTTAAGCCTAGTAGTACTCATGAAAGGAACAATCAAGTATAAATTTTATTACAAGATATTTATAAGGATTTTTAAAAAATATTTGGACACCCATTATTTATCTTTACAATATATCAAAATTGAGGCATAAATTACTTTGAAAAAATTTATTCAAAACGTTGTTGTCTCTCTTTGTCAAGGCCTAATTAGGCTTCCAACCAATAGGGGTTTATTGAATCTCTTAACTCCAAGGCTCAAACCTCTCAACCAAAGCTTCAAACACATCATTTAGGACCTATACATTCTCATCAAATCATTATCCATTATTTCCCAAGGGTATTTCTTCAAACCCTAACCTTTAACCACCTCTTCTTGCACAAGAACACACTATTTCAGCCTAGGGCATATTGATACTTGCCCAAAATCTCATCTTCAGGTTCTAAAACTTACATAGAATCAAATATCATGTCAAAACATACCTAAAAACCAATTTTCATGAGTTTTCACTAGATATATTTCAAGTTACAAAATTTTCTTGCTCATTGTTTACCCTAGTCCAAGTTTTGACCCGCCTAGAAATAAATCAACATAACTTTCTCTA
Source organism: Sequoiadendron giganteum (assembly GCA_007115665.2). Classification (NCBI taxonomy): domain Eukaryota; kingdom Viridiplantae; phylum Streptophyta; class Pinopsida; order Cupressales; family Cupressaceae; genus Sequoiadendron; species Sequoiadendron giganteum. Next base: position 383,963,612 of record CM021109.1, on the reverse strand, counting down.
TACTTGATGAAATTTAGTCAAACCAATTGCATTACAAAGTAGATTCAGAGACATTTCATATACAATCAATGATAATTGAATACATGATCATACAGGGCCATACCATGGCCTGGAACAACAAAAACGTGAGAATAAGTGCAGAAAATGGAGTCTTTCCATTCAAATTTTCAAGTATTACACCTCTCCTCTCTTTACCTCGACCAAAAAAGGATTATTTAAATGTATTTTTAACCAAAACCAACTAATAAAACTAACTTTTGAATGAATTGACCATTCAACTTCCCCTTTTTTCATTTTTTCATTTTTGCAACTTTCAACTTGACAACTTTGTACAAAATTTGCACCATGAACCCAAATGACGTGAAAAACATTATGAATGGTCACAATGGACCTTATTGTTACCAAAATTTCTACCTTCAGCTCATTTTGGTAGAGCTGTAATTTTTTACTATATCTAAGGATAAAGGTACATTCTTTTCATGTTGATAGTTCATTTGCAAATGAGGGATTTCAAATAAGATTTAGTTTATTATGCAAAATTCACACAACACGAAAGATTCGTCAAAATTGCATAGTGTTGTATTTTATTCATTTTCAAATGAAGGATCATACAATATTGCATAAACATTTTTGTTTCATGCTAAGAGGGAAAAAGAGTGTTTAAAAGTCCCACACAAGTTGTGGGAATGACTGAACTGTTGATGTTATAGTAGCTTAGGGATGCACTTCCTTTGAAAGAGTTCCAAGAAGATAGCATAAATTAAATGAGTAGCCATTCGGCTATTTAATTTATCACAAAAAATATTTAATGAATGAAGAGGGCCGACCCTATCTTACTCGCATACTTTGGTTATTACTTGGGTCGACCTTATCATGTTTATTGTATTTATTATTTATGTTTTCCTTAAAGGGGGCTGACCTAACTTGAAGAGGCACCTCTCTTGCATAAATACAAGGTCTTCTTGTCATTGTAATTCATTCATTCATAAGCAAGTTCACAATTACAAGAGCATAGCAGAATTCACCTTTCATAGCAGCAGATCCGATTTCAAGGAAGAACACATTCATTTGTATCTTGTGCATCTAGGAGAGGTGCGACTTCATTGTATTATTTATTGGCCATTGTTGGGCCTGAGTTGTAAGTAGATTTCTACTCTTGTGCTACATTATAAAAGAGATTCATTTGTTGGGTTTTTTCTCCCTCAAGAGGAGGGTTTTTCCTAGGGTATCTTGTTGTGTTCATTGTCTTATATGTTGCAATATTATTAAGTGCTCTCATTGTTTAATCTGATCTAAGAAACACTAACATGGTATCAAAGCGGGTGTGAAAAAGATCGTGATCAGATTTAGTTTGCAACACTCACTTTATTCTTTTTCAGTCTATCTTCTAAATTTCTCAAGATGGTGAACGGTCTGAAAATCGAGGATAGACTCGAAGGAATTTTGAACTACACATCATGGAGGTTCAGGATCATGCTCACATTGGAAGAGAATGATTTGGCTGAGTTTGTGAAAACAAAAGTTCCTGAACCTAAGGAGGAAGAAGAGAAGTTGTAGTGGAGGAAGAAAGATACTAGGGCAAAGAAAGTGTTGGTTGATTTCATCAAAGATCATATTGTTCCGATTGTCTTCAAGTTGGATACCGCAAGGGAGATGTTCAAAACATTAGAAGAGATGTATGAAATCAACAACACCAGTCATGCCCTAACCTTGAAGCAACAACTACTTCACATTAAGATGGCGAAAGAAGAGTCTGTCATCACCTACTTCATGAAGATTTTCAAATTGAGAGATCAACTCTCTACCATTGGTCATATTGTTGATGACAAGGATTTGACCATGCTTGCTCTCAATGGTCTTCCACCTTCATGGGATTCATTTATTCAAGGAATCAGTGCAAGACCTAAACTTCCCAAGTTTGATCGATTGAGGATTGACTGCATTCAAGAGGAGTCGAGACTAACGGCAAGGGGCATTGGTCAAAGTTCAAAGAATGAAGATTTACATGTTCTCACCTCTTATTCATCGAAGAAGGAAAAAGTTTGGAAGAAAGGAATCTTCAAGAGGAATCGAGATAATGGGTCAGATGGTGCTCCTGCATTCAACAAGAAGTGGGACCTCTCTTGTGTTCAATGCTTTAAATGTGATAAATTTGGTCACTATGCGAAGGAATGTCCTACCAGGCCTAATCAACATGCTTCATTTACGGATGTGATTGAGATCTCTCCTCAAAATGATTCTAGTGAATTTCTACTCTAGTCATGGGCCTATGTTCGAGCTATGAAGGTTGTGTACTAAGCGCAAGAGCAACATATCATACGATGTCCACCCTTCAGAATATTTAAGAGATAAGTATTCTTTGTTTTTGATTGTATTTACTATTCTAGGCTAAAATTCAATTTGTTGAGTTATGCAAATCTGACATTATTTACTTAGGATTATGTGTGACTAGTAAATAGTGATCACTGTGATAAGATTCTTTAGATTTATTCATTGCAAGTAGGATCGTGCTAATTTGTGAAGATTGTCTTTTGTTTTGCTGAGATTAGCTCTTCTATGATATTGAAAGAAAGACATGTCATGATTGATGAATTAATTATCTATTACTCAGGAAATTTTGAAATCCATGAGATAAGTATTGCATGGTTGAATAATGTTCATGAATTGTTTTTATTAATTCATGCTATAACATTGAGATAACCTAAGCATCAAGCAATCTGCATCTGGAAAGATTGGATATCGAAGTCATACCGAATGAAGAAATGATCAAGCTTGGAGTCATAGCTTGCAATCATTGGACTATATTGATGGCTGGAGATATCTCTCGAAGTCAAAGTACCTTTCAGGTCGTCATTGTGTTCAAGCTATCAAGGGTACAGATTGATTTGAGCTCAAGTACAACGTATCACACTATGTCCAGCATTTGGACCTATCAGAATAGTTAAAAAGATAAGTATTCTTTGGTTTCTCAGTTATATCATTTATTTATTCTTTGGATCTTGTAATTAAGAGAGATAGTAGATTCTCTTGAATTGTGTTCACTAGCATAAGATCTTTGGAAAAATTTCATTCATGATATAACTTGTACAATTCTAATCTTGATATTTCTTTGGATAATTATGGACTACTAGTAATCTCTATCTAAAATGCTTCCTGGATAGGTTTAGGGGGGAAGAAAATGATAAGAGATTACTTAGTGATGAAAAGCTTGAGGCATCTTGTGAAGAAGTCATGTCAACCAAAGAAATGATCAAGAGGGAGTAAACACTAGAGGGACTGAGTTGGTGGCTAGAGGGAGTACATCTCCAGAAGTCTTCTTTGCAATCTCTAAAGCCAAGATCAAGAGGGAGTTCTATGACTCACTGAGAATAAACAAGCGTTGCAGGAAATCTTGATCAAGTGGTTGATACAAGTGATTGAAGATTCAGAGGGAGCCTAGTGAATCTAAAGAAGATGGTTGTGTTTCTCTAGAGGTTGTTTCAGTTGAGGCCTACAATGATATCCTGGTTCAATAGGAAGCAATCTTCTATGGGACTGAGTACAACAAAGGTTGAGTACATTATAGATTGTGTGGAAACTCGTGGCTTCGAAAGTTCCTTGCAGGATTGGTTGAACAAGTATTGAAGCCAACTGTCATCCTTTGTGTTAATCAAAGTTTTGAGAAGCTTTCTTTTTTATGTGTTTCATGACAAAACTAAGCATACCACTATATCAGAGATATGGTATTGAGGAAAGATATTCAGTTGAGGTATATCAGCACTGATGAGCAGATAGCAGTCATTCTCATCAAAAGAAATTTGGGATAATGGTTGTGTACCTTCGAGACAAGCTTGATATGGTGGAGAATGAAGTCCTAGCTGAGAGGGAGTCTCAGTATCAGTGTTCCTTTGTTTAATGAGTTCTTCTTTGAGAGAAGTTCAAGGTGAAATCCCTTGATAATGCATTTCTCTATTGAGAGAGATTTGAGGTGCAAGCCCTTGATAATGCATTTCTCTATTGAGAGAGATTTGAGGTGCGAGCCCTTGATAATGTATTTCTCTATTGAGAGATATTTGAGGTGAAAGCCCTTGTTTCCACCCTCTGGGAGAGCCATGGTGGATGTCATGTGTGTGACTCCATGACAACATCACGTGAGGGAATCCGTGATGATTTTTTAATGCATTTCTCTTTGAGATTTGAGGTGAAAACCCTTGTTTCCACCCTCTGGGAGAGCCATGGTGGATGTCATGTGCGTGACTCCATGAAAACATCACGTGAGGGAATCCATGATGATTTATTTGTGCTTGTGTATCACCCTCTAGGAGAGCCATGGTGAAAGTCACATTGAGGTGACAACATCACATTAAGTGATGAGCACTTGTTTATACCATCTATGGAGGTAGCCATAATGGTTAATATCACATTGAGGTGATATTCTATTTTTATTTTCATTCTGATATGATGTGTCTTGTGTAGGTGGAAGTTCATCCCTAGCTGAGAGGGAGTGTTGATGTTATAGCAGCTTAGGGCTGCACTTCCTTTGCACAAGTTCCAAGAAGATAGCATAAATTAAATGAGTAGCCATTCGGCTATTTAATTTATCACAAACAATATTTAATGAATGAAGAGGGTCAACCCTATCTTACTCACATACTTTGGTTATTACTTGGGCCGACCTTATCATGTTTATTATATTTCTTATTTATGTTTTCCTTAAAGGGGGCCGACCTAACTTGAAGAGGTGCCTCTCTTGCATAAATACAAGGTCTTCTTGTCATTGTAATTCATTCATTCATAAGCAAGTTCGGAATTACAAGAGCATAGCAGAATTCGCCTTTCATAGCAGCAGATTTGATTTCAAGGAAGAACACATTCATTTGTATCTTGTGCATCTAGGAGAGGTGTGACTTCATTGTATTCTTTATTGTCCATTGTTGGGCCTGAGTTGTAAGCAGATTTTTGCTCTTGTACTACATTATATAAGAGATTCATTTGCTGGGTTTTTTCTCCCTCAAGAGGAGGGTTTTTCCCAAGGTATCTTGTTGTGTTCATTGTCTTATATGTTGCAATATTATTAATTGCTTTCATTGTTTAATATGATCTAAGAAACACTAACATGAACCACATTGATAAAACATAAGAGCTAAGCTATTCAACTGAAGATAAAAATAGGAAAGCATATAATGAAACATTATATACTTCACTTCCTGTTCAATGTTGTTGATGTTCTATCTTCAACTTTGTCATCAACTTCCTTCCTATCTTCAGTCCTTCATCCCCTAGGTTTAGACGTACCTACAAGATGTTAAAGAGATTTGTTAGAGCTCAAGACATAAAGTTTCATCATATGTTATCAAAAGTTGAATAAGGTAAACCTATGAACTATCAATCCAATCTAGCCATATCAGAAGTGTACAAAGGATAATCATCATTAGAAGGAATATTGAACTCCATTGTTTTATCTAACCTGTTTTTCACTGTGCAAGAACATGTACATTCATCATTGCATTACTAATTCATCATATTCAAACATTTTAGCATGTGGAGAAAATGGTATCCCCCAAGGGTTGATCCCAGCATGCTGCCCTCTTGTTTTGAGAGGGATGAAAGTGTAAAAGAATTACATTTATTAATTTTGAGCTTACATCTCATCACCTATAATGGTGAGTTGGTTGATATCACTATCATAAATGAAAAAGTACTTGCTCAATGAAATTACAGTGAGATAAGGACATCATGTATCAAGACATTTCACAACAAATGCATGACTACAAATGACACATATAGTTCTAGATACAACAAAAACAACAATGTATAAGATGCTCATGAACCCACAAATCCATTGTACAGTCACATAGGAATGACAACAAGTGACTGTATATATCACTAAATGCATAGGGGAATGGAAAATCATCAAATCCTGCATAAGAGGCATTTTTGAACAACTAAGTATTTCAATATTGTGTGGCAGTAAAGGGATGCAAGAAATCACTCCTTGTCAAGTGACAATAATAAATGAAGCATAAACAGTGATACTTGTAAATAAAGATTTCAATAGTGCATGAGCTCTGAGATTTGATGGGATATCTACTTTGTTTATTGGGACTCCAAGCTTCACAATGAACAATAACAAGAAGAAATTCATTATTCCACTAAGACATCAACACTATAGGAGATCATCATTTGTATAAATAGTCATAGTAAAGACTATTCACCATCGAAGTGTGCAAAAAGAGCATGATCTGTGTAGAGATAGTAATAATAGGTATCATTGCAAGAATATTGTGCAATATCAAGTGAATATGGGGGCAGAGCTTCTAGGGATTGTCAAACAGGGCCTTGAAGGATAGAAGTCTCAAGGATGGAGCAAGGAAAGGGATCCTAGGAGAAGGTATTATTGATGAGATGTGTGAGAGAAATGTTTCACCTGATAAGTTCATATACCCCACATTGATCAGCAATTATAGTAGGGTAGGTAATTTTGATTCTTCTTTGAAGTGGTTACAATGGATGAAGCAAGAAGAAATTGTTGTTGATCTCTTTACACATAGTACTCTTATTGAATTGGCTAGAAAGCAGAAGAGCTACTTAAAAGCAGTCTCACTTTTGTCAAAATTAAAGGTTGCAGATCTTTGTCCTGACCTAATTCTATATAGTACAATTAGCAAAGTATTTGGGAAGGTGAAGTTATTCAGAGAAGCTAGGGATCTTATTCAAGAGATGAAGGACCATGACATTTCCCTGGATACTGAGAGTTACTACACACTTCTTAATTCTTATGCAAAAAATGGAAATTTTATTGATGAAGGGAGGCTTTTCTTTGAGATGAAGTCTGTAGAATGTGTTGTAGATCTGACAACTTGCAATGTCATGATTAATGTGTATGGAAAGTTGGATATGGTAAATGAGGCAAAAAAAACTCTTTTAGAGCATGAAGAGAGTGTGCATCCTTCCTAGTATTGTAACTTTTAATACCATGTTGAAATTGTTTGCAGAGGAAGATCTTATTAGAAAAGCAATTCATTTGTTCCATCCCATGTAGAAAAATGATACAGAGAAAAATCTCATCACATATAATACTATGATCAGCATCCACGTGAAAATCCTTGAAAATGGGAAGGTTACAAATCTTTTACTGGAGATGCAAAAAAACCAAAAGGTTTAGAGCCCATTGTCTACAAAGAGGGAAAATTCCTAGATGATTGTGTAATGGCGACCATATGGAAACAAATTTTAGTTTTTTTTTCTCAGAAAAACAATGCTTGAATGATGAAATGAAATCCCGAATTTTTGTACAAATGATACAACGGAGGCCATGTTTTTTTAAAGGTTTTGGAACCAAATTTATGCCCTCAACAATTTTCAAAAAAAACCTTCATTTTTTCCTTGCAAATAAAACAAGCCATATTTTCTTCCATATTTCAAAGATATTGCTACATATGAAATGAAAGAAGAGGTGCATGAAAATAACAGAGATAATAGAGGTCGTGACCTCTTCTTTTACAAAGTTGCAGATTAAAAGCAAAATCTTCAGGAGTTTCCTTTGAAAAGATCAACTTACCTATAGTTTGAACCATTTTGCATGAGGATTTGGCTTCAAAAACTTGAGGATCTCAGTCAGTTAGCTCCTGTCGACTCCAGTTCGACCCCTAGTGAACTCTAGCATGGTGGCGCCTTCAACATGAAGCTTGTGAGAATGCAAAGTAAAAATGAGAAGTGACTGTGGGTGTTCAATTTAGGGTTTGTTTTGTTTTGTCGATGGAAGCCCTAAGTTCTTAGCCGCCAAGTGACTTAAGTCGCTTTATTTTACAAAATGGGTAAATATTAATACCCAAGTCAAGGGGAGACTTTAATTTATTTTTCCAAATATCTATTTCAGTTGTTCCCCACTTCTTTCATTTTTGCATGAGGTTTAAAACCAAAAATAACATTGTCAACAAATATTAAAGTAATTCTTATAAATTACTTTAATATTTTCATGCAAGGCATTAGATTAACAATCACTTAGTAAATATTAAAGCAAGTTATAAGTAATTTTCTTTAATATTTATTTGTGTAATTATCTTCATTCCATAACTCATGCAAAATGGAGATTTGAGGTGGAACCAAAGTGTTTTTCATACATTAAGGAGTAAAACTAGAGTAGCTCATGCACTTTATTTTTTGGAGATTCTTTTTGACTTTTAGTCAACTGGAGTCATTTTTTAGTTCATTTGAGTCAAGTGATTCATCATGGCAAGTTTGGAGCTATTTCAATGCAGATCAGTTCAGCCATGCTCCCCTTTTTCTAGGGTTTTTGCATTTGCTCATGAGGAAGCATGCAGTGCTTTTTCTCAATCTCAGTTATCTTTCAGTACCACCTCTTGGCGTATGGATACCATACAATTTATTTATTGGGAAAATTTAATAATTTTCCTTAGTTCTTGATAGTTTTTCCTTTGCATTTATGCAAAGAAGAGAGATCTTGTAACTCAGATATTTTACAGTTAATATAGCAGCTCTTTACAGGTTATTTTAGCTTTGTTATTAGCAAATGGATTCCTTTTGATTTTCAGTGTTATTAAGTTTTTCCTTTGATATTTCAGGAGTTGTCATTGTGTTGGATCTAATTAAAAAGATCATTGTGTTTCAATTTCAAAACCTCTAATTTTTTGTCTCTTTCATAAATGTATGTAAGAAATAATGCTTAAATTCACAGGTTATACATTGTGCATGTGATCACTTTATCATTTTAGTTGTGAAAATGGAATTTTCCTTCAAAAGAGATATTCTATCAAAGCCTTTTTATAAAACATTTAGGTGATTAAGTTGTCAGATTTGGTTGTGCAAATAAAAATATTGAGAATTCATTTATGAGTTAGGTTGCAGATAAAGTTTCAATCATTAGGTACATCACCTTTCATTTTAAGTTCAGTTATGCATTCAATTCAAGCCTTCTTCCCTTTATTATTAAAATTATAGTCAATCATTAGAAGATCATAAAGGAAGTTGGCATATAATCCAGAGGTCTACTTTAAACATAGGGTACCCACAACCTGAAAGTATTCCCATGTTTCATGGGATCACAAGGCATTTTTGCTTTCGCACACGAGTGCAATCCTATTGATAGCACTTATTACATGACAAAAACTATTAAACTTAACCAAAAACCAGAATTTCCTTATGGAGGCTTGAACTTGACATGGTGCTCCTGCACCATACTCCTGGCCAAAAAGAAACTCAAGTCCCTTGAGTGAGGACCTGCAAATACATGAGAACCTATAATAATCTTCTTCATCTTGAACTTTGGTTTTTCCCTCCTCAAAATTCCCATCACAACAAGAAAATGATAGATGTCTTCCTTATTCTTTTTCCTTTGCAATGTAACTATGACCTTTGCACCTTTATTTTCCTCTTCTCCCACCTGATATTTTTCCCCTATACTTGATGCCTCATCATGCAAACTAATTTCTAACATAGAAAACTGATCAATATATCCTTTTGAAAACAACGAATCAAGCACTATACCAACATACCTTTTGAACTAGTCTTGAGTCTCAAGGATCAATTCATCCTTGACCTTCTCTTTATCATCATTTCCCTCCAAAATCTCATTGCTCTTCATGTCTTCTATCATGGAATATTCATGTCTTGAAGTGGATGCAACCTCAACTTGCTTTTTTTGTTCATCATCTTCCTTTACCAACAAAAATTCCATTATCTTCTCTCGCCTTCTCCTTTGAACTATCTTCTTAATAGGCCATGATACCCTCTTTTTGATTGGTAAATGCCACCTTTGCATCTCAAGGTCTATTCTTCTTTCCATTTCCTCCATACATTTTCTCATTTTTTCCATGGCTTGCTTCAACTCCTTGATCTCTTGGTCAATTTCCATTTGCCTTTCCTTCTCCTTTTTCTTCTTCATATCTTTTTCCTTTTGTTTCCTCTTTTGTGAACCCTCAACCTGTAAATATCTCCTTAACAAATCCATCTCTCTTCAAGAAAGCCTCTTTCACCTTGCTTCTCTTTGTCTTTTTGATACCTCACCTAGGTTTCTTCACTTATCCTCTACCTAGTCTCTTGGCATCTAGGTTCTCTCTTCAACCTGCAACAAGACAACACACAAACACACACTTCCAACTCACTTTGCCTAGACCTTTTGAGCTCTAATACCAATTGATGCAAAGAATGGGGTTCACAAGGTTCTCTCAACATAATAAATCCATGTACTTGGCTTACATAACCATGGATTTCATTGAAATGACATGCTTTCCTTTCATAAACTCAACAACTCCTTTCAATGACGCATGCTACTTAAGGCCATAAGGCACAAATATGACACCAAGTGCACAAATACCCTAACCAACACCTAAAACACCTTTCACAGGGTTAATATATCATAACAAACTCAATCAAACCATTTAAGAAGTCATGAGACCCCAACCTATTGATTTCTTCACATATGATGGCTTAAGCCTAGTAGTACTCATGAAAGGAACAGTCAAGTATAAATTTTATTAAAATATATTTATAAGTACTGTAAGAACATATTTGGACACCCATTATTGATCTTTACAACATATCAAAATTTTAGCATAGGTTACTTTGAAAAATTTTACCCAAAACGTTGTTGTCTCTTTTTGTCAAGGCCTAATTATGCTTCCAACCAATAGGGGTTTATTGAATCTCTTAACTCCAAGGCTCAAACCTCTCAACAAAAGCTTCAAAAACTTCATTTAGGACCTTTTAATTCTCATCAAATCATTATCCATTCTTTCCCAAGGGTATTTCTGGGTATGTGCAGGATCATCATGGAAAAAATAGGCCCTTAAGTGGCAATAAAAAGATAGAAAATCAGAGTTAGACAACTTGACATAAAAATTTGAATAAGTTATCTATATTATTTCAAAAAAATGTAAAAATAGAATCTGTAGCAAATTGAATGTAGTTTCTAAACTACTAGACCTTTATTTTATTTTTTTAAATCTATTTGGTGAAAATTTGAAATTTCAATGCAGTAGTATTTAAATTTCAAGGTAAAAATAAGAAGTAGGTGTCTGTCTGACCACCCTAACCACAATAAAATGATAATATTTTTTTATAAGATTTTAGATATAAGTAGAGGACTCATGTCCCAATGTGATGCATATTTTTTTATATTTTTTTTCCAAGTAAATAATTAATTATGAATTTTTTATTACAACTTTTAAAAAATATAAAATCTCGTCTGTCTAACCACCTTAACTTGGTCAAAAATTCATGAAATTCAATTTTTTTTTTTTAATCCTATATTATGCAAATCATAGAATGTGACGCATGTTTCGGATTCAAAAAATGTGATACCGTTTGAAAGTTATAAATATTTTTCAATCAGCCTATCAATTAGGACTTTATTCGTAATTTTAATAGAAAATAAATAATAATTATTTATTAAATTCAAAGTAAAGTATAATTTATATTAGTGGAAAGCTGAAAATATTCTCTAAAAACCATTTTCGTTTCATCAATTTTGGGTAAAAAAAAAGTCGTCAGCCACATGGGCCATCATATGGCTTACATATCACCACTTTTTGGCCCATCATGATCCTACACATACCCTTCTTCAAACCCTAACCTCTAACCACCTCTTCTTGCACAACAACACACTGTTTCAGCCTAGGGCATCATGATACTTGCCCAAAATCTGATCTTCAGGTCCTAAAAATTACATATAATCAAAGATCATTTCAAAAAATACCTACAAACCAATTTTCATGAGTTTTCACTAGATATATTTCAAGTTACACAATTTTCTTGCTCATTGTTTACCCTAGTCCAGGTTTTGACCCGCCTGGAAAGAAATCAACATAACTTTCTCTATACTTGATGAAATTTATTCAAACCAATTGAATTAAAAAATTATATTCAGATACCTTTCATGTAAAATCAATCATAAGTGAATACATGATCATATAGGGTTGTACCATGGCCTGGAACAGCAAAAACATGAGAAAAAGTGCAGAAAATGGAGTCTTTCCATTCAAAATTTCAAGTATTACACATCTCCTCTCTTTACCTCAACCAACCAAGGCTTATTTAAATGTATTTTTAACCAAAACCAACTAATCAAAATAACTTTTGAATGACTTGACCGTTCAACTTCCCCTTTTTGCATTTTTGCATTTTTGCAACTTTCAACTTGACAACTTTTTACAAAATTTGCAATATTTGCACCATGAACCCAAGTGACCTCAAAAACATTATGAATGGTCATAATGTATCTTATTACATGACAAAAACTATTAAACTTAAACCAAAAACCAAAATTTCCTTATGGAGGCTTGAACTTGGCATGGTGCTCCTGCACCATTAATCAATATCTCTCTTGGGCTAGGATCCTCACTACTAAGTATTTGATGGGTGTGGCATATGAGTGTCTACCAATAAATTGTATAATGGGTAAAATTTATATGATTTAGGACACTCTCAAAAGGGGTGCTAACCTATTTAAACAAGGCGTATTTTGGATATGTAATAGAGGTTCAAAAAAAAATCTTGTTGACTCATGGGATGGATTTCCCATTATATTGTCAACACACCCTCATTTACAAAACCTTTACAATTGTTTCTCTGAATTTGAGTGCCTCAATGTGGAGGATTATAATTTTTCTCAAAATCTAGGCTTGGACGTGGTTTATAGATGGAATGATTCGTTAGAGTGGCCAATAGGGGTCTCTGATGAGGATCAAGAGGATTTAAGAAGGATTTGTGCAAGTAGAGTTTACAATTCCTTGAGGGGGAGTGACACTCTTTCCTGGAGTCCAAATCTTGGGGGTATATTCAGTATCTTTTGGATACCCGAAGTTGAACTTTTAGAAGTATGGAGGGGTTGAAGTTACGTGGTGGAAAAATGTGTGGAATAAGTTTCTTTGGCCTAATTGCAATTTTTCATTTGTTTGGTTTCTCAGAACATGTGTCTTACTTGGGAGAATCTCTAGAAGCAAGGTTTCCAAGGTCCATCTATCTGTGTTCTTTATAGAGACTATGAGGAAAGATCCTCTCATTTTATTTTTTAGTGCTCCTTCTCTAGAGTCATCTGAAATTTTTGGTGGGGAGTGTGGAATCAGGTATGTGTTCATGCCTCTTTTATGGTGTAGTTCTAGAGGAGTTTTGGGAGACCTCCAACAAAGGACATTTTTTTTAGGTGGCATGGAGCATTAGCCCCACGTGCATCCTTTGGTAGTTGTGGTTGGAAAGAAATCACATAATCTTTTCCAGGGAAGAGCATGGTGGTTCTTCAAATTTGATAGAAAATAATGGGCATGACTAATGAGATGATGTACACAAAATGTGAGGTTTCTTTGCCCATGGAGATGAGGGAGGAAGGGTTGATGAAGAGGTTGGGTTTATATGAGAAATTTCCAAGACCCCCAATGGGGAAGGGAAGTCAACATTATATAAGGAAAACCCAAAGGGACGGGAGATGGTATCCTCCCCCTATAGTAGTTCTGAAGATTATTTTTGATGGTTCATCCAGAGGAGATCCTAGGCATGTTGGAGTTGGTGGAGTTGGGAGGAACAATTGAAATTCTCCTAAGTTTAATTTTTTAATTTATTACATGACACATGTCTAAATTTATGGGCTCCTAATTTTCATAAATCCCCACCAAACATTTACCCGTTTCTTTTAACAATACCTATAAGAATGAGTAAACAATTCCAAACACAAATCTATTCCAATCTCGGCCTTTAATTTTTAGGGAAAATATTAGAAAGAATACCTAACTCCAATGTAATCAATAACTGAAATTTTTTCCTTCAAATATTTCCATCTCATTTTGTTGAGGTCAAGGAGGTGATGGGTTCAAGGATTTATTTTAGATATGTAAGCCATTATTTTTTTGTATGAAATTATATTCTTTGTAATTTGTTTCAACAAGAAGGATTGTAGAAAATATTTTTTTCTCCATTCAAACATATTTAATTGTAGGTTCAAAAATTATATATATATATATATATAGCTAGAGAAGGTGCAAATCTCAACTAAAAGAAAATAAATCTATAAATATTATATGTGCCACATGTATGCAAAATTGGCGAACAATTATTATAAGATATTATGATTGACTATATTATTAATGGTGCAGGGTGAGCGACACCATGGAGGATATATTAAGGATGATCCCTAACATATTTAATTTTTGGATTTACTCTTCTTTTGATACTAATGTAGGGAAAACCATTTGTTTTGGGAGACTCTTAGTGTAGTAGTGATTATTATTTTAGAATAGCAATATGTAAGCCTTATTGATCTTTTGAACTTCATTATTCTTGTAATTAATGTATATATATATTGAAAAATTTCACACAATTTATATGTGTCTCAAGGCTTTCATTTGTTGGGTTTGGCACCATCCTAAATCATGAGTGTCAAATGACTAGTTGAATTTAGAGTTGATGTTAGGTCATATTCTTAAGGTTGAGTCTACCAATTTTCTCTCCTTTCATTGAGTGGCTTAATTAACCTATGGTATAATTTTATGATTAATAGCATGATATTCTTGGACTATTTACATTCTTCTTAGTGTGTCTTTGAACTTATCAAAATAATTGAACCAATAAAGATACCTTACTAGAGTACAAGGTAGAAATCTAGCCATCTTCTTTCTCTCTAATATAACAAGTTCCAATGATACTTTTAAGTATCACCATTATGGGATACATAAAGATGAACAAAAATTTGAAAACTAAAAGCACATAGTTCAAGACTACTTAGAAGGTTTGAGACTTCACATTTCTATTGAAGATTACAAATACAAGATTAAACCAAAACAAAAATACACCATTTTCTAATCTACAATCCCATATCTAATATTAAAGTTTTGATTTAATTCACTCTACATGCACTATGTAATAAAATATTTGTTAATTGAACACCTTTATTCCTTTTTATCAATTTTAATATTTATTTCACTAATTATAAACTAACTCTTTAACTATTTTATCACATTAATTGACTTTGATAGTGCCATTTCTTTTTGTAAGTAATAAATATGTTATGGTGGTTTCTCAACTCTCTAGTCATTTTATTACATTAGTTGACCTTGATAAATTTCAACAAGCTTCGCACAACGATCACATTAATAAAGTAAAGTGAGCAGGGTAAAAACTAAATATCTAACATAATTTGTTGCCAAGTTATTCTTATAGGTAGCATAGTTGTAGTTTTCTAAGGTTGTACTTTGGACATCATTGTCTATTATTTTTCATACTATTGGTTTGTAACTATTTCCTCTTCTTAATCCAATAAAGAAAACATGTTCTATAAAACAAATGATTTTAATTACCCGTGTGGCTCAGATAGCATTGTGGTAATAAAGCAAGGACATATGGTGTCTGACTTAATATGTTGTCTTGACCTGTCATATCCATATCTCTATAAATGCTACTTATTTTGGAACGAATGGTGATCAATGTCTTAGAGTTTCCAGATGATTTCAAGAACCTACAAAATAAAAAGAATATGATAAAAAGAGAAAAATAATAGTAAGTAGTAATGAAATTAAATTACTATATGTTATCAAATAGCAGTCAATGTCTCAGATTTTAGGATAAAATGATGTACCTAGAAAAATTTCCTGAATGTAGTTGGGAAGCACAACTTATGGATTCCCAAAATAATGCAATGAAAATCATCTTTAAATTTCTCCTTCTCATCTCTTATAAGACTACTTGACAATTTAATATGAGATAGAAGCACAAGCATTTCTTTCAAGAGCTCCATACATGTAGTCTTTGCATATTTTGTAACCAAATACCCCACAACAAAAATCCCTGCAACTACATAATGCAGATGGCTGATTTTCTCAAGCATACTTCCTACAATTTTGGTTACTTCTCCAATTTTCATTTTTTTTTGGTGATCGATAACAAAATCTAGAAATTCTCTCATGCTCTTGATGTAGGAAGCCCAATTTGAGAGCTTGTTTGAATGAGAACTCATGATTGGAGGATATTGCAAAACAATAACAAGAGTTTGAGAGATTGTCTCTCTGAGAAGAACTTATGATTGGAGGATGCTGCAAAAAAATAACAAGAAATGAACTATATATTATTATTTTTCCTTTTGAAAGAAGTTGGAGCTTATCTTACCTTTTGAGCCATTGCTTCTTCGAAGATTTGTTTACAATCTTTGATAAAATCATTTGTCTTGTTTGTAATGCCAAATTCTCTAATTTTTTTGAAATTTTTGATAATTTCTTGCAACAGCTGTGGTGGCGTTTTGGATGTAGATGGTGGGGATGGATTTGTTGAGGGTGGCATTATTTCAATATGAGGATGATTAGAGATTCTTTTGAAGTTGTTGATAATTTCTTGTAGCTTTAGTGGTGACTTTTTGGATGCAGATGGTGGGGATGGATTTGTGGAGAGTGTCGCTAGATTTCAATCTAAGGTTGATCAAAAGAATTTGTCATGTGCAAAATAGAGATTCTTTCAAAGTTGTTGATAATTTCTTGCAGCTTCGATGGTGGCTTTTTGGATGTAGATGGTGGGGATAGATTTGTGGAGGGTTCCATTTCAATCTAAGGCTAATCAAAAGAATCTATTGATGGGATTGATGGTTTTAGGGTTTCTTTAAGTTTCTTTTTATGCCAGAGGAATCGCGTATCCATTGTTATCAAATGATTTCAAAAACCTACAAAATAAAAATAATATGATAAAAAGAGAATCATAATAGTAAGTAGTAATGAAATTAAATTAACTATATGTTATCAAATAGTGGTCAATGTCTCATAGTTTAGGATAAAATGATGTACCTGGAAAATTTTCTTGAATGTAGTTGGGAAGCACAACTTATGGATCCCATAATAATGCAGTGAAAAGCATCTTTAAATTTCTCCTTCTCATCTTTTATAATACTATTTGAGTATGTCCACTGCTACAGTCTTTTCAAAGTAGATAGTTTACTATCTTATTTTGTAGGGAATGGTGATCAATGTCTCAGATTTTCTAGATGATTTCAAGAACTTGCAAAATAAAAAGAAAACGATAAAAAGAGAACCATAATAGTAAGTAGTAAAAAATTTAAATTAACTATATATTATCAAATATCGGTCAATGTCTCAGAGTTTAGGATAAAATTATGTACCTAGAAAATTTTCTTGAATTTAGTTGGAAAGCACAACTTATGGATCTCACAATAATGTAGCAAAAAGCATCTTTAAATTTCTCCTTCTCATCTTTTATAAGACTATTTGAGCATGTCCACCACTATAGTCTTTTCAAAGTAGATAGTGTACTATCTTATTTTGGAGTGAATGGTGATCAATGTCTCAAAGTCTCCAGATGATTTCAAAAACCTACAAAATAAAAAGAATATGATAAAAAAAGAACCATAATAGCAAGTAGTAATGAAATTAAATTAACTATATGTTATCCAATAGCAGTCAATGTCTCAAAGTTTAGGATAAAATGATGTACCTAGAAAATTTTCTTGAATGTAGTTGGGAAGCAAAACTTATGGATCTCACAATAATGCAGCAAAAAGCATCTTTAAATTTCTCCTTCTGATCTTTTATAAAACTATTTGAGCGTGTCCACCACTAGATAGTCTTTTCAAAGTAGAGCGTGGACGACATTAAAATTCCAAATTCATTCATTCATTTGCAAAGTGGTCTTATTGCAACGGAGTTTGAAATTCTAAGGATAAACTATCCCCAATATGCATCATGGTCTCATCATATTATTATTTTTTGTATACAAAAAAATTATTTGATAGTTGCTTATGTAGTCATCTACAACTTACTTAAAATTAGATATATCTTTGTTGAGCGTGTCTTTGTTTTATTAGTTACAAATGATAAATCTTATATTAAAATGATATATATAATTATAATAAATTTATTAAATAAAAAAAGGGCAAGTCATTTGTCATGGGTTTAATGATCTTTTTCAAAGTGTATACAATTGGATATGTTTTGTTGTATTTTATTTCATTCTAAACAATTATGTTGTTATTGTTAAATGAAGCATTGGATATGTGGTTTTATTGCAAAGCAAGACACATATATGCATAATGGTGATAGCAGTGTTGGGTTATAAAATGAAAAACAAAATGCAAGTCATGATATACAATCTTCATTTTTTGTAGCAATTCGGTGACCATATGAATTGTTTGGAGGCTCCATTCCTATGTGATCATAATGAAGAAAAAATAGTAATCAATATAGTATAATTAAGGAATAAATTTTTTTCATTGCATTTCATTTTAGTAGTGAACAAGAATAAATAAATTATTTATTAAATATTTCATAATTCATATTAGGATAAAATGATGTATCTGGAAATTTTTCCTAAATGTAGTTGGGAAGCACAACTTATGGATCTCAACTGCAACTTATGTAGAGGCTCACTCATCTGCAACTTACTTAAAATTTTCTTGTTTGTGAGTCATTTTATTTTAAGCATCTTTTATTAAGCATTTTACTTGCTTTATTTTTCAATGTAAGTCATAAAAAGAAATTACTTAATAATAAAAACTGAGTGAGCCTCTACATAAGCAACAGTCAAATAATTTTTTTCAAAGATGAGAAGGAGAAATTTAAAGATGATTTTCGTTACATTATTTTGAGATCCATAAGTTGTGCTTTCCAACTACATTGAGGAAAAAATTTTAGGTACATCATTTTATCCTAATATGAATTATGAAATATTTAATTCTTTATCATTGTGAGGTCCATGACAAATGAATTATGACTTACATAAGCAACCGTCAAATAAAATTGTAGATGAGTGAGCCTCTACATAAGCAAATAAATTAATTAAATAAAAATATATATATTTAATAAAAAATTGAAGGAAAAATTTAAAGATGCTTTTCACTACATTATTGTGAGATCTATAAGTTGTGCTTCCCAACTACATTGAGGAAAATTTTCCACGTACATCATTTTATCTTAATATGAATTATGAAATATTTAATTCTTTATCATTGTGAGATCCATGACAAATGACAAATGACTTACATAAGCAACCCTCAAATACAATTGTAGATGAGTGAGCCTCTACATAAGAAAATAAATGCATTAAATAAAAAAAATATTTCATATAATGACAAATGACTTACATAAGCAACCGTCAAATAAAATTGTAGATGAGTGAGCCTCTACATAAGCAAATAAATTTATTAAAAAAATTGAAGGAGATTCAATTTAAAGATGCTTTTTGCTACATTATTATGAGATCCATAAGTTGTGCTTCCCAACTATATTCAAGAAAAATTTCCAGGTACATCAGTTTATCCTAATATGAATTATAAAATATTTAATTATTTATCATTGTGAGATCCATGACAAATGACAAATGACTTACATAAGCAACCATAAAATAAAATTGTAGATGAGTGAGCCTCTACATAGACAAATAAATTTATTAAATAAAAAAATATTTATCTTAATATGAATTATGAAATTTTTAAATTTTTTTGGTAGATTAATAGCTAGGTAGGGCTAGCACCCATTGTATTATAGCGAAAAGCTTCAAAATTTATAGATTTGAGTTCAGATAGACTCATAAAACCCTACTACATAGAAAAATTGTTGTAACCAGCCTTCACACTACTACCAAACCCACCCTTCTAAGCATTGCTAGCTACAAACTTCCTAACTACCCGAGATGCCTAACTAAATCCAACTATATCCAGAAAACATATAAGAAAAAATGACAGCAACACAGAGCTTAGCTTATCCTCCTTTCTACAGTTTCCTGGGGCCACGAAGCACAGTGAAATGGGGGCTCCTCACATCATCCCCAAATTTATGAATTTTCTTTTTTCTTTGATAATCTGAGCATCATCCGCAACTTTGGTTGAGAGGATTTTTTCTTCTTTACTTTCGTCCAACCTTGATTTGTAAGTGAGGGAGACCCCCCAACATGATCGACCATACCAATTGAAGTGCCCACACCATCCTCAAGAAACACAAACTCTGATGCACTCATGAATTCTGACAAGTTGACAGTCCCATCACCCCCCGGATCTGTAGTAATTAGTGGTGCGGTAGATTATGAGGAACCAACCTTAAGGAGAGGAGACAAGTTAGCATTCTTTGCATTAGTAGGGGTTTCATCGACATACTTATTGCATCTTCCCCAAGTGTAGACCGAGAGGAAGTGTCAGTGGCCCTCGGTGAAGGAGAGGAAGTGAAATTTACCATAGCCTTTGGAGGAGTGTGTGGTGCAGTTGTGCCAACTTGAGGGGCCGAAGTAATGTTATAATGGTGGGGCTCAACCCTAATCCACTAGGTCAGCTTCTCTTGTGAAGCTTGTGGGCCCCTTACTGAGGAGACCATTTTGCAACGAGCAGTAATGTGATCTGTTGAAAAACATTTCCTACACCTGAAAGGTATTTTTTCATAGTCGATTTGTTGCCTCCAAATTCTGTTACCTACCTTCACATCAATTTCAGCAGGAAGACCAAGGGAGAAGTCCATTTCAACACAAATTCGGGCACAAAGTTGAGCTTGCATACTTTATGGTTTCTTCTGTGGAGCAATAATACTTCCCTAGGCCATTTCTAATGGCTCTCAGGCAATCAAGTTCCCAAAATTGTATGGGCAAGTAAGGTAGATGCACCCACAAAAAGGCAGAGGAGAAAGATTCTGACCGAGGATCGAAATCTGGAAACCATGGCTTTAAACATAAAAAATCTCCATTGAGAAACCACGAACCATCCTCCAACACCTTCCTTTTGTTTGCGGAGGATTCAAATTCCAAAATAAAATAACCTCGAGCGCTGGGGTAAATGCTAACTTCTTCCTCTAAACCCTCCTTCCAGAACTCAGAAATCCACACATGTAGGTCACACAATTTTGGCCAATATCTGATGAATCTACAGATTAATGCATGCTCCATGAGAAAGTGTCACAACCCTCCTTAGATATAAATTCATGTTTACTCTATTATTGGAATTAATATAGGAAGTTGCAATAACGTTGATAGTAATTAAGAAGTAAAATAATTTAATAATCTTGAAATGGGAATTTATAAATCAATTATAGATCATTTCCCATTTGAGCTAGTTCTAAGAATACATTTGTAAGCTTAAATAAATACCACCTAACCCTCCACAACCACTCATTTGACTACTTATGTGTGTCTCTTTGTACTAATTAAGATTTTATTTGTCCACAAAAAGACGTTTGTATTGAGTAACTAATTTCAAATTTTATTGTCAACATATGATTTTAAGATTTTCAATTTCTTTTTCTATGATCCAATGTACTAAGAAATTCATTAAAGAAATTGAAATTACAATAAATTCCTACCACTATCAAGTTTATAAAAAAATACATTATCTAATTTTTTCAATTTAATTAATAATAAAAGAAGATACCAATCAAATTTATAATGTCCTATTTTTTGTTATTCATTTATTAGACCACATAGCAATGGACAATAAATCGCCAATAAATCCATAAAAATAATCTATTAAATCACTAAATTGCTTTCTTTTTCTTTTTTTCGAGGCACCATCTTGCTGGCAGTTTTGGCTATCATTTTGTTTTCACCCAAAAGTAAAGGCTTTTCTGCTGATTTTTACCCTGTCTTTCCTTTAAATTTTGATTTTAGGCTTGCTGATTGGGTAAGTGTTACGCCTCTGATTTGGAAACTGCAGCATTTCCCATGCCATGTGTGGAAATTGGCAATGCCTCATTGGAGGATATCTTTGACAGATTTTAATACGAGGGGGAGCATTCATTCTTGTTACGGTAGTAAATTAATTATATGTCGTCTCCAAGTAGACCAGGCGCAACATTCAGCCGACTTTCACCGCCCCACCTCATCCATGCTATTCACGTGGTGTTCTATTTCACCTGCCCATAATAAATGGTGCATGTAACTCCTTGCTATAGTTTGTATTATATTCATCTATAAATCAAATTCTCGAGCCTATGTTTTGGGCACTCGATTTTGCTCCAAATCCTTCAGTGTCTTGTTTCTTTTATCCTATGCTTCTCAGTTTGTTTTTGAGGGGGGAGAGCTTGGCTTTTGCAACGTTTAGGTCAGCAGGGTGGGAGATTGCAATGAATGGATAGAATATAATGGGAATGGGGGCGTTATGAGAGAGGAATAATACAGTTTTAATTAGGAGTGCTGTCGTTCGCTCAGCATTTTAGAGCAGATCTATTGTTGTTTATTTTTATGTTTTTTTTAGTATGGCGATTCTCTTTCAGCATGAAAATTCCAGTATAGGGGTAAAGACGAAATGAAAAAAAACAAGGGAAATGCTAAACGAAGATCTATGGAGAAGATTTTTCACAGATATGTTTTAGAATTCATGTACTCATGCAGAATTAAATCGATTATTCTTATGTCTTGACTACACCACCGTATTGTGCATGTAAGTCTGCCTGTTTACCTTCCCGTGAATCCCATGGTGGTGTCAAGAAATGAAACCATACTAAATAATTAACAAATTTATTCAAGGGTTAAGAAGTTTTCCAAGTAGGCACATATTAGAGGGTATGGCGTAGATTGTAAAATAGTGTCTTCAAATCTATCTTTCTACCACGCATTTCCTACATTCATAGCATATCTTGAGTCATATTTTCCTCTGAAATCTTGTGTTAGAAATTGGAATTCTTGATCTGTGCACTTACATGTTGTGAGGATGCCAAATCAAACAATTGAAACCTTTCCTTCATTATTTATTTCACTGTCTTCCAAGCATGATATGTACTATGCAACTGCGCACTCAATAATGGTTATTTTAGCATATTTTAATTAATGCAATTTTAGCTATAAATCCAATGGACGAGCCTGTGGATAGCAACACTTAGTTTTGATAGAGTTGCTCCGCAGAGCTATCACAGGTGTGTCTGTACTTGTATTGATATTGATATCAATAGAAACGTATTTGCTCTGTTGTGTGTTTTTCTTAGTTGTGCTCTGTGAATTGTCTTTCAGCATGTCCTTAGCGCTATTAATTTTATGCTTATTTAGTTGTTCAAGGGTTGCTTCCCAAAACCTTGGCATAAACTTGTAGATCTAAATGTTCATTCAGATAAGAATTAGAACCCAAAAGTAATTATCCTGGAACCATAAGCTTTTCTTGTCTAAGAATAACCCATTTGATACTATAAATTTTATTCATTCTCTAAGCTCTAGGAATATAGGATAGTATCTCTGATATCAAGCTGAAGGTTCTGTAAGCTAATATTATTCGATGCTTATGACTTCATCAAGTACGTGTTTCGAGGGATCGTATATTGGTCTGTGATTGAGATCTGTGTTCTGTGTTGTGTCCAGATTTCGCATTGCAGTGCAAATTGTACGTTGTCCCACCTCTTAATCCTTTAAAGAAATAAAGTAGAAATAGAACCATTCGATTGTTGTGTTCCATTGATATCTAATATTGCATAAATACCAACTTTTCAAGGATATATTGAATTTGTTTTTCACTCAGTCATTATTCTTTTTTTTTTTTTATTAGGCTGCAGAAATCAGGTAGTACGACCCCCTATAAACTGCAGTGCGCCTGGTAAACTTTTTAACGTGACCAGCAGTGCTGGCACGACACGCCCTCAGGTACCACGGGGTTCACTCAGTCACTATTCGATCCACATGTCTTTTGATTGATAAATGTACTGATCCTTCTTTGACATAAAGCAGTGATGTTATAGAGTTTGAAATACTTTTGGGTAACGATATTAGGTTAATTCAGATGAGTCATAGTGTTATAAGGAAACGTTCTCTCTTCAATTTGATATTCTATTGGGTGTCACTTGAGTTTCCTATATTTATTTCCTTTCAATCAATTAGTTATCTTCTTACCATTTTGTCTTCTAATCGACGAAATAACCATTTAGTGAAGACATATAAAATTGTATATTATGCACACGTTAAATAGAATGCATTGTTAATATCTGCAATATCAAAATTGAAAATTGATTGTTTTTACATGTTTGTTAATAATTAGAACTTTTCCACTTGATGCTATTCAAATTTTTCTATTTCCAAGTTATCCCAAAAAGTTTTGCCTATTCAATTTAAATTACAAACAAATAAGTTGTATCTATTATTTTTTTAAATTGAATCTACATCATCTCAACTTGTGATATGAAGGAAATTAAATCTTAGGGATAAAAGAGGCATGATTACATTTCCTTTAATTTCCTTAAATTAGATGATTATATCTTAGAAATGATACTAATACCTAAAATAAATGTAAGAAATGTGATGGTAGATTCTTGTTCTTTGGTTTGGAAATCTATTTTTGGAAGGAATTGGTGATATAATTGGAAAATGGAACTATGATAGTATTACCTTAAATTAAATGTATGGTTTAGACATTTCAAAAAAGAAACTTTGAGAATAATAGTAAATGTAATTGTGACATTTAAATATTTTAAGAATCAAGATGAATAATTTTTTGTATTCTTCCAAATTGATTTCTCAAAAGAAATTAGCTATGTACCTAGAAATTGGGATTATGTCTCCTTTCCCAACCATTAGTTATGATTAGCATAATCTTAATTAGTGAATTTAACGATCAATAGAAAATATTTAGAGAATCACTTGATCTATATCTTTTGATATATTATAATTAGATAGTATGGAACTTTAAATGTTGGAAATCAAACACATGTTAGCATGTTAAGATTTTATATACGAATGATGTAGTTCAAGTATATCCAAGAATGTATTGAATCTTAGCTTATTTTCAAAGGATAGTTATATTTTTTCTAAATAGGAACCATATTTTGTTTAAGAATAGACATTCCACCAATCTTGATTTTCGTTGGTATTGTGAAACTAAGCATTTTATTTCATTTTGTTCAATTGAGAGTTTTAAAGTTCTTCATGAATTTTTAAGACTCCAGTGGGGACTATGACCAGATACCTTAACTCATGATCTAGTGACAGTTAAACTTAATAGCTATTATATACCTCTACTAGAAGTATGAAGGATAAGACTATGAGCTTGTACTAGTCCATGATAGACATGCTATTAAGATTATAGGGAATCAAATTCCTTTTAAAATTCTTCATGAGAGATAAAATTATATGGGTTATAAGTTAGGAACTAAATCGTGTTTATTAATCATTCACTTAAGTGTGGTCAATGAATGATGTGTTCAAGTGTATGTGTTAAGATATTTCCAAACGAAGAGGTATTCTTATACAAAGGGTAAGTAAACTTTATTTTTTTATAAAAAAAATATATTTGAAATAGTTAACCATTTATAGTTTCTCCCTTGATTAACTTTTGTATTGTACCACATTCAATTCCTTCTAATGTATCACATTACTAATTTATATGATGTTGGGTTTTAGTTGCAAGGACAAGTTGATAAGAGACATGAAGGTGTGTATCACTTTATTATACTTGGTTATTTAAGTTCTAGGACTTCTATTATAACATTAAAAGTGAAGATTGAACGGTTACTTAATTATTAAGGCTTGTTTCACATGGGTATATCATCTTAAGAATAGATTGAATGGTTATCTAATCTATTAGGAGTAGATCTCATGTAGAGAATTAAGGAAATATTATTCTTATGATCTGATGTCTTGTTTTAACTTTCCTAGTTAGAAATATTATAAAGTTTTAGAGTCCTTATTTCCCTCGTGGGTGGTAGTCGCTGGGAAACTATCTAGGAGCATGGACCCTAGAAAGGGTTGCATACCCACGAACATGTTGTTAAAGGAATATACTCTAAGTCAGGCTTAATAAGTTGGTAACCTTTTCTTGCTCGGGGGTTGGCTAGAGTTCATGAGACTTCATGATGCCAATACGGATGGGTGGTGAGCAAGCCTTACTTAATGAATTGAATCCTTTTCTAATGTTTAGTTCAGGATGTTGAACTCGATTTTAATTGAAGATTGTAGAAACATTGGGACAAGTATGATTATAATGTAAATTATTACTTGTAGTAATGAGATATTTGTTTGGATTGTAGTTCCTATTTTGTAGTAATGATTTTCTTATTTACGATGGTAAAATGGTTTCTATATAAACTTTTTTAGAACAAAAAAAAATTATTAGTGATTTTTTGGAGGTTATCTAATCTGGTCGTTATAGAAAGCCTTCTTTATCATGAATATCTCCAACCAAGCAGACCTCTAGGATAGCATTAGAGCAATGAAAAGGTAGGAATCCGCCACCATTAGCGATAGCACCGTAAGAAGAGGGTGGGGTTGAGTGTGTGCCTGAAGGAGGACCCATGGAGAACCTATTCGCGCTCACATTCCTCTCTACCAGTACAGTCGAACTAGGGCTAGGGTTTTGACAATGGTTGGAGGCCGCCAAAGATACTTCACCCCTTCGCACGCCAATCTTCAAGGCCTCTGAGTAATGAAGTGACAATCTCCCATTAGCAGATCTAACCCCCTGATCATAAATCACCTGCCCAGAAGCACCATCGCCACCAAGAAAAGAATGCAAGTCTGGAATTTCGCAGCATTTCGAAGCTCAATGATTATGAAATATATTTTATTTATTTAATAAAAATCTAATTTATTTATTTAATAAATTCTTAGATGAGTGAGCCTCTACATAAGAAAATAAATTTATTAAATAAAAAAATATTTATCCTAATATGAATTATGAAATATTTTTTATTTATTTAATAAAAAAATTATTTATTTATTTAATAAATTTCATTAATAAAAAATAATGTAGCATTATTTTTTACGCAAATCATTTATAATAAAAAAATTTGAATGTAGTTGGGAAGCATAACTTATGGATCTCACAATAATGCAATGAAAAGCATCTTTAAATTTTTCCTCATCTTTTATTAAAGAAATAATTTTGTATTTAATAAATTTATTTACTTATGTAGAGGCTCACTCATCTACAATTTTATTTGATGGTTGCTTATGTAAGTCATTTGTCATTTTTCATGGATCTTACAATGATAAAGAATTAATTATTTCATAATTCATATTAGGATAAAATGATGTACCTGAAATTTTTTCCTGAATGTAGTTGGGAAGCACAACTTATGGATCTCACAATAATGCTGCGAAAAGTATCTTTAAATTTTCCTTCTCATCTTTTATTAAAGAAATATTTTTTTATTTAATAAATTTATTTGTTTATGCAAGGCTCACTCATCTACAATTTTATTTGACTGTTGCTTATGTAAGTCATTTGTCATGGATCTCACAATGATAGAGAGTTAAATATTTCATAATTCATATTAGGATAAAATGATGTACCTGGAAAATTTTCCTAAATGTAGTTGGGAAGCACAACTTATGGATCTCACAATAATGTAGTGAAAAGCATTTTTAAATTTCTATTTCTCATCTTTTATTAAAGAATTTTTATTTTATTTAAGAATTATTTGCTTATGTAGAAGCTCACTCATGTACAATTTTATTTGGCAGGTTGCTTATGTAAGTGATTTTTCATTTGTCAAAGATATCACAATGATAAAGAATTAAATTTTTATTAATTCATATTAAGATAAAATGATGTACGTGGAAAATTTTCCTAAATGTAGTTGGGAAGCACAACTTATGGAACAATTTTATTTGACGGTTGCTTATGTAAGTGATTTGATCTCACAATGATAAAGAATTAAATATTTCATAATTCATATTAGGATAAAATGATGTACCTGGAAAATTTTCTTAAAATTAGTTGGGAAGCACAACTAATGGATCTCACAATACTGGAGTGAAAAAATATTTTAAGTATTTATTTTTAAGTAAAACAATTTATTTTCTATTTAAGTCATTTGATTTCTCCTTCATTGTGAGTATTTGTCATGGATCTCACAAAAATAAAGAATTAAATATTTTATAATTCATATTAGGATAAACTGATGTACCTGAAAAAAAATTTGTGAATGTTTTTGGGAAGCAAAAATTATGGATCTCACAATAATACCGTGAAAAGCATTTTCTAAGTATTTATTTAGTAGAAATACTTAAATTTAGTAAATTTATTTGATATATCCTAATATTTAATAAGTTAAATATATCTTATCCTACTTTTCATGTTTTTCATGAGTGCGTCAATTATAAGTTTATTTAATAAATTTATTATATATATTATAAAATGCTTAAATTTAATTTTTGGAAAGATATATCCTTTAAGCATTATAATGAATAAATAAGGAATCATCCTTATTAAATCACATATGAATCATGAAAAGCTCTATTAAAATATGAAAACATCTAAATTTAAAGATGCTTAAAAGATAACTTAAAAAAATATTTAAATTTAGTAAATTTATTTGCTTATGTAGAGACTCACTCATCTACAACTTAATTTTTTTTAGATAAATACTTATCTTAAATTAAATGAATCATGAAAACCTCTAAATTTAGAAAGATATATCTTTTATGAGCCACTAAATTCAGATATTTGATCCATAATAAATTAAATTTATTATTAATTTATTAAAATTAATTTTGTGATCATTATTAATTATAATAATGAATTATAATTGAAATTTTGAGAAATTTAATTTAATAAATGCATTGTAGATGAGTGAGCCTCTACATAAGCAAATAAATTTATTAAATTTACTAAATTGCTTATTAGAAAAGCATAAATAATATATCTTTCTAAATTTAGAGCTCTTCTAAAATTAGGATAAATCCTTATTCAAAGATAAATATTTATCTTAAATTAAATAATCTTGATAATTCATATTTAGAGCTTTTCATGATTCATATGTGATTTAATAAGGATGAGTCCTTATTTATTCATTATAATGCTTAAAAGATATATCTTTCTAAATTTAGAGTTTTTCTAAAATTAAATTTAAGTATTTTATAGCATATATAATATATTTATTTAATAAACTTATAATTGACTCACTCATGAAAAGCATGAAAAATATGATACGATATATCTAACTTATTAAATATTAAGATATATCAAATAAATTTACTAAATTTAAGTATTTCTACTAAATAATACTTAAAAGATGCTAATGAAGAATATATCTTTCTAAATTTAGAGCTTTTCATATTGTAATAGAGCTTTTCATTATTCATATGATTTAGTACGGATAAGTCCTTATTTATTCATTACAATGCTTAAAGGATATATCTTTCTAAATTTAGAGCTTTTCTAAAATTAAATTTAAGAATTTTATAGCATATATAATAAATTTATTAAATAAACTTATAGTTGACTCACTCATGAAAAGCATGAAAAACATAATACGATATATCTAACTTATTAAATATTAGGATATATCAAATAAATTTACTAAATTTAAGTATTTCTACTAAATAAATGACAAATGACTTACATAAGCAAATAAAATTGTAGATGAGTGAGCCTCTACATAAGCAAATAAATTTATTAAATTAAAAAAAAAATCTTAAAAAAAGATGAGAAATAGAAATTTAAAAATGTTATTCACTGCATTATTGTGATATCCATAAGTTGTGCTTCCCAACTACATTGAGGGAAAATTTTCAGGTACATCATTTTATCCTAATATGAATTATGAAATATTTAATTATTTATCATTGTGAGATCCATGACAAATGTCAAATGACTTACATAAGCAACCATCAAATAAAATTGTAGACGAGTGAGCCTCTACATAAGCAAATAAATGTATTAAATAAAAGAACATTTCATATAATAAAAAATGACTTACATAAGCAACCATCAAATAAATTTGTAGATGAATGAGCCTCTACATAAGCAAATAAATTTATTAAATAAAATAATATTTCTTATGTAAGCCATAAAATATAAACGCTACTTATTTTGGAGCAAATGGTGATCATCATCCAGTGATTTCAAGAACCTACTTAATATGATAAAAAGAGAACCATAATAGTAAGCAGTAATGAATTTAAATTAACTATATGTTATCAAATAGTGGTCAATGTCTCAAAGTTTAGGATAAAATGATGTACCTAGAAAAATTTCTTGAATGTAGTTGGGAAGCACAACTTATGGATCCCACAATAATGCAGTGAAAATCATCTTTAAATTTCTCCTTCTCATCTTTTATAAGATTGCTTGAGCATTTAATATGAGATAGAAGCGCAAGCATTTCTTTGAAGAGCTCCATACACACAGTCTTGTTTTTGGACGCTTTTGCATATTTTGCAACCAGATACCCTACGACAAAAAGCCTTTCAACTTCCCAATGCAGATGGCTGATTTTCTCAAACATACTTCCTGCAATTTGGGTTATGTAAGACCCTACTTCATATGTACTTAATACAACCACAAATTGTTATATGTTTTTCTTGAATTGATGATTAAATGTATTGTGGATAATAAATAAGGTGATCTTTTGGAAATATTCTTGCATATCATTTTGACATTATGTTTTATTTTCATTACCATGGAAGTGGATTACAATCATATACCGTGGAATGCAAGTTAGATTCTAAATGGATTATTATATAGTTAAAGCTTAGAATGTTCAACTAACAGATTAATGTGATACAAAATTGATACTTACGATCACGTTGGTAGTGTGCAGGAAGGCAACGATGCTAGCATGAGAAAGGAAAACCATCAAGAGTGAATCAAAAGACTACTTCATGAGGATATAAATTTGACCCCATTCGGGGCCTAGAAACAAGTAGAGTTAATGTACTGGAGGACTAAGGGTGTGAGGGAATTTAGTTGGGATTCATGTGAGGTGTAAGTGGGGATTAGGTCTTGGAAACCCCTAGCTAAGTTTGAAACTCGGATGGAACCTTGAGTGGGCTTTTAATGAGAGTTGTTGGTCAAATTTTTGGGTTAGGGTGCAAAAATAAACCCCCTAGGGTCTATACCATAGTGGTAGGGGTCAAGTAGGCATACAATAATGCTCCAAAGACATGATTTGACCCCTGAAAAGTCCTCATAATGATGAGTGACGAATTTTGAGGAGAGGATGGGGGATGAAAAGATGGAGGGGTTGTCCAAGTGCATGTATTTTATTTGATAAGGAAAAGACCCTCATTTATGAAGGAAAGTACACTCCACACATCCCCATCCAAGAGTTGCAAGTTGAAAGTTTTATATATTTTGAAGAAGAAGAATGAGTGGGGTGTTACCCACTTCTCCTCTTGGAGAACTTTAGTGGAGATGGTGAGAAGAGGAGATGAGTCTCTTTTTGGGGAAGATAGTGCTCAAGATGGCTAGATTTGGAGAGGAAAAGAGGAAGAGTTTAATTACCCCCCGCCTACCGCCCACACCCCCCGCCCCCTAAAGAAAGGAGATAAGTATTCCCTACTTTCACTTCCCTTGTTTTATTGTTGTAGGATATGAGTATGTTTATATGAATCATTGTTGAAAATGATGAGTAGGGAGCCATAGGCATGTAATTTGATATTATAATAATTTATCTTTTTGTAAGATTTGAGAAAACCCCATTTATCATCTTGGGGTTAAAGAATTTTCTTGCTCGGGGGTATGGCTAGAGCCCATGAGGCTCCATGACACCATTACGGTAGGGTGGAGAGCAAGTCTTAACCAGTTGGGTGCCTTTCATTGTATTCCTTGAAATTTTTCTATAATGTGGAAAATATAGTGTTGGAGGTAACATGATAGAAAATGAAAAAAATAAACAAAAACAAAAAATTACTCTTGTGTTTTGGCCATTACATTCCTAATTATTGAATGTAATATGGATAGTTTATATTTTGTTGCATGAAGAAAATAGGGGTACTTTGAGATGTTGTAAATATATATATATATATGTATATTCCTTTGAAATACATTAAAGAAGTTTTAGATGCATGATTGTTTATACCCTTGTATTTTAGAAATAGAGATAAAATGAGATAAATAAATGTCATATATTTAGATGAAAATGAGCATTTTCTTCTATTATTATGATGGCTCACAAATAGATCAATGTGTATAAATATATCAAAGATGTGTTCTTAAAAGACAATAGCAAGAGTATAACCAGAATAAATGCATGCATGCAGTAGAAAGACCCTGTATATCTCAGTTTGACAGAGGTCCTATAGTAAATAATATTGTATACATTGTAATGATCTGAAATATTAAAGTTGGATTTCCAAATAGAATAGAAAGAAGATTTCTATTTAACAATATATGTATCAAGAGGTTTAATTCAACCCAAAAAAAAAAGAAAAAAAGAAGAAGAGAAATATGTATATACATATGAAAATGAAACTATTATTGAAAATAAGTCTACAGAGCTTGCACTATATTCCACGGGAACTTTGTGTTGTGCTTTTAATATTAATAATATAAAATATCAAACTTGACATTAAATCAGCAAATTAATTGAAGCATCGATTTATTTGAGAGAAAGCCAGAGTCTAGCGCAATAGGGCAGCTAAGTGCATCCTCCTCACCTTGCTGATACCCTGAAATTTCCATATGTGAATCATTCGGTTTTGAATCAGAAAATATTGTGAGGTGAACATTTAGGAGATAAGCATGGCCGATTTCCAGCACCTCCTTGACACTAAGCACTACCAGCCTCATAAAAATAAATAGAAGTTCAAAGATTACCCGCAGACAGTCAATGTAAGATAATTAATTCGAGAGCAGATGCGAATAATGAAATAATATTCAAATCCTTGCTGCTCTTAGTAAATCCCCTCTGTGTAAAAATATTATGTTTGCAATCCTTGGCTCCATTTAAATCTGCCATTAAAGCAAAAGAAATAAACACATATACATTGCCGCTATAAGTGTAAGTCATATAAATAAATAAATAAATTTCCCAGTATTCTTATTTGCCAGTTTTTGAAACAGAAACCCCAAATTAAAAATATTTATATGCATTCTTTGCATAATAGAATAAAATTCATTTTGGGTTATTAGAAATATTGGATAGTTAGCACTAGAACTTTGCAAAATAATTAGGATATCAGATAGTTAGTGTAATACCCCTTTGTTTTGTCCTTTTGATTGAACAGTGATTCTGCTCTTTTATGTTGTACTTTCTGTTAGTATCTTGACTATGGTACCTGGTTGTTATTTGATCGCTATCTATAAAGCGATGTTAATGTTATCTTTTGATGTGATGGTATTTTAATATGATGTTATCTTTATGTCATGTTTTGAATTAACATAAATGAATATTCGAATTAATGATGTTTATGTCCTGGATTATATTAATATGTTAGATTTGTCAGTTAGTTGCATTGTATTGGTGAAGGGGACGGTATTGCATCACTCACTTGAGAGCACCCTGCGATTCTGTGATTTCCTCTTCACGGTGTGTTTTAATTATGAGATTTTTATGTATGTGGATATACTCTTTGTTCGCAGGTTGACAGGTATAGGGCATTGACTCCACCTAGTTCTATAGGTTTGAGCGTGTCTAATACCCAACGGTATTTGATTGGGAGATAGTAGCTAGGATTTATGTGCCAAGTCATCACCCTGGTCGTAGTGTGTCGTCGGTCCTAATGTAGTCCAGTTGTTTTATATTGTTCAATTTTCCTTGTTTCAGTTTATTTTGGAAGTTAGTAAAATGATAAAGTATATGCTTTTGTAGTTATGTTGATGAGTAAATTAATCTGGTTATATGTTTGAAATGTGATTTAATTTATTAATTAATTTAATTTAATTAATAAATAATTTAATCTCGTTGTAGATCTATTTTTTTAATTAATTAAATTATTGTGTTGAAATGATTTAGATTATTCATTTTGGAAATGCATGTATATTTGGTTTGAAAATGAAAATAAAAGTAAATGTTTAAAAAGTTCAATTTAGTAAAGGGAAGATATTTGCATTTCTGTTTTGGAGAATTGATGAGGGTGTTTGTAGGATTTTTTTGGAGAGAATTTCATTATTATTGAATTTCCTTCACAATTTTGGGGATCATGGAGTTTTGAAAAAAAGCTTGAAGTAGAAAGAGGAAGAAATTTTTCAATTTTGTGGGTTTTGGGATTAAAGCTCAAAGAATCTGTGGAGCTGAAGTGGGAATCAAGGCATCATCAGGATCTTCTCTCTCAACTTCAAAAAAATAGGTTTTGATCTTTGTATTTAGTTTCTTTTTGTGATTCAATGGTTTATGTGTTGATGGGAAATCATTTGTAATATGTTGGTTGTGTGCAAAGCAAAACCATTTGAGAATCTTGCTTTCAAAATTTGAAGAAAACATCTTTTTTTTTTTTTTTTTAAAGATTGCTTCAAAATTGAAATGATTTCTTGTTTATAATTTATCATTTCAATTCTGTTTTGTTTTCAATTTAGTTGAAATCTTATTTTGGGTGAATGAAAATATATGTATATATATATAATCATCTATACATATATATACATGTACTTGTATATATATTTTATATTATTTTCTCTTTGTGGGGTTATGTTGGCAAAATTTTATTAATAAAATTGTTTAAACTAGAAAAAGACGGATTTGAAATCCGCAGCCTATGGTTTTCATTTTTTTTTGTTGTAAATATATATATATATATAAATTCATTGGGGAGGCGTTGGGGGCTCACCTCCCCACTGCGCCCCATGGGAGGCGCATGGGGAGAGAGTCGCGCCCAATGCGGACTTCCCCGGTCATTGTGGGTCGGCTGCTTACACAGCTGACACCCACAGTTGGGTTGGCGGTGTTTACACCGCCGCGCCCAACGGTGGGGGCCAAATGTGGTTGCAGCCAACGCCCAACCAAAAGTCATCGCCCCACCTTAAATCTGCCGCCCTGTGTTTGGTCATGCCCAACCAAAAACCACGACCGCCCACTCCAAAGGAAACATCAGCCCTAAGCGCGGCCAACCCTAAAAGCGGCGCGTGGCTCGAGACAAGCACGTGGGCTCCATTTCATATGGCAATCTTTTTTTAATATATATCTAATATTTTATATATTATAATTTATAATATTAAAACATTTAGAATAATATTTTATATTATATTTTATAATATTAAAATATTAATATATATCATTAATAAAATAAATATATAATATTTTATATTATAATTTATAATATTAAAATATTTTTAAATAATATTTTATATTATAATTTATAATATTATTATATTATTATATATGATGTTAAAGCATATGGTTATTGTTGTGGACATATATTTATTATGTATAGGAAAATATTGGTGTTTTAAATTAATGGCATGATTTAAATTTATATTGAGGAAATGAAAGTATGGTAAACTTAATTGAACCATTGTTTTGATTTTAAAATATTATTTTACAAGAGAATAGTTTTGATTTAAAATAATACGTTTTCGAGTCAAGTCAATTATTTTTAAATGGCTATATTGAAACGAGGAAACAATATTTATTTTAGAACAACGTATTTGTACTATATGCTGAACTAGTTAATTTCCACTATTTAAATGCAAGTGGGGAAATTAAATAATTAGTGTTAATTTCTTTATCTGAAAAAGGTGTATTTTAAAAAAATCAATTTTAGTGATGCAATAAATTACTGAATGAAATGAGGAAATGGATTTAGAATATCCAAAGATAGTGTCTTTCAGTTGCCTTCAGTGAACTTTTCCTTCGTGTGCTTGTTTTGGGGAATGAAGTTATAGAGTTTAATAAGTCTTCCAGATGGGGTTTCCAGTTATGTGGGTTGTCGTATTGTATTTTTCAACCTATTGTGAGTTCCTTGGGTATTGCATGGTGTCTATTCAATGTGTACCCAGTTCCCACAAATGGGGATGTTTTCTGTCTCCTACGAAGGGAGTGGATTATGGGATCTGTGTCTCCTTGTAAGGAGTGGCCTTGTTATCTTTGTACCTCTAGTGTTTGGAGAGGGTTTTGACTTATGTCGCCTTTTGAGAAAGGAGTGGTCACGATATCTTGTTTGTTTGCACTTTGGCACCCTTGGTGATTGGGTTTATTTGGTATGTTGTCAAGTAGAAGAGTGGATTTTGTAGGGGCTAGAGCCCAAAGAGGTAAATTGGATAACCTTCGGAGGTGGTTTAATTAAGTGATAACTAAAATAATACTTAGAAGATTAGGTGGTACTTCTCACTAATCAAGATAATTATGCCTCACTCGTAGACACAAGTGCTCGTTTAGACTTGGGATGAGTGGGAAGGCCTAGAATGGCAAGGTCATCTATCTTGTTTGTACGAAAGGTATTTGATTCTGCATGAGTGAGTATGGGGACCGGGATTCGGTAGAGGTCACCAGGATAACCCTTTGTGGGGGCCGGAGCCTATGAAGATTCCTAGAGGTAAACCCATGACGAACTATGTGATGACACTCTGTCTAGGACCATAGTTGGAACTTGTTATTGTGTGCATGGTTCTCGTATCATACTTGATATGCTTTATTTCTGGAAGCAATGTGACCATGTAGAGTTGTACTTGTGTTATACTTGCATGGTATATGAGTTGTACTTGTGTTGTACATGTGTTTGGTTGTGTCAGTTGGTTCAGTTATGTTTTAGCCTGTGTCTAGAGGTAGATGGTCTTGGCTAGGATTCCTTGCTACTATGTCCTAGCACAAGGGGAGGGGGGGCTTTGGGTTCCACTTGGTTGGGTGGCGTGCACCTAAATCCATTGGGTTCTTTCTTCATGTTCATGTGGACGAGACTTCCAGTTGGAGAGCTCATTGGATTCAATTCCAGTTCTTGCTTTATTTCATTTCAATTGTTCTTGTAATTTTTACCCCTCATTTGTTATCGAGGTGGAAAGTTGTAACTGTAACCTTATTTATTGGACTTGCCTCATTCGGGGAATGAGAGTTGTAACCCTATTGTTTAATTATGGATTAATGAAATTGAAAGTTATCTTTATGCTTGATGTAAATTATCTTAATTGGAATGTATGTGTTTATTTATTATTTAAATAATTGACATGGTTTAGATTCATTTTTTTTTGTTCAGGTTCTATATAACCTCTATCTCATAACCTTAGAGGTTGTTGGCATTAGTTAGTGAACTTGCTTATTAATTGTGCTTAAACAAAAAAAAAAATTAGTCTATTTAAGTAGTTGTTTGCAACTTCCTCTAAGGTTGTGTGGCGAGGCGTTACAGTTAGCATTGGCACTCGCAAAAATTTTAAAAAACAGAAACAAAAATATATATATAAGCTTTACAGTTTAAATATATATAAGCTATACAACGAAACGGTAAAGAAAAGTAAATTTTCATCCATCTTTGAGGTGGAGTGTCTCCTCTCCCAGTAATGCCTCTCTAGAATGCAGTAGGGTAAAGATAATCAAGAAGGATTCTTTGCTATTATAATAGAAATATGCATAGAGTTTCTAATTTCCTCCTTCCTTTGAGCATGATTCACACTATCCGATGTTCAATCTGTTTCTTTCTCTAAATCAACTCCTTATTAAATTTTAGCAGTAACTTCTTAACTTGTAAGTTAAGCAATTCAAAAGACACAACGATCATTCCAAGATGTGGTGAGGGTGTCAGAAGGGAAAAGTTAATAATAAATAAATAAAATCAAAGTAGATGGTTTTTAATGACACAATTATTTTGTCAGATTGGAACATATCTTCAGCAATAAACTTAATTTTGTCATTATTACAATATGATGGTAGATGAGGAAGGCAGTAGCGTGTAAATTAAAGTCGGTGATGGGTTGGCTGGGAAGAACGTTTACCCTGCACTTATCACATCAACATTAAATAGATGGCGATTGCATAATATCACGCTTGGCAGAATCAATCTACGGTGGTCTTTTTACACTAATAATAGTATTAAATTAAGCTTTGTTGCTATTTTTAATAAACGCTCATTATTCCCTCCTTAAATGACTTATTCCCCAATAGTTGTGTTTAATATATAATCTTCTTTAAATATTATCTTCAATATATCTACATAACAGTATTACTGTGCAAGCTATTTCTTTATGCCGATCTCTATAAGAAATTATGATGGCAAGTAAATAATAGTAGCTAGAAATAATTATAAAAATAGTAGCTGGTAATAATTATATTTTAATAATGATGGAAGAATCGAGTAAATAATAATAATAATAATTTACGCCGAAGGCGTATCCAAGTTGAAGCTATCAAAGCTAATTTTTATTTGGTACGGTGTAAGATCAGTCGGGAGACCCTTACGTTAATCTCAGTCATTGGAAGTCCTTTGTCTCAATGCATTAATGGTCTACCTAAACCGTTCTTCTGATTATACGTAGGCAATGTAGATATTTTTCTAAAGGAAATCTAAATTGATCTGAGCCTGGCAGAAAATCTTTGCTTTGAATGCCATAAATATTACATAGATCTTTTGATCCCTGCTAGATCTTTCGATGGACTCTCTGCCCGCCGCCGCTCATAACAATTTGCTTATGTAATACCTATTTCAATTGGGCATACAGTCAAAGCTTATTCGGTTTACATTTATTGCGCTCTAATATTTGCTTGTTGATATTTCCTTATTGTTACAAATACACTGAAGCATGCGTGTAAACCTATTTGTACACCTATCTACTCAATCACCTCAGCAATGAGAACGTGATGATTGTATTTATTTTCATAGTTGTCGACACTTTGATTTATCTTCAACCACCACTTCATCGCCGCCGCCAATGTGTATATATAGCCCACCTATTAACTGATCACTCCAACAACAACCTTTCGAGTTGGACGCTTGCATCAGTTCACAGCTTCTGATCCATATTACTATTTCACTAGCAAGTAAGATTTGTCATTACTTGTATAGTACTATTCTGGTTTGCTTTTGATATAGTTCTTATTAAAAATTAAAAATAAACTCCAGATGCAACGCTCTTTTCTGAGTGTATTGATTCTTGTCTGCAACATAAATTTATGAAGAACAGTATGTTATATAAATATGTTCTGGTTTAAGTTTATTCAGTCTATGATTGTCATTTGAGCATGCTCTTGGTCTCTGTCCTCACATAGTGTGTCTTCTCTCCATTTTTTTCTCATAGCAACCCATCATAGCCCAGTTGTGATCAAGCTTGACAAGAAGTGCAATTGCATAGCAAAAGTACCCAAAATAATAGTGATGATCATTATACCCACCTAACCCAAAATCAGCACTCGAATCCTCGGCACCTTTTTTGCTTATACACAAATCCATTCCCTTCAAAAATGTCATCCAGCCAGAGTGTTATGGAATGCTCGAAAAACTCTCTTACACGAGGGATCAGGCTATGACAATTTGTTTCCCCCACTATGAGAGCCAACCTACCAGCTCTAGCTATCTCCTATCCATAGAAATAAGAAGATGTGGTATTGATCAGCTTCAGGTCTGCAACATCCTGCTCTAGAGCAGAGACAACTGTTTCCATTTCTTTGCGGCTCTAGAATCCTTTGATTGAATACCAGGTTATGGGTATGGGTGTCTCCTCTAAAACCCACGAATCTCCAACTGTACCCACCAGGTCTCCATATGGGATGCTTCTATAGCTGAACTCTGGGATGGGATAACCTTATCATGCTCTGCGACTGATCTTTTTTCTCTTTGATATCGAATCTTTTATTGAGAGTTATTTCTTGCATGTTTATATTTTGAGACATCTCACACTCCATGAAAATGTTCACAGTTCACAGTTCACAGTTAAAGTATATGCTTTTGTTTAATCTTTAAATTTTCCACCACATTTTGGTATTCTTGATACCTTGTTCTACATTACTATCAATTCTTCTACCAAGAAGTTACAAATGAAATCTGATCTGTTCACAGTTCACAGTTCTCAGTTCAAATATGTATTTTTCTTTTTAATAAATTTCCGCCACATCTTTATGTTCATGCTGCCTCGTTCTATATTACTACCAGTTCTTTTACCGAGAAGTTCCGAATGGAATCTGATCTTTACCAGGAAGGTGAAGCATTTGAAGTTGTAGGTAAACTATCGCTTAGAATCTGTGCCTTCTAGTTCAGTGGCGTTGTTACATTGAGGCATGTTTGCAGCAAATGTTTTCTTTTTCCAAGTTCACCGTTGCAGCTTTGTTAGGGTTATGTCATTTGTTGTGTAAGGTGAGAGCCAGTCGTAGGGTCAATTTGAATACTTGAGCATTATGTATTGTCTTTGAGAGACAGCTGTACTATGGTTTTCACTGCTTAACAGTGTTGCTAACTTCAAAAAAAATAGATCTTGACGGATTACTTTGATATATCGATAGCTTATGGTGCGTGGCTACAAGTAAATCAGTTGTAGTTGTGTACCATTTGTCATAGATTTATGTTCATCGGAGGGACACTATTCTGCAAAAACAGTTGTTTTTGTGGCTGTCATTTGAGGCTCAATCGTAAACTAGTATAGACAAAGCTTGTTGATTTTCTATCCGCTCCTCCAAACTCTTCCTGGTATTGACCTTTCACTTCTCCAATTTGGCGAGCTGCAGCCTGAAAATAAAGTGACGTGAACAGGTTTTATAAAATTTAGCTTCCTTCGTTTCAAATTGGACTCACTCC
Source organism: Sequoiadendron giganteum (assembly GCA_007115665.2). Classification (NCBI taxonomy): domain Eukaryota; kingdom Viridiplantae; phylum Streptophyta; class Pinopsida; order Cupressales; family Cupressaceae; genus Sequoiadendron; species Sequoiadendron giganteum. The sequence goes on along the minus strand of CM021109.1, from coordinate 383,923,370 downwards.
GTAGAGGAGGGAGATAGACTTTAATAAAAAAAATCAGTCACTTAAATGTAAGTCTCCTCTAAAATGAGCAATTTCCACCAGTACTTTATGTTTTTTTCAATAAGCACGCAAGCACCTCTGAACATTTGTTGTTTTTCCATAAATACATATGGCACTGTCTTTGGCAACTGTTTTTGGCTTTGGACGAATAGTCTAACAATTTTATCATTAGACTAAATGCAAACACAAGTAAATGAAGGTTAGAAAATGAATTCAAGCAAATTATTTATTTTCATTTTTAGCTATAAATGAACATATCAATCAACTTACACAAATGTTGTATGAAATTGAGACCAAAGTCATATTAATCCAAAGAATTTAAAAAAAAAAAAAAATTGGTTATTTCATGTAGTTAACACAAATGTTGTCATAGAGGATGGGCAATGATGAATAGTTTATATGTTTTCCCTTGCTTTTGGCATGCACAACTGTAAATTCATAACCAAGTTTGATGCATCACACACTGTACGTACCATTAGAAAACCCTAATCCATCAAACAACTATAATTGCACTTGTTCATTTACTTACATACCATTCCATAGACCAAAATTTATCCTAATTGACCTTCCCTTCTTGTGTGAAGTGTAGTACAATTAAGCTTGTTTTTTAATTTTTTTTGCAATTCATTTCTCTAGGAATATCAAATTTATCCCTCTTCTATCTTCCACAAATTTATCAAGAGACATCTGCGGAGATTACACAAGTATCTTAATTTACTATATTATGATTTTTAAAAGTAAAATAGGTTGAGCTTGCAAT
>CM021109.1:383880185-383922471 GCA_007115665.2 Sequoiadendron giganteum | reverse complement strand
TAAAATCCTTGTGAAGAGACCTTGTCAAATATGAATTTATAGATAAAGGACACAAGTTATTACTACTTTCCTCACACATAGTTAAGGATTAAAGGAATTTAATGCCAAAATAGGAAAGGATGCATGTCTTATTGAAAGTAATAATGTATTGAATTGGTATTGGCCTTGAAGGTTGTGTGCATGTCATGAGAATTGAATAATCAATTAGTGAATTGATAAATTGAGTAATGTATTATGATCATAGTATATTAAGTGATTTGAAAGTTAGCTATATAGATAAGATAAACTAAATTATACTGGTAAAAATTTCTTCAAATGTTGTGCATTCTATACCATTGAGTATACATACTGTTTGGGGAAAAAAAAAAATTACACCAAATTTAAAGGAGAATAAAAATTTTATGACTTCTACTCATTGTGCATCTTTATGAGGTTAGATGGAATTTTGGTTGTAAAAATGATGGTTATAACGTGTCATTAAATTATTCAACATTAGAGAGTGAAATGCAAGATTTGTAAAAAGATATCAATGGGGTGAGAATTACTATTCTATCATTTATCATGTATTTTATGCATTGAGTGTTCTTTCCTTTTTCATATTGTTATATTTCAAACAAAAATGGATCACTATATTCTTTATTAAGTAAGAAAACTTCTTTAACATGTTGTGAATATTATAGTGGAAATACCCATATTGATATGTCAGTAAACATAACAAACATAGCCGAATGAAAGAGAAATAATGGTATGGATGAATATAGAGAACCAATCTTGATCATATATGTGAAGACAAATACTAACTTAGATGGAAAGAGAGGTGCACCATGTATTTGTTAATTTTTCAAAAATAGAGTAATATGCCTAGACTATAGTTGCATCATCTAGCAATTCCTTGTACTTATGCAATGTGAGAAGATATTTTCTAAGTTGAGAATCAAAGTGAATATTGGTTATGTAAGCGTATTGGTTTTGTTATATGATATGTTGAATTTCATAAATTGTACGATGTTATGGCATGTGAAGTGAAAACCAGTATATGTGTTGTGCCCCAAGTACAAGATATAGTGTATCCGACTTGGGATAAGGGTGGTGGATGTCTAGTACGATTCCATATGTGTATCCTTCATTATGGCCTTTATGTAAGCTAGTTAGTTGTGAGTTTATGTAAACTTGTTAAGTGTGTAAATGTTTTAGTAAATGAAATATGATGCATTCTTTTGTTAGTCTTATTTGTATGTTAAATGTGTACCCCTAGTGTATGGTTCCCCCCTTATGGGACTGAGATGCCAGCTAGTGTAAAACAAGGGGTCGAGAGGCACATGTTCTCCCATTGAGAAATTACAAGCTCAGGGCATTGTCCCTAATCCTGATAAAGGATCTAGATGTCAAGTCATTTTAATCTTCCTATGGACGTTTATCATGGCCTGCTCCCCCACATATGAGAGCCACACTTGTTGGTTCATAGTGCAAACCGATTCCTTGATGTTTATAACCCATGGGTAAAGGATGTAATTACATGGATCACCAGTTATTCATATTCATGTGGTCAGGGACCACCACTAATTCATATCTATGTGGTCAAGGACCACCACTTATTCATATTCATGTGGTTAGGGACCACTAGTGCTCCATACTTATGTGGTCAGGGACCACCATCTATTCATATTTTTGTGGTCAGGGACCACCGATTATTGCATGCTATTATAATTATGTGGCTAGAGAACCACCATTCCCCTCCTCCCCTTAGGTGGCTTATCAAGTCACATGGTGCTTGTAATTTGCAGATTTTATTGTTGCAATATGAATCATTCGTAATTCTTGATGAATTTTTTATTTTATAATGCGCCAGCAATGTGGAATTTTACATTTATTTAATTAGGCTATTTAGCCATTTGAAGGTTGTTATAGTCCGATTTGCCTCCAGGACTTGTTTAAATTTCATTTTTGATTTAAGATTGAATGTGTTGCAATGTAGCTGCAATTGATCTTTATTTTTCTTCTTTCTTGAGTTTATAGTTCCTCTTTGGGATGTTTTTTTCATTGGAATTTTGGTTTATGGTCCTATGTTACTCAATTTGAGGCTTTCTCCTGTTTTCAAATTGATAGCATGTGTGGTGTAATGTGAAATTTGTAAACTGCCATATCCTGGGGGGTTCCCTGGCAGGTCGTATAGGGGAGTAGATGCACTGGGGAATCATATTGAAAGGGGCTGTAAATGGGATCGGTATGGGACGGTCATTGATCCATTCTCCCCCTTGTTCTATGATTGTTCTTATCTATATGGAGGAGTCCTTAGAGAAGGACCTCAAGATCATGTTTTGATTTTCTATGGTATCCAGGGATATCCATCCTTGTAAACCCCATTGTGTGAGCTTTATGTTGTAAATTGTGTGATTGTATGAGGATAGGCACACCCATTGGGAAGAGCATCATTTGTATGAGGACAGGCACACCCATTAGGAAGAGCATCCTTGCTATTGTTGTGTGTACATGTGAAATTGCAAGTAAATGTGATGTGACATACCTATGAACTATGTGAGGAGGATAGTAACAAATGGTGCAAGTTAATATTCCATGAGACATGGTATGAGTGCCATGATTATAAGGTAAAATATCGACTTAAGGACATATTTGGATAAAATGTGAAGCTAGCAATTCTAAGAAATGATGGGCCATTGACATAAAATATATATATCAAAGGTTGTTAATTCATTTACATATATTTTTGTATTGAAGTTGGTTACATTGTTAATAGATTAAAGATACATGGATGGTTGTTAGATTTTGTTGAATTAAGTGTGTATCAGATAAAGGTTCTATAGTGATAAATTTTGTTTTGTGTATTTAAATCATGGAAGAGATTGTCTCTAATGCATGCTTATAGTTGAATGTTTTGGTTCTCTCATCAAGAAAGCAAAGTAGTTAATATGTTTAATATGTTAATGTATGTTACTAAATGGAGATTGTGTTCCAGACCCTAATGACTTCCAGGAGGAAGTCTAAGCTAAGGGGAGGGGGATGTAAGACCCTACTTCGTATGTACTTAATACAACCATAAATTGTTATACGTTTTTCTTGAATTGATGATTAAATGTATTGTGGATAATAAATAAGGTGATCTTTTGGCAATATTCTTGCATATCATTTTGACATTATGTTTTATTTTCATTACCATGGAAGTGGATTGCACTCGTATACCGTGGAATGAAAATTAGATTCTAAATGGATTATTATATAGTTAAAGCTTAGAATGTTCAACTAACAGATTAATGTGATACAAAATTGATACTTACGATCACGTTGGTAGTGTGCAGGAAGGCAACGATGTTAGCATGAGAAAGGAGAACCATCAAGAGTGAATCAAAAGACTACTTCATGAGGATATAAATTTGACCCCATTTGGGGCCTAGAAACAAGTGGAGTTAATGTATTGAAGGACTAAGGGTGTGAGGGCATTTAGTTGGGATTCATGTGAGGTGTAAGTGGGGATTAGGTCTTGGAAACCCCTAGCTAAGTTTGAAACTCGGATGGCACCTTGAGTGGGATTTTAATGAGAGTTGTTGGTCAAATTTTTGGGTTAGGGTGCAAAAATAAACCCCCTGAGGCCTATACCATAGTGGTAGGGGTCAAGTAGGCATACAATAGTGCTCAAGATGGCTGGAATTTGGAGAGAAAAGGAAGAGTTTAATTTACCGCCCTCACCTAAAGAAAAGAGATAAGTATTCCCTACTTTCACTTCCCTTGTTTTATTGTTGTAGGATGTGAGTATGTTTATATGAATCATTGTTGAAAATGGTGAGTAGGGAGCCATAGGCATGTAATTTGATCTTATAATAATTTATCTTTTTGTAAGATTTGAGAAAACCCCATTTATCATCTTGGGGTTAAAGAATTTTCTTGCTCGGGGGTATGGCTAGAGCCCATGAGGCTCCATGACACCATTACGGTAGGGTGGAGAGCAAGTCTTAACCAGTTGGGTGCCTTTCATTGTATTCCTTGAAATTTTTCTATAATGTGGAAAATATAGTGTTGGAGGTAACATGATAGAAAATGAAAAAAATAAACAAAAACAAAAAATTACTCTTGTGTTTTGGCCATTACATTCCTAATTATTGAATGTAATATGGATAGTTTATATTTTGTTGCATGAAGAAAATAGGGGTACTTTGAGATGTTGTAAATATATATATATATATGTATATTCCTTTGAAATACATTAAAGAAGTTTTAGATGCATGATTGTTTATACCCTTGTATTTTAGAAATAGAGATAAAATGAGATAAATAAATGTCATATATTTAGATGAAAATGAGCATTTTCTTCTATTATTATGATGGCTCACAAATAGATCAATGTGTATAAATATATCAAAGATGTGTTCTTAAAAGACAATAGCAAGAGTATAACCAGAATAAATGCATGCATGCAGTAGAAAGACCCTGTATATCTCAGTTTGACAGAGGTCCTATAGTAAATAATATTGTATACATTGTAATGATCTGAAATATTAAAGTTGGATTTCCAAATAGAATAGAAAGAAGATTTCTATTTAACAATATATGTATCAAGAGGTTTAATTCAACCCAAAAAAAAAAGAAAAAAAGAAGAAGAGAAATATGTATATACATATGAAAATGAAACTATTATTGAAAATAAGTCTACAGAGCTTGCACTATATTCCACGGGAACTTTGTGTTGTGCTTTTAATATTAATAATATAAAATATCAAACTTGACATTAAATCAGCAAATTAATTGAAGCATCGATTTATTTGAGAGAAAGCCAGAGTCTAGCGCAATAGGGCAGCTAAGTGCATCCTCCTCACCTTGCTGATACCCTGAAATTTCCATATGTGAATCATTCGGTTTTGAATCAGAAAATATTGTGAGGTGAACATTTAGGAGATAAGCATGGCCGATTTCCAGCACCTCCTTGACACTAAGCACTACCAGCCTCATAAAAATAAATAGAAGTTCAAAGATTACCCGCAGACAGTCAATGTAAGATAATTAATTCGAGAGCAGATGCGAATAATGAAATAATATTCAAATCCTTGCTGCTCTTAGTAAATCCCCTCTGTGTAAAAATATTATGTTTGCAATCCTTGGCTCCATTTAAATCTGCCATTAAAGCAAAAGAAATAAACACATATACATTGCCGCTATAAGTGTAAGTCATATAAATAAATAAATAAATTTCCCAGTATTCTTATTTGCCAGTTTTTGAAACAGAAACCCCAAATTAAAAATATTTATATGCATTCTTTGCATAATAGAATAAAATTCATTTTGGGTTATTAGAAATATTGGATAGTTAGCACTAGAACTTTGCAAAATAATTAGGATATCAGATAGTTAGTGTAATACCCCTTTGTTTTGTCCTTTTGATTGAACAGTGATTCTGCTCTTTTATGTTGTACTTTCTGTTAGTATCTTGACTATGGTACCTGGTTGTTATTTGATCGCTATCTATAAAGCGATGTTAATGTTATCTTTTGATGTGATGGTATTTTAATATGATGTTATCTTTATGTCATGTTTTGAATTAACATAAATGAATATTCGAATTAATGATGTTTATGTCCTGGATTATATTAATATGTTAGATTTGTCAGTTAGTTGCATTGTATTGGTGAAGGGGACGGTATTGCATCACTCACTTGAGAGCACCCTGCGATTCTGTGATTTCCTCTTCACGGTGTGTTTTAATTATGAGATTTTTATGTATGTGGATATACTCTTTGTTCGCAGGTTGACAGGTATAGGGCATTGACTCCACCTAGTTCTATAGGTTTGAGCGTGTCTAATACCCAACGGTATTTGATTGGGAGATAGTAGCTAGGATTTATGTGCCAAGTCATCACCCTGGTCGTAGTGTGTCGTCGGTCCTAATGTAGTCCAGTTGTTTTATATTGTTCAATTTTCCTTGTTTCAGTTTATTTTGGAAGTTAGTAAAATGATAAAGTATATGCTTTTGTAGTTATGTTGATGAGTAAATTAATCTGGTTATATGTTTGAAATGTGATTTAATTTATTAATTAATTTAATTTAATTAATAAATAATTTAATCTCGTTGTAGATCTATTTTTTTAATTAATTAAATTATTGTGTTGAAATGATTTAGATTATTCATTTTGGAAATGCATGTATATTTGGTTTGAAAATGAAAATAAAAGTAAATGTTTAAAAAGTTCAATTTAGTAAAGGGAAGATATTTGCATTTCTGTTTTGGAGAATTGATGAGGGTGTTTGTAGGATTTTTTTGGAGAGAATTTCATTATTATTGAATTTCCTTCACAATTTTGGGGATCATGGAGTTTTGAAAAAAAGCTTGAAGTAGAAAGAGGAAGAAATTTTTCAATTTTGTGGGTTTTGGGATTAAAGCTCAAAGAATCTGTGGAGCTGAAGTGGGAATCAAGGCATCATCAGGATCTTCTCTCTCAACTTCAAAAAAATAGGTTTTGATCTTTGTATTTAGTTTCTTTTTGTGATTCAATGGTTTATGTGTTGATGGGAAATCATTTGTAATATGTTGGTTGTGTGCAAAGCAAAACCATTTGAGAATCTTGCTTTCAAAATTTGAAGAAAACATCTTTTTTTTTTTAAAGATTGCTTCAAAATTGAAATGATTTCTTGTTTATAATTTATCATTTCAATTCTGTTTTGTTTTCAATTTAGTTGAAATCTTATTTTGGGTGAATGAAAATATATGTATATATATATAATCATCTATACATATATATACATGTACTTGTATATATATTTTATATTATTTTCTCTTTGTGGGGTTATGTTGGCAAAATTTTATTAATAAAATTGTTTAAACTAGAAAAAGACGGATTTGAAATCCGCAGCCTATGGTTTTCATTTTTTTTTGTTGTAAATATATATATATATATAAATTCATTGGGGAGGCGTTGGGGGCTCACCTCCCCACTGCGCCCCATGGGAGGCGCATGGGGAGAGAGTCGCGCCCAATGCGGACTTCCCCGGTCATTGTGGGTCGGCTGCTTACACAGCTGACACCCACAGTTGGGTTGGCGGTGTTTACACCGCCGCGCCCAACGGTGGGGGCCAAATGTGGTTGCAGCCAACGCCCAACCAAAAGTCATCGCCCCACCTTAAATCTGCCGCCCTGTGTTTGGTCATGCCCAACCAAAAACCACGACCGCCCACTCCAAAGGAAACATCAGCCCTAAGCGCGGCCAACCCTAAAAGCGGCGCGTGGCTCGAGACAAGCACGTGGGCTCCATTTCATATGGCAATCTTTTTTTAATATATATCTAATATTTTATATATTATAATTTATAATATTAAAACATTTAGAATAATATTTTATATTATATTTTATAATATTAAAATATTAATATATATCATTAATAAAATAAATATATAATATTTTATATTATAATTTATAATATTAAAATATTTTTAAATAATATTTTATATTATAATTTATAATATTATTATATTATTATATATGATGTTAAAGCATATGGTTATTGTTGTGGACATATATTTATTATGTATAGGAAAATATTGGTGTTTTAAATTAATGGCATGATTTAAATTTATATTGAGGAAATGAAAGTATGGTAAACTTAATTGAACCATTGTTTTGATTTTAAAATATTATTTTACAAGAGAATAGTTTTGATTTAAAATAATACGTTTTCGAGTCAAGTCAATTATTTTTAAATGGCTATATTGAAACGAGGAAACAATATTTATTTTAGAACAACGTATTTGTACTATATGCTGAACTAGTTAATTTCCACTATTTAAATGCAAGTGGGGAAATTAAATAATTAGTGTTAATTTCTTTATCTGAAAAAGGTGTATTTTAAAAAAATCAATTTTAGTGATGCAATAAATTACTGAATGAAATGAGGAAATGGATTTAGAATATCCAAAGATAGTGTCTTTCAGTTGCCTTCAGTGAACTTTTCCTTCGTGTGCTTGTTTTGGGGAATGAAGTTATAGAGTTTAATAAGTCTTCCAGATGGGGTTTCCAGTTATGTGGGTTGTCGTATTGTATTTTTCAACCTATTGTGAGTTCCTTGGGTATTGCATGGTGTCTATTCAATGTGTACCCAGTTCCCACAAATGGGGATGTTTTCTGTCTCCTACGAAGGGAGTGGATTATGGGATCTGTGTCTCCTTGTAAGGAGTGGCCTTGTTATCTTTGTACCTCTAGTGTTTGGAGAGGGTTTTGACTTATGTCGCCTTTTGAGAAAGGAGTGGTCACGATATCTTGTTTGTTTGCACTTTGGCACCCTTGGTGATTGGGTTTATTTGGTATGTTGTCAAGTAGAAGAGTGGATTTTGTAGGGGCTAGAGCCCAAAGAGGTAAATTGGATAACCTTCGGAGGTGGTTTAATTAAGTGATAACTAAAATAATACTTAGAAGATTAGGTGGTACTTCTCACTAATCAAGATAATTATGCCTCACTCGTAGACACAAGTGCTCGTTTAGACTTGGGATGAGTGGGAAGGCCTAGAATGGCAAGGTCATCTATCTTGTTTGTACGAAAGGTATTTGATTCTGCATGAGTGAGTATGGGGACCGGGATTCGGTAGAGGTCACCAGGATAACCCTTTGTGGGGGCCGGAGCCTATGAAGATTCCTAGAGGTAAACCCATGACGAACTATGTGATGACACTCTGTCTAGGACCATAGTTGGAACTTGTTATTGTGTGCATGGTTCTCGTATCATACTTGATATGCTTTATTTCTGGAAGCAATGTGACCATGTAGAGTTGTACTTGTGTTATACTTGCATGGTATATGAGTTGTACTTGTGTTGTACATGTGTTTGGTTGTGTCAGTTGGTTCAGTTATGTTTTAGCCTGTGTCTAGAGGTAGATGGTCTTGGCTAGGATTCCTTGCTACTATGTCCTAGCACAAGGGGAGGGGGGGCTTTGGGTTCCACTTGGTTGGGTGGCGTGCACCTAAATCCATTGGGTTCTTTCTTCATGTTCATGTGGACGAGACTTCCAGTTGGAGAGCTCATTGGATTCAATTCCAGTTCTTGCTTTATTTCATTTCAATTGTTCTTGTAATTTTTACCCCTCATTTGTTATCGAGGTGGAAAGTTGTAACTGTAACCTTATTTATTGGACTTGCCTCATTCGGGGAATGAGAGTTGTAACCCTATTGTTTAATTATGGATTAATGAAATTGAAAGTTATCTTTATGCTTGATGTAAATTATCTTAATTGGAATGTATGTGTTTATTTATTATTTAAATAATTGACATGGTTTAGATTCATTTTTTTTTGTTCAGGTTCTATATAACCTCTATCTCATAACCTTAGAGGTTGTTGGCATTAGTTAGTGAACTTGCTTATTAATTGTGCTTAAACAAAAAAAAAAATTAGTCTATTTAAGTAGTTGTTTGCAACTTCCTCTAAGGTTGTGTGGCGAGGCGTTACAGTTAGCATTGGCACTCGCAAAAATTTTAAAAAACAGAAACAAAAATATATATATAAGCTTTACAGTTTAAATATATATAAGCTATACAACGAAACGGTAAAGAAAAGTAAATTTTCATCCATCTTTGAGGTGGAGTGTCTCCTCTCCCAGTAATGCCTCTCTAGAATGCAGTAGGGTAAAGATAATCAAGAAGGATTCTTTGCTATTATAATAGAAATATGCATAGAGTTTCTAATTTCCTCCTTCCTTTGAGCATGATTCACACTATCCGATGTTCAATCTGTTTCTTTCTCTAAATCAACTCCTTATTAAATTTTAGCAGTAACTTCTTAACTTGTAAGTTAAGCAATTCAAAAGACACAACGATCATTCCAAGATGTGGTGAGGGTGTCAGAAGGGAAAAGTTAATAATAAATAAATAAAATCAAAGTAGATGGTTTTTAATGACACAATTATTTTGTCAGATTGGAACATATCTTCAGCAATAAACTTAATTTTGTCATTATTACAATATGATGGTAGATGAGGAAGGCAGTAGCGTGTAAATTAAAGTCGGTGATGGGTTGGCTGGGAAGAACGTTTACCCTGCACTTATCACATCAACATTAAATAGATGGCGATTGCATAATATCACGCTTGGCAGAATCAATCTACGGTGGTCTTTTTACACTAATAATAGTATTAAATTAAGCTTTGTTGCTATTTTTAATAAACGCTCATTATTCCCTCCTTAAATGACTTATTCCCCAATAGTTGTGTTTAATATATAATCTTCTTTAAATATTATCTTCAATATATCTACATAACAGTATTACTGTGCAAGCTATTTCTTTATGCCGATCTCTATAAGAAATTATGATGGCAAGTAAATAATAGTAGCTAGAAATAATTATAAAAATAGTAGCTGGTAATAATTATATTTTAATAATGATGGAAGAATCGAGTAAATAATAATAATAATAATTTACGCCGAAGGCGTATCCAAGTTGAAGCTATCAAAGCTAATTTTTATTTGGTACGGTGTAAGATCAGTCGGGAGACCCTTACGTTAATCTCAGTCATTGGAAGTCCTTTGTCTCAATGCATTAATGGTCTACCTAAACCGTTCTTCTGATTATACGTAGGCAATGTAGATATTTTTCTAAAGGAAATCTAAATTGATCTGAGCCTGGCAGAAAATCTTTGCTTTGAATGCCATAAATATTACATAGATCTTTTGATCCCTGCTAGATCTTTCGATGGACTCTCTGCCCGCCGCCGCTCATAACAATTTGCTTATGTAATACCTATTTCAATTGGGCATACAGTCAAAGCTTATTCGGTTTACATTTATTGCGCTCTAATATTTGCTTGTTGATATTTCCTTATTGTTACAAATACACTGAAGCATGCGTGTAAACCTATTTGTACACCTATCTACTCAATCACCTCAGCAATGAGAACGTGATGATTGTATTTATTTTCATAGTTGTCGACACTTTGATTTATCTTCAACCACCACTTCATCGCCGCCGCCAATGTGTATATATAGCCCACCTATTAACTGATCACTCCAACAACAACCTTTCGAGTTGGACGCTTGCATCAGTTCACAGCTTCTGATCCATATTACTATTTCACTAGCAAGTAAGATTTGTCATTACTTGTATAGTACTATTCTGGTTTGCTTTTGATATAGTTCTTATTAAAAATTAAAAATAAACTCCAGATGCAACGCTCTTTTCTGAGTGTATTGATTCTTGTCTGCAACATAAATTTATGAAGAACAGTATGTTATATAAATATGTTCTGGTTTAAGTTTATTCAGTCTATGATTGTCATTTGAGCATGCTCTTGGTCTCTGTCCTCACATAGTGTGTCTTCTCTCCATTTTTTTCTCATAGCAACCCATCATAGCCCAGTTGTGATCAAGCTTGACAAGAAGTGCAATTGCATAGCAAAAGTACCCAAAATAATAGTGATGATCATTATACCCACCTAACCCAAAATCAGCACTCGAATCCTCGGCACCTTTTTTGCTTATACACAAATCCATTCCCTTCAAAAATGTCATCCAGCCAGAGTGTTATGGAATGCTCGAAAAACTCTCTTACACGAGGGATCAGGCTATGACAATTTGTTTCCCCCACTATGAGAGCCAACCTACCAGCTCTAGCTATCTCCTATCCATAGAAATAAGAAGATGTGGTATTGATCAGCTTCAGGTCTGCAACATCCTGCTCTAGAGCAGAGACAACTGTTTCCATTTCTTTGCGGCTCTAGAATCCTTTGATTGAATACCAGGTTATGGGTATGGGTGTCTCCTCTAAAACCCACGAATCTCCAACTGTACCCACCAGGTCTCCATATGGGATGCTTCTATAGCTGAACTCTGGGATGGGATAACCTTATCATGCTCTGCGACTGATCTTTTTTCTCTTTGATATCGAATCTTTTATTGAGAGTTATTTCTTGCATGTTTATATTTTGAGACATCTCACACTCCATGAAAATGTTCACAGTTCACAGTTCACAGTTAAAGTATATGCTTTTGTTTAATCTTTAAATTTTCCACCACATTTTGGTATTCTTGATACCTTGTTCTACATTACTATCAATTCTTCTACCAAGAAGTTACAAATGAAATCTGATCTGTTCACAGTTCACAGTTCTCAGTTCAAATATGTATTTTTCTTTTTAATAAATTTCCGCCACATCTTTATGTTCATGCTGCCTCGTTCTATATTACTACCAGTTCTTTTACCGAGAAGTTCCGAATGGAATCTGATCTTTACCAGGAAGGTGAAGCATTTGAAGTTGTAGGTAAACTATCGCTTAGAATCTGTGCCTTCTAGTTCAGTGGCGTTGTTACATTGAGGCATGTTTGCAGCAAATGTTTTCTTTTTCCAAGTTCACCGTTGCAGCTTTGTTAGGGTTATGTCATTTGTTGTGTAAGGTGAGAGCCAGTCGTAGGGTCAATTTGAATACTTGAGCATTATGTATTGTCTTTGAGAGACAGCTGTACTATGGTTTTCACTGCTTAACAGTGTTGCTAACTTCAAAAAAAATAGATCTTGACGGATTACTTTGATATATCGATAGCTTATGGTGCGTGGCTACAAGTAAATCAGTTGTAGTTGTGTACCATTTGTCATAGATTTATGTTCATCGGAGGGACACTATTCTGCAAAAACAGTTGTTTTTGTGGCTGTCATTTGAGGCTCAATCGTAAACTAGTATAGACAAAGCTTGTTGATTTTCTATCCGCTCCTCCAAACTCTTCCTGGTATTGACCTTTCACTTCTCCAATTTGGCGAGCTGCAGCCTGAAAATAAAGTGACGTGAACAGGTTTTATAAAATTTAGCTTCCTTCGTTTCAAATTGGACTCACTCCGTAGAGGAGGGAGATAGACTTTAATAAAAAAAATCAGTCACTTAAATGTAAGTCTCCTCTAAAATGAGCAATTTCCACCAGTACTTTATGTTTTTTTCAATAAGCACGCAAGCACCTCTGAACATTTGTTGTTTTTCCATAAATACATATGGCACTGTCTTTGGCAACTGTTTTTGGCTTTGGACGAATAGTCTAACAATTTTATCATTAGACTAAATGCAAACACAAGTAAATGAAGGTTAGAAAATGAATTCAAGCAAATTATTTATTTTCATTTTTAGCTATAAATGAACATATCAATCAACTTACACAAATGTTGTATGAAATTGAGACCAAAGTCATATTAATCCAAAGAATTTAAAAAAAAAAAAAAATTGGTTATTTCATGTAGTTAACACAAATGTTGTCATAGAGGATGGGCAATGATGAATAGTTTATATGTTTTCCCTTGCTTTTGGCATGCACAACTGTAAATTCATAACCAAGTTTGATGCATCACACACTGTACGTACCATTAGAAAACCCTAATCCATCAAACAACTATAATTGCACTTGTTCATTTACTTACATACCATTCCATAGACCAAAATTTATCCTAATTGACCTTCCCTTCTTGTGTGAAGTGTAGTACAATTAAGCTTGTTTTTTAATTTTTTTTGCAATTCATTTCTCTAGGAATATCAAATTTATCCCTCTTCTATCTTCCACAAATTTATCAAGAGACATCTGCGGAGATTACACAAGTATCTTAATTTACTATATTATGATTTTTAAAAGTAAAATAGGTTGAGCTTGCAATGTTAAGTTTTTAGATAATGTTAGTTTTTTTAATTTAATTTTAAAATTATGTTTTTTTTTTAATTTTAGTTTAAAATTGTTGGTATTTGGTAAAATATTTGAAAACATTACATATTCATAATCTATAAAAATGTTGTTGTGTCCAAAATTTTTAAGTAAATTGTACAAGCATATATATTTAGAAATACAATTTAAGATTTTAAAATATATAGTTAGTGATAAAAACATTATCTTTCAAATACCAATTAGTATTTAATTGATAAAAACATCTTTTAGTTACTTCACTTGCATTCAAATGCCTAAAATAATAGTGTTACTTTATGTTATTTTAGATTTTTAAAATATTTTATATCATGGTAAAAAATTATTATATTCTACTTTGCTATAGTGTGGATTTTAATGCTTATCCATATTGATGTTTAAAATAATAAAATTAGTTAACATTAGGTGTTATTTTTAAAATTACTGTATCCAGGAATGGCACTTCCTCGTGGACAGACCGATATCATTAAAGTATCAGATAGTGATAGCTCCCCCGGTATTCCAATCGTTTCACCTCCTTCAACCAATTGGGATGGATCTTCTGCAAATGTTGTAGATCTTTCGAATGAAAACATCGTTAATTGCTTTGATAATTTGCAAAAAATGAAGACAGTTGTTTGAAATGTACACAGTGTCCAGGGTTTTGAGGTGCAGGCAATGGAAAACACACTGCAGGAATTCCACTTAACTTGTGACAAGTTGGCCGCATTTTGTGCATTTCTACGAGAAATGCACGCTGACGAGGTGTACGAGATGGGTGGTGCTCCATACATTAAATGTGCTTTTGATAACTATGTAGACAATGCTTGAAGCCTTTGTTCTTCAAATGTGTATATAGTGCAGTTTTGAAATGTGAATATGAGCGTGCAGGACACTATAACTAGTGTCCTACTTTTTTGTATGAAACTCGTACAATAAATTTTATTTTCCTACCGCAACAAACAAGGTTGTGTTCCTTGTAGTACCAAAACATCCCTCAAGTTTTAATAACTATAGATATGCCAAATTTGTACATGGTGTTATACATATGCAATAGTATTCATACTTCTCTCTCATTGTTGCGCTTCTACACTTTATGGCATTGCATTACATTTTATGGCATCCGATACCACCTATGTAGCATTCTAATATTTTGTACACATGATTGTAATTACAAAGATAAACAAGAAATAAATAAACTATGTTTTTTTTATGAAGCCTATATATTTACAACATTTTTATAAATAAGTTGTCAATGTTGTATTGAGTATGTTTGCCCTTTGTAATTAGTAATATTAGTAAAAAACAATAAATGTAATACTTTCCTTTTTGTAGTTCTAAATATTTAAAAACCATTGACATATGAGATTTCAATGATTTATCAAATGTGTAACCCTATTTTCCAATTTACTTAAAACAAAAAGATACACCCATTCTTAACACCAAATTTTAAACCAATAAATGTAATACTTTCATTTTTTGTAGTTCTAAATATTTAAAAACCAATGACATATAAGATTTTAATGCTTTATCAAATGTGTAACTCTATTTTCCAATTTAATAAAATAAAAAAAGATAGACCCATTCTTATCTCAAAAAAATACACCCATTCTTAACACCAAACTTTAAACCTTATCAATGTTAGAATGTCATTATATTTGCATTAAAAGTGGCACTTTATTTGTAGTGGACATTCAAGTTGTTTGTTATGCCATTGAATTTGTCTCACCGCCTTTTGTACTCCTTGTATCCGCAAGATCAAATTTGTTTCAATTCACACAATCCTTGTGAGAACTACATATCCAAGTGTTATCTATAGGTATGTTTCCAATTCATTATTTCTTCTTTATCGTTAATTTGTACCTTAAATATCTTCCACCATCTTCATTCTTGAAATTGTATTGAATGCTCTTAATGCGCCTTTTAGAACTTTTCCTTTCCAAGGACAACAAAAAATTTAAGTACAATTTGTGGTATAAATGTTATAATTTTTGTATACTCCACTCATTTCAATAGATAAAATACATTGCATGCTCTTTTGTTTCATTGTCTTAGAAAAAAAAAAAGGACCAAATTAGGTTATAATTATTATCTATATGTGTTTTTCCATTTCCTATTATCTCTTTTAACTTTACTGTTCACCTTCAAGAAAAAACATACATTGGCATCTAATAGTTCACTTTTGCAAGTTTCCTTTTTTCCATACATATTTTACTGAATTATAATTGTTGATTAATTGCTTCAAAGATATATTACAAATTTTTTTAGTTTTCAGCAAATTAAACATTATATATTCTTTTTTATTTATACAATTCTTTAAAAAAGGATTTCTTTGGATTTTTCCCTTTGCATATATTTACAAAAAATGCTTACAAAACCTTCTTTCCCTTACCATTTGTTCCAATTTCTTTTATTCTTACAATAAAACATTGTACACAATACAGAGTCTTGTACCTTTTCAAAAAAATCACTAACATTTTTAGGAATTGTAAAAAGGTACACCCTCTTTTACATAAATTTCCCACTTATAGGGAAAATTTATATTAGAAACATTGCCAAAAATAGCATATTTCAATTTGCTCCCAAACCTAATTATCATATTCCCACATGCTTGCAGGCACATTTAGAACACTAAATCTGAAAAACAATGGCAAAATTGACTACAAATGCCATTGCAGATATTCTTGCAGGCATATCTAGTTTGAGTCATGTTTTGCAAGTTGCATCCATTGAATCCAGTCAACAAGCTCGCTCTACAATTATCAAATACCACATTCAACTTTCAGATGGTTTACACACACATCATGTTTTACTTCCTAGTCAATTCAATGATCTTGTGTTGGAGGAGGCTTTAGTGAAAGGTTTTATTTTCCTACTTAAACAGTATACTTCAAAGATGTTCCATAAATTTACGTACGTCCACACTTTCCTACAAACTTTGTCTTCTTTTTATTTTTCCTCTACATGCTCTTACTAAATGTATCACTTTTAATAATTGCAGGGCTATCATTATTGAAAACCTTGAATTAATTTCAAACAATGCACCAATTGTTGGAACTCCAACTCCTCTTCTCCAATCTAGAAGCTCCCTCCCATCAAGCAGCTCTCCAGCACTGTTGGGATCCTCTCAATCTACAAATGATTCATTGGAAGAAGATGGAGAGCATTAGACTCAACTGAGTATATCCCCTTTTAAACCAATTCCCATAAAAATGTTAAGGCCCAACCATAAGAATTGGACCATTGAGGGTCGAGCCTTGATGAAATCGTCAATCCACAAATATAAAAATGCTGGACGTGATGGAAAAGTTTTTGGATTTGATTTTGTAGACATGGCAGGCTCTGAAATTCATATTTCTTGCTTCAACTAACAAGTTGAAGAATTTTACCATGCCATTCACTCTGATAGTCTTTATATCATCTCCAACGGTCGCATGAAAGTTACAAACACAAAATATAGTACCTCTACACATCCCTATGAAATCATTCTCCATAGCTCATCGACTGTAACTCCTTCCACATCCTTGAACTTCACAATACCCACACATAATTTCCACATTAAAAGCATCCATTCATTGTCCTCCTTTCCTATCAATTCCCTCATTGATGTCATTGGAATACTTTTAGCTATCTCCCCTGCATCAACCATTCGTAAAAGAGATGGTACAGAGACAATCAAATGCACTGCTACAATTGTTGACATGTCAGCTTGTACCATAGATGTTACACTTTGGGGTCATCATTGCTATATTGATGGAATACAGATTTATGATATGCCTGTACAACCAAAGCCTTATGCTATTTTGATTAAATCGACACGTATTACCTCATGGTGTGGGATAGGTCTTGATACCATTTTCCCAACTAAAATTCTAATAAACCCAAATTTAGCAGAGGCCTCGAGCCTACAAACATGGTATGCCAATAGAGAAACCGCCAAGCCCTTTAGTTCCTTGTCACAAAAACAACCTTCTCCAATAAATTTTGCAAATCTAGTCAATATCTCATCTCTTACAGATAAAAACATGCTTGAAAGGAAAAATGTTTGCATAAAGGCCTCCATTTCAAAACTACACCTTGACAGCTTCTATTACCTTTCATGCCCACTATTGGTGGACAATAAAAAGTGTAAGAAAAAGGTTTTGCAAACATCCACTACTACTTTTCGTTGCCCAAAGTGCTCTGCAGATCTCCTTGTGTGTGACTTTAGCTACATGCTCAAAATGGACTTGAAAGATGCAAGTGGTGAGCTCCTCAAAGTTACTGCATTTGAAGGCCCAGCAAATTCCTTACTAGGTGTTGCCGCAAAAGACTTTCAACTATTGCTTATTGAACTTGATGCTGCTACCGACATTTTGGACCATATTATTGGTAGCCAATTTTACATTGATCTGACCATCAAAATGATTCCCTTTGGTGGATAGGAAACACAAAGCATTGTTATTACTGCCATAAAACCAATTTAACTGTTGCAGTTCTCTCTTCTTAGCAATACTGTAAACTTGGCCTACCCATATATGTAAACATTATCACAAAATGTGAATAGTTTTATTTTGTTATAAAAAACATTGTATGTCCACATATACAAAGTTACTGGTACATTTTTTTCCGAATTCTAATTTTCATACCATATGTTCTCCTTCGTAGCATATAATTTTTGTACCCAATTTAAATGTTGCACTTCTCTCTTCTTAGCAATACTTTAAACTTGGATTGGACATATATGTAAACATTATCACCAAATGCGAATAGTTTTATTTGTTTATCAAAAACATTGTATGTCCGCATTCTAATTTTTTGTAGTATATAAATGAACACTATCCGTATATTTTTTAACAACTTTTTGTACATTAACATTCCATATATTTACATGTTTTTGTTTCCTCTTATGTTCCAAATTATTTTATCACACCATGTTTTCTCCTCTCAATAATATACTAGTCATCTCTCACAAATCTATTTCATTGCTCCTTTCCTTGGCATTCCTTATTATAGAGGCAAAAAATGGAAGTATGCAAGATAAACGTTCTCGTCAAAATGAGATGAAACATAAACAATACCATGCAAGGAAATATGAAATTAACAAACGAAGACGTGAAGCCAAGAAAATTCATGTTTCTAGAAGCTCGACCTTGACAATCTCTCCTCCTATTACCATACCCAACCTACAAAGAATTGCACCTCACCCACAAAATATAGTTCATCTTGACCCAGTTATCGAAATGCCCCCTTTGCCATTTTTTCCACAAGAGTTTTTCTCTTCTAGAAATAACTTCCGCTCAAAGATAGATAGCCTATCAAGAATATCAACTTGTATGGTTTGCATGGAGAGATATCCAAGAATCAAAACCAGATAGTCAAATGGAATCCCTACTTGTTATAGATGCACATCTAAAAAGAATGACCATCGCTTCTCGAACTAGAACAACATGGACCCTGGTGAGCAACCTGTATGCTTACAAATTCTATCCCAAGATGAGGAGATGTTAATAGCCAAGGTTAGCCCAATACTTCAAGTTTCCTACGCAAGGGGGGGGCAACTAAAATATAGTGGCCACACTATTTGTTTTTTCCAAGATATATTTGCAGTTGCATCCTACTTGCCTAGGCATATTCATGATCTTGATATACTAATAGTTAATAGGGAACAAATCAGCCAAAAACCATATAGCTTCCATGTGAGTAGAGGACGTGTCCATGAGGCACTTAAATACAAGATGTGCAATGACCCATACTACAAGGATGTCCAAATAGATGAGCTTTGATTATCCACTTTGCCAGAGTCTTCTACTGACGTCTCAAACCTTATTTATGCAACATCTTCAAATCCTACTACCACAAATACAAGCTTCGAGGAAACAAGTGATACAGAAGCCAACCCCAATGAACAAAACTTGTTGCCAACTACATCCTTTGTTACAAATCTCTCACATGCACGTACAGAGGTTGAAGAAGTGCGCTCTTTCCTACAACTAGGTGTTGGACGACCAACACCAATCATTGCATGGCCACCCATTTCTCCATCTCCTATAAATGAATACACCACTGAAGGATTATTTGCTATGGCATTCCCCACTTTGTTCCCAACAGGAAAATTTGCATTCAAGCAACACCGTATCAAGGAAATTAAACTTCATGAATATGTCCTCCATCTCCTAAGGTACCATGATAATCAATTTGGGCAGCACCCCTGATTTAGGTACTTCATACTAAACATTATTATGCACCACCATAGCCAGGAAACCTCCTCTATATTTGTTAGCAAAAATATCAATGGTTGCCTACCCTCAACAGTCTCAGACCTACGCCAAAGATTGAAGGACATGCCAAATGACAAACTTGCGGATCAGCTCATGTGATTTAGTTCGTCAATTCGTGGAACTCGTCCATTTTGGACCCAACATTGAGGGGAGCTTTCTGACATGGTCATTCAAATCGGTTGCCCGACACTCTTCTTCATCCTTAGTGCAGCAGATACAAAATGGCCAGACTTGCATAACACCATGCCTACCAAGCCTCCTACAAATTCTTCTATGGCTTCTAGATGGAGGATCCAAAACATTGTACAAAATCCACACCTTACTGCAGTCTACATGCACCATAGGTTTTCTACGTTTCGTGAAGAGGTCTTGGAAAAACTTCTTGGTGCATCTAAATATTGGTATAGGTAAAAAATTTCTTTCCCATTTTTGCACAATACATATGTACTTTTCTTGTTTACTACAAATCATCACTTCATTTTTTACAATAGAATCTTACCTTAACAGTTTGCTAAATATCATATTCTCACAGGTATGAATGGAAACACAGGGGATCTGCACACATCCATGGTTTTCTATGGCTCGAACAAGCACTTGATATTAATAAATTAGAATGGAATAACATTCAATCTGTACAAAATGCACTTGATTACATAGATAGATATGTTTCTGCTTGGAACCCACGTAGCCTCCATTTGAGAAACCAAACATTTCATCACTCTGTTCTTGATGATCCTTGTTTGCTGGATACAACAAGGATCTTGTCATGCGACCCTTCAATTGACTATTGTGAATCGGTCAACCATGTTCAACGACACACAAAGTGTAGTTTGCTAACATGCCTTAGGAGGAAAGGGCCATCTATAATATGTCGCTATAAAGCACCATGGCCCATGCAAGATAAGTCAAGCCTTTCAAATGACGATACCGGTCACCCTAAGCACACACCAACTCGCAATGATGATCGCTTGAACCTCCACAACCCATCTATCCTATCTATTTGGAGGGCTAATGTAGATTGCCATCATGTATTGTCAATTGATGTTGTCCTCAAATATATTGCAAAATATGCAGCAAAAGCTTAACACAAATCCGAAACCTATCATGCCATGTTATCTCATATCTCAACTAAATTAGAATCAGAAATGCCTACCCCAATAGCTTTTTGAAAATTGCTTACTGATAGCCTTGTTGATCGGGATATTAGTGCCCAAGAAACTTGCCACCTTTTACTAAAGTTACCCCTCTCCATATCCAGTAGGTCTTTTGTGTCTTTAAATGTTAATCACCACAAATTTCAATGTGTATCGATCTCACCCACATCAGTTACCACATCACCCACATACATTGATGCCTACATGGCCCGCCCCATTCAACTACAAGCATTGTCCCTCATTGAATTGACCCAAAAATGGACCTTTAAAGCTTCCCAAAAAAATGAACAATGGAAGCAACACACCCACAAAGCAATTGTTCATGTCTCACCTAGGTTCACAAGCATCCCTACAAGAGATGACAAAAGCTTTCATGAATTTTGTTGGAGTGAACTAATTCTATACCACCCATCCCAGAATATTGACATTGAATTTGAGTCCTCCGAACATCAAATAATATCACAATGGGAAAGGTTCTCTTCTACATACAGGCCATGGCATGTACACCGCACACATCCAACTCCAACCGAAGCATCAAATGCTAGCAACAGCTCAAGCGTTGACCATGTGTTGCAAGGACACAACCCTGAAGAATGGCAGGTTCTTTCAAGTTTGTACCCATACCTTCCTATACAGCTTGATGCACTAGACATGCTTGGTTGACGTGACATTGACATGCACCATGAATGGCAACATACCAGCCTAGCACTCCACTGCAGATGCATTTTTCTACTACTTTCATAGACTCCAATCGACCAACCTTTCAAGTGCATCATATTTTCAATGAACAAACCCATACTATGAGCAGCAAAAAGCATTCGATATAATTTTGTCCCATAAAAGCACTCTTCCATTGCAACCACTGCTCAAGCTAATTGTTCAAGGAACTGTAGGAACTGGAAAGTCACACCTCATCAAAAAAATAAGGTTTTCCCTCATGAGCTCAGCTCCAATTCACCAATCACCATTACTACTTCTTGCACCTACAGGTGTTGCTGCATTCAACATTCAAGCATCAACAATTCATTGTGCTCGTCGCATTCCAATAAAAGAAATGGCCCCCCTACAAGGCCAAACACTTGCTACCTTCCAAGAAAGCATGTACTTTATTAGGTACATTTTAATAGATGAGATGAGCTTCATTGGCCCAAAGTTGCTAGAATGTATTGATATGAGACTACGGGAAGCATTCCCCATCCACAACCACCTACCCTTTGGAGGACGTTCAATTATTCTCTTTGGTGACTTGGGCCAACTACCACCAGTTAAAGATATCCCCATGTATGCTTCTACCTCCTATGGTGGGAATCTATGGCGCAGCTTCACAACAGTGGTGACTCTGATAAAAAAAAATTGACAAATTGGTGATGATCCTTCCCAAATTGTTTTTCGTGCACTTATGTCCAATCTATGGAATGCAGAGCCTACACAAGAAGACTAGCAAGTTATAATGTCACGGTCAAGTTCCTCACTCAATACTACAGAAAACTCAAATTTCTTGTCTACCATACATCTATTTACAACAAATGAATTGGTGTTACTACACAACAAACGTATGTTGTTGTCTTTGGCAACACCAGATGCACTTTCCACTGTAGAGCAACTTAGGGGATCAACATACACAAATCCATATGAAGAAAAACTTCAGGCTCAAATTTATTTATCTATTGGCTAGGAGGTCATGTTATGCTCAAATATATGGGTCGAAGCAAGGCTCATGAATGGTGCACTTGGACAAGTAAAAGCAATTATATATAGTGAGGGTGAAAAACCACCTCAACTACCCTTGTTTGTTGTTGTTCATTTCAAAGACTACATTGGACCACCTTGGCACAATAACAATCCAAATAATGTCCCAATATCCCTGCTTAGTCGGGGGCTTCGTCGTCAAATTCCACTTAAAATGGCATGGACATTGACAATACACAAGTCACAAGGACTAAGACTTCCAAGGGCCACAATCAACATTGGCAACATAGACTGACAAGGCCTCACATTCACAGCTATTTCATGAATTCCTGATCTACAAAGTCTTCGCATACACCCAACCTTCACATTCCAACGATATGCACATATGAAACAAAGCCCATATGTTGTGTGTCGAAAATGCAAAGAGAACCGATTGAAAGCAATGTAAAATTCAACCTCCTCAGGCACTTAAAATGCATTCAAACCACTATAGGTATATCACTTTCTTATTTGCTTCACAACCAAACTTATATACATTATTTACTATAAATTATATCTCTCTTCTTGCTTTACTACAGGATCCTCGCATTACTCATTTACACTATGTTCTCATTGTCTAAGACCTACACACTACTCAACCAAAGGTAACTAATTTTATTATTGAATTCCAACTTCAACATTCTCTTTTCTATTTTGTTTTTTTACACTATATTCTCATTGTCTAAATATACATCTTTTGTTTATTACAGAAACATTGGAGTTCAATGTGACCATGTTAAATTACATATCATGGTTGTTGTTCATGGTTCGTAAAGGGGAATTTATGATGCATTGCATTTATGATGACCAAGCTTAGGGCATGGGAAACCTCTGAAGAAATCAAACCCACATTCATCTCCTCAACCCAATTTACCAAGTTTGTAATCTATATATGCAAGTTCTTCATACATTTGGAGGGTTAGTTTTTTGGCATTTTGTTGAATGTAGTGCATAATAATATAACATTTCAATATTTAATAGTTTATCTACTATTTGAACCACTCTCAAAGCTAAAAAACAATAGCTATTGTAGTAGATGTTGTTAGTTTTTCTTAGATCAGATTAGATAATCAATTTATCAAATGAAATGCAACACATAAGACAATGAACACAACAAGATACCCTGGGAAAACCCTCCTCTTGAGGGAGAAAAACCCAGCAAATATATCTCTTATATATTGAAGGAATAAGAGCAGAAATCTGCTTGAACTCAGGCCCAACACAATGTCGAATTTGATACAATGAATAATAACACCTCTCCTAGATGCAAAGATACAAATGAATATGTTTCTCCTTGAAATCGGTCTGCTGCTACAAAATGATGAACTGCTGCTACAAGATGATGATCTGCTGATTAAGTATGAACTTCTTCTAGGACTGCGAATTCTGCTCTGCCAAAATAGCGAACTTCTATTTGTATATTCGAATGTGTATTACCATCAAAAAGTAACCTTGTATATATACCTTCTTGGCGCCTCTTCATATAGGTCGGCCTTTTGATAGATATTTAAATAACAAATAAAGTCGGCCAGAATAAGTACATTATATATCTTAAATATAAGGTCGGCCCATGTACTAGTGAAGACCGACGCTGCATTAACATCAACACTCCCTCTCAGCTAGGGATGAACTTCCATCTACACAAGACACATTATGTTAGAATGAAAACAAAATAAAATATCACCTCAACGTGATATTAACCATTATGGCTACTCCCATAGATGGTAAAAAACTCATCACGGATTCTCTCACGTGATGTTGTCATGGAGTCACACACATGACATCCACCATAGCTTCTCCCAGAGGGTGGAAACAAGGGCTTTCACCTCAACTCTCTCTCATCAGAGAATTGCATTATCAAGGACTTACACCTCAACTCTCTCTCAGCAGAGAATTGTATTAACAAGGGCTTGCACCTCAACTCTCACTCAGCAGAGAGTTGCATTCTCAACAAGGATCACTGATTACTGAGACTCTTTCTCAGTCAAGGCTGCATTCTCCACCATACCAAGTTTCTCTCGGAAGTATACAAACTTCATCCTGGCGAGAGGCTTGGTGAGAATGTCTGCCGTTTGCTCTTCAGTGCTGATATACCTCAACTGTATAGCTTTCCTTTGCACCATATCTCTAATATAGTGGTACTTGATCTCAACATGTTTTGTTCTGTCATGAAACACAGGATTGACAGAAAGCTTCACACAGCTTTGATTATCACAGTGTATGATAGTAGGCTCCATTGATTGACCAAACAATCCTGCAAGGAGCTTACGAAGCCACACTGCCTCACGAGCTGCCACACAAGCTGCAATATACTCTGCTTCAGTTGTACTCAAGGCCACTGAAGACTGTTTCCTGCTACACCAGGAGATCATAGCAGTCCCCAAACTGAAGCAACAACCAGAAGTACTCTTCCGATCTGAGACACATCCTGCCCAATCAGAATCAGTAAAACCATGCAGCTCCAAATCCACATTTGAAGAATATCTCAACCCATATCCAATTGTGCCACATAAATATCTCAGGATATGTTTAGCTGCTACAAGATGTATTTGCTTTGGTTCACACATAAACTGGCTAAGTGCACTCACTGCATAGCAGATATCAGGTCTAGTGTTAACTAGATACATCAATGAACCAATCAACTGTCTATACATCGTAGAATCCACTGGTTCTGAACTAGCTGCAGCTTCTTTCAACTTATCTAAATTAGACTCCATGGGTGTAGACATAGGTTTGCAGTCAAGCATACCAAACCTTTTGAGAATGTCAACAGTATACTTGCCTTGACTTAGAATCATCTCATCTGGCTTTTGCCAAACTTCTAAGCCAAGAAAGTAATGCATAAGACCTAGATTCTTCATCTCAAACTCTGAAGCTAATTCCTTCTTGCATTTTAGTATTAGATGTTCTTCACCAGTAATGATCAAGTCATCAACATATAAAACTAAAATCAATGCTTCACCATTTACTACCTTGAAGTAGAGGTTAGAATCTGCATCATTCTTTGAGAAACCCAAACTTGAAAGGTACTGATCAATTCTTTCATACCAAGCACGAGGAGCTTGTTTAAGACCATACAAGGCCTTCTTCAACTTGCAGACATGAGATTCTTTCTCATGTACCTCAAATCCTTCTGGTTGCTCAATGTAAACCTCTTCTTCTATTATGCCATTCAGAAAAGCTGTCTTTACCTCCATTTGGTGAATCTTCCATCCTCTAGATGCGGCAATAGCAATGATGGTTCTAACAGACGTGTAACGAGCCACAGGAGCAAAAGTTTCTTCATAGTCAACTCCCTCTTTTTGTGAGAACCCTCTAGCCACAAATCTAGCCTTGTGTTTCTCAATGCTCCCATCAGCTGCATGCTTGATCTTGAAGAGCCACTTAGAAGACACCACAGATTTGTCTTTGGGTCTAGGAACTATATCCCAAACATTGTTCTTAAGTATAGACTGATACTCCTCAATCATGGCATCTTTCCATACTTGTTGACTAGAAGCTTCTTCAACATTTGAAGGCTCTGACTCAATAATCTGACTCATCAAGGCAACATAGCTAGAGAACTTGTGAGGTCTCTTGCTTTCTCTGAAGGTTCCTCTTGGAGCTACAAACCTTTCTGCTTCCTGCATTGTCCTGCGAGCCCAAAGAGGTCTTTTCTTTCCAATCACAATGTCTAGAGGCCCATCAGTAGGATCCAAAGGCTCAGCTGGATCAATATCTTCTTTAGGTTCTGTATCCTCCTTCAGATTCTCTGGGATATGGTCAACTTCCATATCTTGAGGAGGTTCTTCTTCATCGACCTCCATCGGAGTGCCTTTGGACTTCCTATAAGCAACATCTTCCTCAAATGTGATGTCTCTACTAATCTCAATAGACTTCTGTCCTGGAATGTAGATCCTGTAAGCTTTTGATGTCTCACTGTAGCCTACAAGAATTCCTTTCTTCCCAGAAGGTTCTAGCTTTGTTCTCTTTTCCTTTGGAATATGAACATAGACTGGACAGCCAAAGATCCTCAAATGACTAACTTCAGGCTTCACGCCTGAGAATGCTTCTTCAGGAGTTTTATTCTCTAAGATCCTGTGGGGACTCCTGTTTTGAACATAGACGGCTGTTCTTGATGCTTCAGCCCAAAAAGAGATTTGTAAGTCTTGATCATGAATCATAGCTTTCACTGCTTCCACAATAGACCTATTCTTCCTTTCAGCAATACCATTTTGTTGTGGATTATAGGGAACACTGAACTCCCTCTTAATCCCTGCTTCAATACAAAAGTCTCGAAAGGTGCCAGAAGTGTATTCTCCACCATTATCAGATCTTAATACTTTGATCTTCTTCCCAGACAGATTTTCAATCTGTGCTTTGAATTCTCTGAATCTTACTAATACTTCTTCTGATTCTTTCGATCTCAAGAAATAAATCCAAGTCTTTCTAGAGTAATCATCAATGAAAATAATATAATACAAGAAACCACTAGATGATGCAATAGACATTGGACCACACAAATCAGAATGAATGAGATCAAGAATACATTTAGATCTACTTTCACTGGAATGGAACATACCTTTTGTGTTCTTGCCTAGGGCACATCCCTTGCATGTACCTTCATGTTCTTGATCGAATTTCGGAAGACCGGTGACCATCTTCTCCATGATAGGTAGAGCACGAAAGTGAATGTGAGCCAATCTTCGATGCCAAAGTTCACACATGCTGGTACTGTTATGCACAAGTGCTTGAAGAGGACGAGTGCACAGCATGTAGAGACATTCATGTCTAACTCCAATCACTTGAGCAGATTTGAAGCTGGAGTTCTTTGCCCATATAAGAACTTTCCCTTTAGAGAAGGCAACTTGATAACCTTTGTCTTCTAATGCTGAAATTGAAACAAGGTTTCTCTTTATCCCTGGTACGAACAGTACATCATTCAATTCCAAAGAAATTCCAGAATCCAAGTGAAGAGTGGAATTTCCAAACCCTTTTACAGAATATCTAGCATCATCTCCAATAACAACTTGATCACTAGAGTTGCTTTCCATTAAGTTTGAAAGGTGACTTCTGAATCCGGTGATGTGTCTAGAAGCACCACTGTCAATCAACCAAGTGTAAGAGTCCGTAGAAACATTGCTAGACAAGGCTGAATAAAATAGATAATTACTGGAGTCCTTTTGTGGAGTGACTTCTTCAACATCTGCAGTGGCAACTTGAAGCTTAGGTCGTTGAGGGCACACCCTCGCAAAGTGACCATACTTATCACAACGAAAACATTGAATCTTGGACATGTCTCGTTTTCTTTTGAAGGTAGGAGCATCATCATTTCCATCTTCTCGATTCCTTTTGAAGAATCCTTTCTTAAAGCCTTTTCCTTTGTTTGATGAATGAGAGGTAAGAACTTGTAATTCTTCATTCTTTGAGCTTTGACCAATCCCCCTTGCTGTTAGTCTTGACTCTTCTTGAATGCAATCAATCCTCAATCGATCAAACTTAGGAAGTTCGGATCTTGCACTGATTCCTTGGATGAATGCCTCCCATGAAAGCGGAAGACCATTGAGAGCAAGCATAGTCAGTTCTTTATCATCAATCATGTGACCAATAGTGGAGAGCTGATCTTTTATCTCTGAAATCCTCATGAAGTATGTAATAACAGATTCTCCTTTCTCCATTTTCACATGATGAAGTTGTTGCTTCAGAGCAAGGGCACGACTGGTGTTGTTGATTTCGTACATCTCTTCCAAGGTTGTAAACATCTCTCTTGCTGTATCCAACTTGAAGATAATTGGTACAATATGATCTTTGACGGAATCAACCAATGCTTTCTTTGCCCTAGTGTCTTTCTTCCTCCATTGCAGCTTCTCTTCTTCCCCCTCAGGTTCGGGAACTTTTGTTTTCACAAACTCAGCCAAATCATTCTCTTCCAAGGTTAGCATGAACCTGAATCTCCATGATATGTAGTTCGAGATCCCTTCGAGTCTATCCTCGATTTTCAGACCGTTCACCATCTTGAGAAATTTGGAAGATAGACTGAAAAAGAATAAGTGTTGCGAACTAAATCTGATCACGATCTTTTTCACACCCGCTCTGATACCATGTTAGTTTTTCTTAGATCAGATTAGATAATCAATTTATCAAATGAAATGCAACACATAAGACAATGAACACAACAAGATACCCTGGGAAAACCCTCCTCTTGAGGGAGAAAAACCCAGCAAATATATCTCTTATATATTGAAGGAATAAGAGCAGAAATCTGCTTGAACTCAGGCCCAACACAATGTCGAATTTGATACAATGAATAATAACACCTCTCCTAGATGCAAAGATACAAATGAATATGTTTCTCCTTGAAATCGGTCTGCTGCTACAAAATGATGAACTGCTGCTACAAGATGATGATCTGCTGATTAAGTATGAACTTCTTCTAGGACTGCGAATTCTGCTCTGCCAAAATAGCGAACTTCTATTTGTATATTCGAATGTGTATTACCATCAAAAAGTAACCTTGTATATATACCTTCTTGGCGCCTCTTCATATAGGTCGGCCTTTTGATAGATATTTAAATAACAAATAAAGTCGGCCAGAATAAGTACATTATATATCTTAAATATAAGGTCGGCCCATGTACTAGTGAAGACCGACGCTGCATTAACATCAACAGATGTATGTAAAAAATTATCTCTTTTGTAAACTTTCTTCCACCATATTTTCTAGTGTAACTATAATAAATATTTGCAAATATTGCAACATTTAATTCTATCCCATTATTGGTAAATGAAATGGTTGCTTACTTGTTGTAGATAAATATCAATGAGTTCAAGGAGGGATTATATTTAGATTGGGTGGTTTCAAATGTTTTTAACATTTTAAAAGTAAATAATATTTTAAGGAAAGGTAGTGGGGGGGAAATTTTATTCGTGAAAATTTAAGTTCTGATTTATTTATATACTATACCAATTCTACATTTTTAATCCACATAAATTATTTATATAATAATTTGTATTTACTTTATTACATTTCTTACATTTTTATATTATCTAAACTATTTCCCATTTCAACCAATATGTCTACAATTACTAAAATACATTCATACAGTTATTTGGCGTAACCCATTGCACACCAAAGGTGCAATAGCTAGTATTATTATTACTTGAAGATATTATATATTG
The DNA here is from genome assembly GCA_007115665.2 of Sequoiadendron giganteum. Taxonomy (NCBI): domain Eukaryota; kingdom Viridiplantae; phylum Streptophyta; class Pinopsida; order Cupressales; family Cupressaceae; genus Sequoiadendron; species Sequoiadendron giganteum. The sequence goes on along the minus strand of CM021109.1, from coordinate 383,892,543 downwards.
TAGTCATATTAAATGTTGGGAAGGAATCATGTTGACCTTATTATTATGGTTAGTAAAATCATTATATTGATTTATTTTTTAAAAATAAAATCTTAAAAATATCATTAAATTGATTTAATAAAATAGTATTATCAATAGTAAAGTAATTTGGAGATTTATAATTAATTTTACTAATTGACTTGTGATAGTAAAAATATTATTGGTAACAAAAGAATAAAATATTAATATATGATTTAACAATAAAAAGAACGGAATTAATATCATTGTAAGTTTTATTATTACTATCTATGTAATTCTAACAATTAAGATTGGAAACAATATAAAATAATAGTAATAATAATAATAAAAACTCTTCATATATGTCATTATAAGAGGATTGATATAACTAGCAATAATAATAGATAGAATATTAATAATAAAAGGTTAATAGTTATGATTACTTATTATAATTTTTGTTATCATCCCATTATTATTATTTATTTAAATTTTAGTCATAAAAAAAAAAAATTTAAAAAGATTTACACAAGTTAAATTTTCTTACTTTATTAGCTTCACAGTAAATAATATGAACCTAGATTCTTTACCATAATATTTTGGATAATAATAATAATTTAGAATAAAAATATAGACTTTCAAAAGGGTTAGGGTTATAAGGAGTAAATTAATATAATTTAAATCTGTTAGCAAGGGTATTATTAAAGAGGTATTAAATTTACATTTAATGTTAATATTGGTTTTGAAAATTATTTTGATTTGAGTAAAATAATAGTATATAACAAAATAATAATAATAGTGATAAGATTAGTAAATTATTGGTATTAAAGGGTGATGAAAATATTATTTTAATAATATTATTTTATAAATAAATAATATTATGGTTGGTTTGATTAAATAGTAATAAAATTAATATTGTAATTAATGAGTAAATACTATTGTATCATATTTAAATAAGGACTATATCATTAATGTCAGATGGAGATAGTGTTATTATGAGGGCTAAATAAAAGAAATAATCTTAATTTAGCAATTGGAGATTTGGTCTCAACATTATTGTTAGGTTTAATGTAAACTTGGGTAATAATGTTAAAGCCAGATCTAAGAAGGGCATTATTATTTAATTGAAGGGTTGTTTAAAAAGAGGTTAATTTTCTAGCAAATAAAAAACATAACCCTTTTTCTTTTTTTTTCATAAAAGCTCAAATTATCCCAAAAAGCTATAAATGCTTAAATTTTCAAGTAAGCATGATTGACATAAAGGTTGTGACATTTGTGTTTAGGCTCAATGCTAAATGTGGGCATGACACTTAGCCAGTGTAATAATTACCTTAACTAATGTGTTTCAAAAAAACTTGGGTTGGATTTTTCTAATGAAAATTTATGGGCATGACAGGTTACTTCTCTAATTTTCATTTTTTTGTGTGATCAATAACAAAATATAGAAATTCTCTCCTACTCTTGATATAGGAAGCCAGTTTAGGAGTTTGTCTGTATGAGAAGAACTCATGATTGGAGGATGCTGCAAAACAATAACAAGAGTTTGAGAGCTTGTCTGTATGAGAAATTATGATTGGAGGACACTGCAAAACAATAACAATAAATGAACTATATATCATTATTTTACCCTTTGAAAGAAGCTAGAGCTTATATTACCTTTTGAGCCATCGCTTCTTCCAAGATTTGTTTACAATCTTTGATAAAATCGTGTCTTGTTTGTAATGCCAAATTCTCTAATTTTTTTGAAATTGTTGATAATTTCTTGCAGCGTCGGTGGTGGATTTTTGGATGTAGATGGTGGGGATGGATTTGTTGAGGGTGCCATTATTTCAATATGAGGATGATTAGAGATTCTTTCGAAGTTGTTGATAATTTCTTGCAACTTTGGTGGTGGCTTTTTGGATGTAGATGGTAGGGATAGATTTGTGGAGGGTGCCACTATTTCAATCTCTGGATGATCAAAAGAATTTGTCATGTGCAGAATAGAGATTTTTTCGAATTTGTTGATAATTTTTTGCAGATTCGATGGTGGCTTTTTGGATGTAGATGGTGTGGAGGGTTCCATTTCAATCTGAGGTTGATCAAAAGAATTTGTTGATGGGATTGATGGTTTTAGGGTTTCTTTAAGTTTATTTTTTATTCTAGTGGAATCGAGTATCCATTGTTATCAGATGATTTCAAGAACCAACAAAATAAAAAGAATATGATCAAAAGAGAATCATAATAGTAATTAGTAATGAAATTAAATTAGCTATATGTTATGAAATAACAGTCAATGTCTCAGAGTTTAGGATAAAACGATGTACCTGGAAAATTTTCTTGAATTTAGTTGGGAAGCACAACTCATGGAACTATTTGAGTGTGCCACTGCTACAGTATTTTCAAAGTAGATAGTGTATTGTCTTATTTTGGAGGGAATGGTGATCAATGTCTCAGATTTTCTAGATGATTTCAAGAACCTACAAAATAAAAAGAATATGATTAAAAAACTAAACCATAATAGTAAGTAGTAAAAAAAAAATTAACTATATGTTATCAAATAGCGGTCAATGCCTTAGAGTTTAGGATAAAATGATGTACCTGAAATTTTTTCCTAAATGTAGTTGGGAAGTACAACTTATGTATCCCACAATAATGCGGTGAAAAGCATCTTTAAATTTCTCCTTCTCATCTTTTATAAGACTATTTGAGTGTGTCCATTGCTACAGTCTTTTCAAAGTAGATAGTGTATTGTCTTATTTTGGAGTGAATGGTGATCAATGTCTCAGAGTTTCCAGATGATTTCAAAAACCTACAAAATAAAAAGAATATGATAAAAAGAGAACCATACTAGCAAGAAGTAACGAAATTAAATTAATTATATGTTATCAAATAGCAGCCAATGTCTCAGAGTTTAGGATAAAATGATGTACCTAGAAAGTTTTCCTGAATGTATTTGGGAAGCACAACTTATGGATCTCACAATAATGCAACAAAAAAAATCTTTAAATTTCTCCTTCTGATCTTTTATAAGACTATTTGAGCATGTCCACCGCTATAGTCTTTTCAAAGTAGAACATGGATGACATTAAAATTTCAAATTCATTCATTCATTTTCAAAGTGGTCTTATTGCAACAGAGCATGAAATTCTAAGGATAAACTATCCCCAATTTGCATCACGATTTCATCGTATTACTTTTTTCGTATACAGATTTTATTTTTTACGGTTGCTTATGTAGAGGCTCACTCATCTACAACTTACTTAAAATTAGATATACCTTTGTTGAGCATATATTTGTTTTATTAGTTACAAATGATAAATCGTATATTAAAATGATAGATATAATTATAATAGATTTATTAAATAAAAAAAGGGCAAGTCATTTTTCATGGGTTTAATGATTTTTTTCAATGTGTATACAATTGGATATGTTTTGTTGTATTTTATTTCATTCTAAAACAATTATGTTGTTATTTGTTAAATGAAGCATTGGATATGTGGTTTTATTGCAAAGCAAGACACATATGCATAATGGTGATAGCAATGTTGAGTTATAAAATGGAAAACAAAATGCAAGTCATGATATATAGTCTTCATTTTTTGTAGCAATTCAGCAACCATATAAATTATTTGGAGGCTCCATTCCTACGTTATCATAATGAAGAAAAAATAGTAATCAATATAGTATAATTAAGGAATAAGTTTTTTTCATTGCAATTTTTTAGTAGTGAACAAAAATAAATAAATTATTTATTAAATATTTCATAATTCATATTAGGATAAAATGATGTACCTGAAATTTTTCCTAAATGTAGTTGGGAAGCACAACTTATGGATCTCAACTACAACTTATGTAGAGGCTCACTCATCTACAACTTACTTAAAATTTTCTTGTCTATGAGTCATTTTATTTTAAGCATCTTTTATTAAGCATTTTACTTGCTTTATTTTTCAATGGAAATCATTAAATTTCTTATGTAAGTAATAAAAAAATTTACTTAATAATAAAAAATGAGTGAGCCTCTACATAAGCAACCGTCAAATAAAAAATTTCAAAGATGAGGAGAAATTTAAAAATGCTTTTGGCTGCATTATTGTGAGACCCATAAGTTGTGCTTCCCAACTACATTCATTTTATCCTAATATGAATTATGAAATATTTAATTCTTTATCATTGTGAGATCCATGACAAATGAGTTACATAAGCAACCCTCAAATATAATTATAGATGAGTGAACCTCTACATAAGCAAATAAATGCATTAAATAAAAAAATATTTCATATAATGACAAATGACTTACATAAGCAACCATCAAATAAAATTGTAGATGAGTGGGCCTCTACATAAGCAAATGAATTTATGAAAAAAAAAATAATAATAATAAAAATATGAAGGAGAAATTTAAAGATGTTTTTAGCTGCATTATTGTGAGATCCATAAGTTGTGCTTCCCCACTACATTCAAGAAAATTTTCGAGGTACATGAGTTTATTCTAATATGAATTATAAAATATTTAATTGTTTATCATTGCGAGATCCATGACAAATGACAAATGACTTACATAAGCAACCATAAAATAAAATTGTAGATGAGTGAACCTCTACATAAACAAATAAATTTATTAAATAAAAAATATTTATCCTAATATGAATTATGAAATATTTTTTATTTATTTAATAAAAAAACTTATTTGTTTGTTTAATAAATTCTTAGATGAGTGAGCCTATAAATAAGAAAATAAATTTATTAAATAAAAAAAAATATTTATCCCAATATGAATCTCACAATAATGCAGTGAAAAGCATCTTTAAAGATTATTTTCATTGCATTATTGTGAGATCCATAAGTTGTTCTTCCCAACTACATTCAAGAAAATTTTTGAGATACATCATTTTTTTCCTTGTGAAAAGCATTTTTTAAGTATTTATTTAGTAGAAATACTTAAATTTAGTAAATTTATTTGATATATCCTAATATTTAATAAGTTAGATATATCTTATCATGCTTTTCATGCTTTTCTTGAGTGAGTCAATTATAGATTTATTTAATAAATTTATTATATATGCTATAAAATGCTTAAATTTAATTTTAGGAAAGCTTCAAATTTAGAAAGATATTTCCCATAAGCATTATAATAATAAATAAAGAATTATCCTTATTAAATGACTCTATTAAAATATGAAAAGATCTAAATTTAAAGATGCTTAAAAGATAATTTAAGAAAATGCTTAAATTTAGTACATTTATTTGCTTATATAGAGGCTCACTCATGGAAAACTTACTTAATTTATTTTTTTAGGATAAATACTTATCTTAAATTAAATGAATCTTGATCACATATGAATCATGAAAAGTTCTAAATTTAGAAAGAAATATCTTTTATGAGCCACTAAATTCAGATATTTGATCCATAATAAATTAAATTTATTATTAATTTATTAAAATTAATTTTGTGATCATTATTAATTATAATAATGAATTATAATTGAAATTTTGAGAAATTTAATTTAATAAATGCATTGTAGATGAGTGAGCTTCTACATAAGCAAATAAATTTACTAAATTTAAGCATTTTATTAAGCTATATTTTAAGCATCTTTAAAATTCTCCTTCTCATCTTTTAAAAAATTTAATAAATTTTATAATTATAAGTTGCTTATTAGAAAAACATAAAGAATATATCTATTTTTCCTTGTAAAGGGTTGTTGGGTCCCTTCAAAACCTGTTTTTCCCAATCAAAAACATAAAGAATATATCTTTCTAAATTTAGAATTTTTTCTAAAATTAGAATAAGTCCTTTTTAAAAGATAAATATTTATCTTAAATTAAATGAATCTTGATAATTCATATTTAGAGCTTTTCATATTCTAATAGATCTTTTCATGATTCATATGTGATTTAATAAGGAGAGTCATTATGTATTCATTATAATGCTTAAAGTATATATCTTTCTAAATTTGAGAGCTTTTCTAAAATTAAATTTAAGTATTTTATAGCATATATAATACATTTATTTAATAAACTTATAATTGACTCACTCATCGCATTATTGTGAGATCCATAAGGTGTGCTTCCCAACTACAGGAAAAAAAATTTAGGTACATCATTTTAACCTAATATGAATTATGAAATATTTAATTCTTTATCATTGTGAGATCCATGACAAATGAAAAATGACTTACATAAGCAATCATCAAATAAAATTGTAGATGAGTGAGCCTCTACATAAGCAAATAAATGTATTAAATAAAAAATAAGCAACCATCAAATAAAATTGTAGATGAGTGAGCCTCTACATAAGCAAATAAATGTATTAAAAAAAAAACATTTCATATAATGACAAATGATTTACATAAACAACCATCAAATAAAATTGTAGATGAGTGAGCCTCTACATAAGCAAATAAATTTATTAAATAAAAAAAAATTTCTTATGTAAGTCATAGAAAATTTTACTTAATAGTAAAAATTGAGTGAGCCTCTACATAAACAACCATTAAATAAAAAATTTCAAAGATGAGAAAGAAATTTAAAGATATTTTTCCCTGCATTATTGTGAGATCCATAAATTGTGTTTCTCAGCTACAAATTTTTCCAGGTACATCATTTTATCCTAATATGAATTATGGAATATTTAATTCTTTATCATTGTGATATCCATGAAAAATGACAAATGACTTACATAAGCAACTATCAAATAATATTATAGATGTGTGAGCCTCTACATAAGCAAATATGAATAAATTTATCATATGAGTGAGCCTCTGCAAATGCTTAATGAGTGAGTCTCTAAATTTATCATATTTATTAACACTTATCTTAAATATTTCATAATTTATATTACTTTTAAGATTATAAATTTATTTATTTTTATAGATAAGTTGTGGGATAGGGCCCACTCCCAAAATAAGAACAAATTAAATAAAAGAGACTAATTTAGACCCACGAATGGGGAGCACAAAAAATGCTGAAACTATAAGAGAACTTAAGCACGCCTAAATTAGGAGTGAATAAAAAAATTGAGTTCAAATAACAAGATGGTACAGGCAACTGAGATCCCAACCATCATTGTGAGTAGATCATTATGTATTCTTTGTTATCTCCTTCCTCATGCTCCTAGTGAGGAGGGTATCCATGGTCCATTGGGTTCCATTGTCAACCGCTTCTTGGCCTTCAATCTGAAGTTTCTCTGCTTCAGATTTGCATCCTTTTTTTCCCTTTTTATGGCATACTTTGTAATTGGAACTTCCAATTCATCTATTAAATCTGCATAATCCTCATCTAGATCCTCCATAAATGGGTAGGAGCCCTCATGATCAAAACAAACATCATCTTCCATCTCAGGCTAAGCATTGAGCAAGATATTAGTGGAAGGGGCAGGGGATCAAAATAATCATGTTGATCAAAAGCAGCCACCACCTCAACAACAAGAGAGGAGGGGCACTCTAAGCCATGACCAATAGCCCCACAATCTGGTGGGGTTGAAGAAAGATAATCCATGAACACACCATGGTTTCTCCAGATAAAATCAGCATGAGGTCTCCCCTCCTTGTGAACCCACCACTTGATATTTGAAGCATGAAGACCACTGGCATATTTCTCTTGATATCCAACGATCTTGTGCCCAAGATGTTTGCATCTAAAGCAACACTTAGGAAGCCCTTCATAGTTTAAGTATTGTAGCCAAAAACTTAGAGAAGAATTGATGCAAATCATGTGAGGCAAAGGTTTGGAAATGTCAACCATGGCACAAACTCTGGTAAACCATATTGGAGCCAAAGAGGAAGCATCCAATTTTGATGAAAGTGCCAACATGGTTAATCAGGGAATCAATTAGCCCCGCACCACGCATGACCAAGGGAAGGTTGTAAATCCGAATCCAGATTGGAATGGAAGTAATTGGAGTATTTTTTGGTTCAAAAAAGGGAGACCAGGGGGTCATGAAAAAACTAGAGCTGCCAAAAAACCAAGGCCTATTATTTAGGACAAACTTGTAATCTCCTAAATTAAGAAAGGAAACTAGGAAGAAACCATGGTCAAGCGATTCCACCAAAGGAGAGGGAAGGTTGATCCAAATCTGCTTGCACTAGGCTAAGAACTCATCCATAGACAACCTCTTCCTAATAGCTCTAAAGAAAAGAGCACAAGACCTGAGATCATATGAGACCTCAAATAAGCACTCTTCTGGAATGTGAAAATCATTTGGCTCTTGATCTAGAACCACCATAGTGTGGCCTAAGAGTAGAGAGGGTTTTGAATCAATGATTTTTGGTGGATGGGGTGGGTCAAGGGCAAGGGAGATGTTTTCCCCCGAAGCCACCAATGAAATCATGCCTCGAGACATAAACTCCAAGTTAGCTGAAGGGTTGGCCTTTAGGATCTAATCTTTGCAAAAATAATTGCAGGTGTGGAAATGGTTGTTCGTGTTTTTGTATAGTTTATAGTTTTGATTAATCCCCACTGAGGCTCTAGTGGGTGAAGCAGAAATCAAATGATTTGAATCATGCTCCAACCCAACCTCCACATAACCTCGCATTGACTTGCCCTTGCATCACCTATCTGGTGTCCATTGATGACCATCCTTTAGCTCCTATTGGTCTCACCTTCCAATTTCTCTCACGTCACTGTGCGCCTACAACACTCTCGATTTCACCTTTCTTCTACTTTGCTACTGCGCAAGTCTGCACATTATGCTCTGTGATTTTCTAACTTTTAAAAAAAAAATTATTCTTAAAAATATTACTAATATTATCTTTTACTATTAATATGATAAAATAGTGTTGTTTTTTATTACTATAATACTTGTTGATTTTATTTCATAAAATTGAAATTATTTTTAATATAATAAATAATAATATATATTAAGTATGTAATTAATATTGTTGGGAAATTTTGGTCATCTCAGAAAGAAACATCCAAGATCAGTAGTGCCTTCGGTACCTTTTATTTTCTTAGATTTCCTTAAAGACACGTACTACTATGCCACAAAGCGGAATCAGACATAGTTCATTTCCCACATTGAACCTTAAAGAAAAGTTAATGCTAATTAAACCAATTCCAACAACACCATTAATAGATTGATAAAATAGAGCCAACTACCATGAAAGATGAAATAGACAACATGAACACCCAAGATTTATATGGGGAAAACCCTTTCGAGTAAAAAACCCCACACTCCAAAAGCCTAGATCATCATTGTATTATTCAACAATAAAAGTACAGTTACAAATATAATTACAGGATCTAAGCCTTTACAGGAGATTTACATCTTGTTCCATTCTGGAGAGAATCTGGTAGCATAACCCTATTTTATTTCCCTCTCCCCTCATTGCAGAACGTTTAACATTTTATAACTTTCATTCTCAACCAACAAGAAACGGTTCAGTTCAACTTCCAACGAGCAACTGTCGTAAACGATCTAACTGTCTACTATATCTGGTCATCGAAGAGACTTCATTCACACTCCCTTTGAAATCATCAAGTCACTTCGATGTTTGTAGCACCTGCCAAGTCAACCAACCAACCAATTACCGCTTTCTAGCTCAAAACTGATCGGGTCCCACAAAGAAACCATGAGCAAGAATCAATACATTGCCTTATCGAGGAGACTGTATATCATCTCCCTCTGATATTAGGATGTATGTTTGATATTCACTTTATTGTTCCAAGTGGTCCCCACATCCATCAACTTATCGACTTGTCGAAGGGACTTAACCCAAGGTACCTTTGATATCATGAAATCCCTCTGATAGGATTCCTTTATATGCTCCATCAAGCCACCGAGGAGACTCAAGATAAAGTCCCACTGAAATGATCAACTCCCATCGATGGAACATAACACCAAAATAGTCTTATCAAAGTATCGAGGAGACATGACTCTACGTCTCGTCGATAACAACAAGTCACCCCAATACCACTCCAATCGCTAAGTCACTAAAAACCCGAACCTCAAAACCTCTTGTCAGAGGTTACGAAGTTTTGAAAACCTGTGACATTCCAACAACAAAGAGAACCTCAAAGTCGCTAATTCGGGAGGTTATAAAACTTTAGAACCCCACGAATTAAATTAGAAAAACTTGAAACCCAACAACTTAAGTAACAAACCATTTCCCTCCAATGGGATTTTGATCAGACTAGTAACTTTGTCTTGGTGATATTCAACTGTCTATTCGACAATGCAGAGGCCCGAACACCAATACGTGCACCATTTCTCAACATTCTCCCACTTACCAAATAACACGCTGCCTACCAACCAATGCATGAATCCTCTGTATCACCTAGGACACCTACAACAACATCTATAGTTTCCACCATCTCAGGCAACAATTCCATCCATCCTCCAAAGAAAAGGAACAAGCCATGGTGTAAATTCACTAGTCTAATCCGAGACACCAACATCATAACTAACTAACGGCAAGGGCTTCAACACACTGCCACCACTCCACTTGTTCTCACAAGCTATACATAAGTAATATCAACTTCAAATCTCTAGACTAGAACACAACCATGAAGCCATCCTCCAGAAAATAAGATAGAACACCAACTAGAACAACAACCAGAACATTGACTGCTCCCATCCAACTGATCAACCCACATGACTGAAAATAGCACCCACAATAAGTGATAATCCATCCAATCACACATACCTTCAAGGTATCAACATCAAAAAACTCATGCCAGTCCATAACCAACCCATCGACAGCAAATACAAGCTCCACATGCCAACCAGTCGAAGAAGACAAAACACATCCAAGAACTTCGACTACATGGGTAATGCCAAATTTGAAAGATCAAAGGCATAATGATTCTACCAATAGCATGATATAGAAGTGTAAACCACATCATGTAGTACCAAGGAATCATCCACAATGATATGCACAATCTATAAACTGACAACCTGTAAGAACAACTCTCACCACAAGTCTGCACAGCTCTCCCAAGTTTTTACACACACAAGAAAGGAAAGAGATAAAGAACAACCTCAAACCAATGTAATTTGAAACCAAAAATCCAGGAAGATGACCAAGACCAAAGAGAGTAACCACTGCACATCATGTAACTATAGAAAATCCTCCTACATACACCTCTGAATGCCAACTGTGTCAAGTATGATCTCCTTCACAACCCCAAAAGATAACAACATAACAACACACAATCCTTCAAGATCAAACACAACATATATACGTACTTATATGGGTGTAAGCTTCTCCAATAAGATCAATCTCTTCCATTTTCCACCTCAGGAAAACAACCCATAAAACTATCTCCTAACAGTTCTCAAAAAACGCATGACAAATATACAAGGAGATGATCATGCCAAACATCCCTCAAATCAATCCTTCAGAACTAACTACAGAGCTCAAGATCCATATCTATGAAATATACAACATATAGACACGTGCTAAACCTGTCCTCATTTAGTATCCAAAACCAATCATCATGAATTAACTCATTCCATGAGAATCAAAGCACGAACATAACACATCTGAAAGATATAATGGGAAAATACCTTTCAAATAATAAACTCCTGAGCAGACCAAGATTAGGGAATGAGAATGCTCCTCCAGGGTAACTGAGTCTTCATGACTTCTCCAAGAGCAATATCCTCTTTGGTCTTTGTTGAACGCATGTCCAACCAAGGTGTAGACTCCTCAAAATTTTTGTTGAAATCTCACCAAGAGTATCCATCACATCACACTTTTCCCATCTCAAGAGAATTACAGCCTCACCTTATTCTCCATGTATCCATGAGCACCTACAAATGATCATCTCATGCTAAACTCCAAATGCATCATTGCACTATCATAAATTTCTCAAACATATGACCAATGCACCCAATACACAAAGAATCACCAAACCACTATCAAAGCTCCAATCATCAGAATTGGGAACTTATCATGACATCATGATCTTACCACCCCCCTTAGGACATTCCATGCTCCAGGTGAACATAACATGGTTTCAAGAGAAAAACATTACATATGCCAAAACTCTAATGCACAATCAAGAGTATACCATGACATAAAACAAACAAACTCTAAACCACATCACCTATCAAGCACCACCAACACCTTGACCAATGACTCACAAGAGTCCTCCATGGCTTCAAGATGTTACACATCTTCAAATAGTGTCCATGAAAAGGTGAAAAAATCTCCTCTGCATTAATAGGATCTAAGAGCTCCTCCTAGTAACATCTGCAACACTAAAGAAGATCATTCACCACATAGTGATGAATACATAGTCACTACTAAAGCTCCCACTAAACCATGATACCAAGATTTCCAGGCACATGACCAAATATCTGTTATACTAAAAATCCTCCAGGTCCACTCATTAACATATCCATCTAACAATAGTACCAAGCAACACCAAGATCTCC